>OY735207.1:45349678-45737178 GCA_963457665.1 Thysanoteuthis rhombus | reverse complement strand
ACGGATAAGATTTATTGAGCGAATATGTTGGAATTTTCATTCCCTCTAATGATTACTTATAAAGGGGCCAAGCAAATACTAAAGGCATATATAAGGAGTGAGTAGATAACCATCAGTTTATTAGTACAGTTTTTGCTTTGTTTTTGTTTTTCTTGGGGGGGGGTCCAAATTTTCTGAAAATTAGCTAAACGATCATTCAGTATTTTCAGCAAATGATTCCCAATATCTAATCTTCCTACTAGGAGTGAGTACCAGCAATAACTGTCATATATGAGAGAGAGAGGAAGAGAGAGATAAGAACAGATTTAGATTGATGGGTTGCAAGATATGAACAAATTCAGATACATCAGTTTGTCAAGTTTCGTTTTTTTACTTGAAATTTCAGAGGGGAAATTTCTTGAACACAGAATTAATTCAGATGCAGTGTGATTATTTAATACCAGCACCAATGCCCGGTGTTTCCCGGAGAAAACAGAACTTCAAAATAGACCATACATTCAGAAGTACGTTTTTCTAACCAACACAACAAATGGAAAAAATATCATTTACACAGAGACCTAAATCTTCACTTCCAATCTGCGCAGTTTACTTACCGTCAAGGATTGATGGCCTCGTCTAGGTTATGATTTAATAAATCAACCTAAGATTAAGATGAAAATAAAGAGAAGTAAAAAAAATTTCTTTTAGATAAAAGATTAGCAAAAATGGTTTACGATATTTCATGCAAAGAAGTAATAGAATGATATTTTCAAATTTCTCAATAAAAATTACCTTATTCAACAGTAACACACTCACGTATCCCTACGCTTCACTCCTATACCACCTCCTCACTCATCTTTCCCCATTCATTTTTTACTCATGCGATGAACCATTTCCTTGCCAAAAAGAGCGATACATGACCAACAAAAACGCCAGTTTGTCTAAAAATTGATTTTATTGTGAGAAAAAATATTGCTATTCGTAATAGTAATGAATGATGAAAATCCTGGTAAAAAAACTTGACAAACTGATCTATCTAAATCTCTTCCTATTTATCCACCAAGCTATCTAAATCTATTCTTATCTCTATATTAGAATCTGTTCTTATCTCTCTCTCTCTCTCTCTCTCTCTCTCTCTCTCTCTCTCTCTCTCTCTCTCTCTCTCTCTCTCTCTCTCTCTCTCTCTCTCTCTCTCTCTCTCTCTCTCTCTCTCTCTCTCTCTTATATGACAGTTATTGCTGGTACTCACTCCCAATAGGAAGGTTAGATATTGGGAATCATTTTGTTGAAAATACTGAATGATCGTTTAGTTAATTTTGAGACAGTTGAAAATTTGAAAAAACAAAACAAAACAAAACAAAAACTGCACTAATAAACTTATGGTTATCTAGTTACTCCTTATATATACCTTCAATATTTGCTTGTTTTTTTCTGACATTTAAAACTGGAGATTGTCAATAGAATGACTTTTGGTTAGCTCGAAGTGGGAAGTCGATTTTTATTGATCCTCCATTTAAACTATCTGGTCGATCAGCCCAGTAGTTTTTGCAGAGAAGAGGCACAAACAAACGAACAAAAGGCTCAAATATTAATATCGATAACTGTCATAGTGTGTTATTCCAGCTGCTCAAATTCATCTGAGATTGAGAAGATATGTCCAAAAAATTGATGCGATAGTAAGTATACGAATGTTTAACTGAAACCGCTAATATACGCAAAAGAATATAAAGATATATCTTTATTATAGGTCTGATTGGTCACTCAGTAGAAACTGACATACAACCGATGATTTTTGACAGTGTTGGGGTTGATGAATCAAAAAATTGTAAAAAAAAAGGTGATCAATTTATATGTTACTTCTCTCGTCTTTTGTTCGAGCAGTGATCACTAAAAATTCCATCTTTCCGAAAAAAAACTGCTTGAATACTGTCGGACACAAACTAAGGGACCAATTTATCATAAATTTACATTTTAAATTGAAACCCCTGCCTAAAACCAATTTAGAGCAGTTTTTCTAGACAAAGATTTTCAGCCCTCTAGCTCCATCAGTGTGGCGTGCCTGCGTCATACATACCTACATGACAAGCCAGCCAGACCAATTGAGAAACTGAAGAAACTTATGTTGTCAGTTTGGGTGATTGTGGTTAATGGTTTTCCAAAAAGAGTGCATCCCAAGATAACCATATCGATTCATTAACTCCTAAAGTATGTGTATGTCAGAATTTCATCATAGTAAAATTTACCACGCTACAACGCGAGTATGGAATACAAAAATACGTTGATGCTTGGGTTGTCAATTTTTGTGTTTTGTTTTTTCTTAATTTTCATTGAAAAATGAAAAGAAAAAAAAATTAATGTAAGGTGTGAAAATATTTTCCAAAATTCTAATATAGTTAAATGAAATTTAGACTTTCTAGATTACATATTCTTGTTTTGTTTTTGTTATTTGTTCAAATATATATTTGAATTTATATCTGATCATATACACATAACACACACATCTGCATACAAAAGCGTATACACACATATACACCCAAACACACACATACACATATATATATATATACAAATATATATATATATATATATATATATATATATATATATATATATATATATATATATATATATATATATATATATATATATATATTCCTTCCGTTATTTTGAGTCAAGTTATCATTCCAACAATTGCTCGATCTATCGATCTCATTCTTTTACTGTTTTCATTGTTACAAAACGTTCCAGTCAATCCATTCCAGAGTCTTCCGTATAAAAAGACGGAATCTATTTCATTTAGCGTCCTGAAATACTGTAGAACTGAAAAATTGAAAAATTGTAATTATACATATATATATATATATATATATATATATATATATATATATATATATATATATTCCAACTTTTCTCGTCCGTCGTTGAACATGGACCTTCTCCAGAATTCTCCACACTTCTCAATGATAGGCGTCGCAGACCAAATACTTTATGAACTAGTCTAGTTTGTCTCTTTATCTTCTTTTCTGTCAGCCACAGTTTCGCATGCAATCTCTGGGAATCCACATTATGAATTGTGATGTCCAACGATTGCCTGTCATTCTTACAACATGACCAACCCATTGCCATTTAAGTTTTCTAATTGATTCTATGATATCTCAGATTCCTGTTTATTCCTCGATATATTGTACACTATGAATGGTTTTCAGTTTGAGGGTCAATCTTTTGGTTAGGTTCCATGTTTCAGCTCCATAGGTGACTTTTCTGGAGGATGCATTGTTTGTGCACCCTTCTTTTCAAGACTAATGGGATTTTTTAGTTCTTTAAGGTAGAATTTACATTATCGATGGCTTGCCATCCCTGAGTGATTATTCCCTTGATTTTGCCTGATCCGCTGTCCTAAGTAGAGTGTAGTGGTCAACTTTCTTAAGCTCTTCGTTTTCGATTTTGATCGTTGTGTGTTTGTCTTCAACAAGTTTGTTGTACACGACATTCGTTTTGCTGAAGTTTTTTTTTCTCTAATATATTTTGCTGTCTTGTGATCTCTCCACCTGAGGTTCTTTCATGTACACGTTTTATGCTTCTCAGTTTGGGGGTCAGTTTTTCGGTTAATTTCCCATTGTGTACGTGCGTTTGTGAGTAAAAATTTTTAAAAACCTATGCCGGAATCAGTGACAGTTCGAATTCCTTACGTCAGTACTTCCATTTTCATCACACCCAACAACAAAATATTGCAGTGTGAACAGTGATTATGTCTGACAGTTAAACGACCGAATTCTTCTGTTAAGCTTGCTATTTCAAAATTTGTTCTGAAACTTCTCTCGCTGAGCTCTCCTTGAAACGGAAAGTCAAAACAAAAACTCGATATAATCCATAGTTTCATAAAAGCTGTGTGATAAAGTCCCCCTTTGGTTTTTCATGCCGTAAGGAAATATATATAATATATTTTGCAGGAAATCTTTTTTATTGCCGCGATAAAACAACAGGTAATACGTTGTAGTCCTCTTTCTTAAGCTAACCTCTATATATTATTCTGTGTGTTGGTTTATGCGCGAGTTACGCTTTCTGACCGAAAACCTGTTTCGGAGTTAAAATTAAATTAAATGAATTCTCTCGTGATTCTCACCTCTTACCTGAAGATCAACAGGGAAGTAACATAAATACGTTGGTAAAGAGTTTGGTTGTTTTGTTTGTTTGTTTTTTGTTGTTTTTTTTTTCGTTTTTTTTTTACGTTTATAATTATTTGACTCAGTCACGAATATTTCATTTAGTTTGTTTTCGTTTTTGTTTTTTGAATTGTTTTTTTTTTTTCTTTCAAGTATCGGTACCATAAACTGGTTTAAAACAAGGAAAACTAAATTTAACCTTTCATCTGAATGTTTATTACATTTTATAACAATATATCCGCTGCTTCAAAGTTTAAACTCTTTCAGCGCTCCTCATTTTTTTTATCTGATGAATAATTACATTATTTTGGGGAATCTTGAATTCATAGAAGAAAAATAAAATAGAGAGCATGTTTTTACAAATGGCAAATAGAAAGTGAAGTTTGATAAAGTCCAACTTCTCTTGACTCTTTCAATTATTCACAGCTGTAGAATGATGGTCCGAGAGTTGCAATAAAAAGCAAGTGAAATCAAGATGAAGGAAGTACTATCCGAAAAAAGTAATAATGATCAATGATCCTTCATCTTTGAATGTTTTTTCAATATTACTACAAATATTTAGAGTGTAGGTAGATAAAAAGAATGGCAATGCGTTAGTTAAGGAATTAATAGCTTTGTGTTTTGATTTAAATGACTTCCGTTGGAAGTTTCCGTGGTCTAAACCGCCTGTTGCGTGTCGTGTTATAACAGGCTCCTGCAAGGGAAATGATTGTGAGTTCGAATTTTGCTAGAAGCTTACAGTCGTAGAACGACGGTTCGAGAGTTGACATAAAAAGCAACAGAAATCGAGTTGAGGCAAATTCTAGTTTAAAATCAATAATGAGTAGAAAGATTGTTATTTCAAAATTTAATGTTTTTATCTATTAAGGAAACAAACATTGGAAGTATCTTATTTATTAGATCGAGATTCCTAAGTATGTAACCCATTCGTAGGATCTGTTTGTAGTTTTTTTTCATTAATCATTACGTTTCAAATTACTGGTAATATGTATGCCATACTGATTTTTCACCATAGCCAAAGGGAAACATTGTTTCTGCTTTAGAATCGAAGTTAACCCTATTTTAGTCTAAATTCTACTATAATAAAATGAAGAAAAAAAACATCTCTAATTCACAAATTTAAGATTAAACTTGGAGTTTTAAATTAAAGATTCAAAAACCATTTCAACTTTTTTGTTCCGGCAATAGAATCAACCGCTTCTAATCTTTCT
This sequence comes from Thysanoteuthis rhombus, assembly GCA_963457665.1. NCBI lineage: Eukaryota > Metazoa > Mollusca > Cephalopoda > Oegopsida > Thysanoteuthidae > Thysanoteuthis > Thysanoteuthis major. Next base: position 45,731,825 of record OY735207.1, on the reverse strand, counting down.
CTCTCTTTTTTTTTTTTTTCTTTTTTTCAACATATCTTTGGCAATGCGCACGTTGTCCATTTAAGACGCCTTTGATGTCTGCTTAAATAGAATAATGAGTCATTGCTGAAATGATAAAAGCAATACTTCTGTTTAGGAAATGATAAATGAAATTTTGTCTATTATTCTGGGATGGACAGGAAGAGTTTTTTTTCCCGCCTACACATACAATGTACTCGCACATTTTATTCAATTTCCTCTACACAAAATCTACTATCGTGTCCGTAGGTGGAGACTCGCTTTGCTTCCGAGAGATAAGAACTGCTTTCTAAGAAATATGAACACTCACGTGAAAATAAATAAACATTCTAGAAAAGAAAAAAAATCAATTTGTGTCCTACACTCTCTCTCTAGCTCTCTTTCCCCTCTCTTTCTTTCTCTTCCTTTTTGTTTCTCATCATACTCTCATTTTCTCTACTGTTAATTGACAGAGTAGAATATCTAAATCATCACGGCATGTTGTTTAATAGTGATGTGATAAAATAAATACGGCCTGTCCGAATGGCCAGATACGTTGGTTGATAGATATATACGTACATAGAAACTTGCTCCTGGAGTGCTAGCCGTAAAGCAGTAGTTAGCAAAAGTGGTCTCGCACGAAACTGCAAATAAATTCACTCTTCTCTCAGCGCTCTGCTATTGTGGCCTTGTGTCACACAAAGTTACTCTACCAGTATTTTGTAGAAGAGTAATTAACATTCCAACTTTTGTTCGGACAATCGAATCCCTTCATCTAATCTTTGATGTTGTCAATACAACGTTTCAGCCGATCCATTTGACAATAGTCTTCTGAAGAAGATTGTAGGATTGATCGACCGAAATGCTGTGTTGATATAAGAGATGGAAAGAAGAGATTCAATTATCCATAGGTTATGCTTTATAAATATCTCAGATATATATATTATTGTGTCATCCAAAGACAATTGTTTCGTTGTATTACAACTCTTCAGTGTGGCTATAGACTATCCATTATCCCATCCAGTACCCCGAGGCAGGATTGAACCTCCGCTTCAAACCCACCGGGAGGCCGGTGTCCTACCTCTGCGCTAGGGAACTGGACGGTCAGTAAGGCTGAATTCAAGCTATATATTTATTTAGCTTATATTCCACATCCACCAGAGTGCTCTATTCCTATGGAAGAGCATTGCATGAGCTTACAGTGAAATAGTTACCTCACTTAAAGAGTGCTCAACCCTGAATAGAGGAGCGTTATGCATGGTATTTGCACGTTTCAGGCTATTAGATAAACTTTTCAAAGGAATATGAACAAGAGATGCGTTCTGTATAATAATGGTAGATGTGAGAGTCATGCAAGCCATTTATTGTGAATTCGTTCTTCATTGAATCCTCATCAAATATCAAATTCATTATTATAAATTTTTGTTACTATTTACCTTCATCTTAATTGTTGTTGCTTTTCATTGCAACTGAACTCCAGCTAGGTTCCTTTCAGCTGTGAGTAAATAAATTAACAGCGCGGATCGGACTTTTAAGTTCTAAGGTTTTATAGGGAGTGACGCTGGCCACTAAGTCCCAGTAGTTTGGTGGTAAGAATGGTTGAGCGTTAAACGAGCCACCTTCCGTTAGAGAGAGTCATGAGTTCGATTCTCATCTGGGACATATTTTTCAATCTGATTAGCGCTGTTGATCTATTTACGATGCTGAATACTACCCAGCTAGAGTTTACTTGTGATGAAAGCAATAATTAGGACGAGGGTAAATAGTAGTAAACATTATTAACAATGATTTATAATACTTCATGTACTGAAATTAATAAAGGTATGGAATTGTGTCACAGTTGATTTTATCCCGGTATATAACAGAATGAAAACAAAAAAAAGTTACCTGACAATTTTAGATTATAAATGATTAAAGTAAATCAGAAAATCACGTTTGCAGATCACTTATATTGGCTTAAAAACAAAAAGGGTGCAGAAGTTTGTCGATGTTTCGATACTTATTCTCAAGCTCATAGTATTCTGAAAATGATGTTTATACCCGTCGATATGTAAGCAAAATCAAACATTGTATTGCTTTTTTCGGACTGATTCTCATCTTTATCATTGATTTCTTTTAACGACGATTCGTTCGCTGAACGATAGGGACATTATTGGGTGTTCGACTTGACAAAAATATAAAACAAACACCAAGGGAAGGTCCAGGTGTACAGCGACCGAAATGTTGTCACAAGAGAGCAATGGAAAACAGAATTAGTCCGAAAAAAAGTCAATACAATGACTCTCCTTGTTTGTTAGTCAAATATTGATTGCCTACAAGCATAATTTTTAAAGAAAAAACAAATTCGATACAATCAAACAACAATACGGAACTAGGAGAAAACATGAAGAAAATAAGATTCTGCTTTGCTATGAAATCAGCTTCGAATATTTCTTTCTGTTTTGTTTTTTCTCTCGTTTTTCGTTCGAACAAAATTATCCCCCGTTCAGCTCCTTAACATCAACAAGTTCATTATAGTACGACATACACTCCGAAAGTAACTTTTTTTACGAGTACGATTCTACTACTTATCAGAGAGAAGGCCTGTTTCTTGGTGGAGAGATTGCAGATACTAATTCCACCGGCTGCATCAAATAAATGAAACTGCAAGGTTCACAGTTGGCAGTTCACAACTGTCCCTAATTGCGATGAACGTTGGGTCAGGAATCGATGTAATTTTTAATCTCCAAAATCCAGAATAAAACAACGAACCTTTCGGTCACTGATCCATTGTTCTAATCATTGAGTCGAACCGGACAGTCCTAAATATCAGCGTCTGGCAAGTATTCTGTTTCGTAGTTACCGCTAAGAATTATAACGTCCTTCTGATTCACGTTTTAGTTGGGTCTATTTAACTTGAATTCTTTTGAAAACATTCTCTCGGCTTGACTTTAAATCCAGTTACGTGAGACAAAAAAATGTCACCCTGCAAGTTGCACCTGACACAGATAACTATTTACTCCTATTACAACTGACAATGTACTTTATCAAATAGAGACGCTCTCTTAAATCATTTCATTATTTTGAACTGACACTCCCTACTTGAACCTATCGTTTCTAGACAAGATGTGTGGTAACTGGATTGGTAACTATTCAAAATGTTTCCCTGTTTCAATAAATCCATTTTAGATTGTTTCCTTTTTTTCATAAGCTAACATCAGCTGCTAAAATACTGAAGTATGAAGGTCAGCCCTAGAAAGGCTTGAGCCCTTTGAAAAACATGAACGCTCTCTTGAACCGAGTATGAAATTGCTCCAGAATAATACAACGGCTAAGCGGCTTGAGATTTTTACACTCCACAGGGAATAGTTGCCACAGAAATTTCATTTCTTCATGCACTGTTTTGCACTGAAATCTATGACACGCGTAAAATATCAATATTATCTACGAAAAAACAAATCCAAGCAACTTTTCGACTTCCAAGTTTAAGCAGAGAGTTGGTAATCAAAAGGTGCGTCGTTTTTAGGTTTAAAATCTGGGTCATTACTTATGAGCTGGTTTTATGGTCGTTGCTTTACTGACTAGGATCATTTTAATTAGTTTATTAGTATATTTCTACATTCCACGGAACAATAAAGATGGGGTACCCAGCTCTGGCCGGAGGTGGGGGGAATTTATCATTACTGAAGGGTTGTGTAGTAAATTATCATATAGAGCTTCTCAAAGCAACAATCGTAATCCAACTTAACCATGTGTACAATTCAGCTGGCCATAGGACGCGGCCGTCTCCGTTATATTTGAAAATGCTAAAATTGACCAGACCTTGAATTGACTTAACCCTAAATTGATCTTTACGGTTATGTTCATCCTGGGGAAAATTACATTTTTTCACAGATTTGCAAGCTGAAGGGCGAAGCCGTCTAAATTAGATTTGAAAATGCCTGCCTAAATTGACCTGACCTTAAATTGACCCTCTGAGATCACCTGAGGTCAGTATCATCTACCTATATTCTTCTATGGTGCAGTTACACATTTACACAAGTTTGCTGTCTATACGGTGAGCAGTCTCCGTTGGATTCGAAATTGCCAGAAAATTACTTTTAGAGGTGACCAGATGTCATCAACACCTATTTCATGTTCACCCTGGGGTTAAGTTGCCCTTATTCACAAATTTTCAGCTTTTAGGGTGCAAATAGGAGTATATAAATGCATAATAAGTAACAACCCTATTTTCCAAGTTATTTGGCTACCATTTAGCACCTATGAAACTTAGATTGGACATAGAGGTAATTAGCACAATGGAAAATGTCATATACAATGCATAGTTGACCTCTGAGTTCATTAGAAGTCACCAGAGACCATTTCTACCCAATTTCCCAAGTTGATGTCAGCCGTAATTTTGGGTCTATAAGACTGAGGTGAATCTTTTCACGGTGAAGTTGACCTCAAATGTCTTTGAGAGGTTACCGTAAGACATTTCTAGACAATCTTCAAATTCATAAGCCACAATTTGCAACCATAGACGCTGAAATGGAGCATATGGGTAAATCTTCTCTCATCAAACGTGAGGTTGACCTTGGAAGTCATCCAATGTCACCAGAGGTCATTTTTTATCATTTCTACTAATTTTTAGGTTTTTCCAGCAAGCACTTCGCGCGTGTGAGACTGGAATTCGGCAGAGGGGTGAATTGTTTCTCGATGAAGGTCATAGGTAATGCAAATCGACCCCAGAAGTCGTTTGAGGTCAACTGAGGTAATTTCTTGTCATTTCTAGCCGATTTTCAGAGACGTTAGCCTCAATTTTGCAGCTATGAATCTGTAATTCGCCATGCATATCAATTTTCTCACTTTTAGCGTTACCGCTTCGCAAGCCAGAGTAGGTCGTCGGATTTAAATCGTGTCTATGTACTGGTTGGGGAAGGGTAAGGGATATGATTCAGTTTTTCCTCAATTAAAAACATGTTTTACTGTCGGTTTAGGGTCAGATTGCTTCAAAATACTACCAACCTGGCATAAGGACTGAGAGAAAGGAAAATTGATATCCATGAATTTCCCAAGACGGACGGAAAGAAAAGGGCTCAGTATCATAGTTACACTGTAAATATAAACCAACTGGAAATTTTTTTTTTTAAATCTAGTCACAATTGACAAATTTTCGGAAGGTTTGAAGATCTAATAGATTAAAGGCCGTCGGAGTTAGAACCCAATTCGTCGATTCCATTTTCTGTGACTCTAAACACTGAACACTTATCGCTAAAAATAAATTAACAAACAAATATTCGCCGATTTTATTTTTATTTTTATTTATTCATATACATATGAGATAAATTCCTACATACGCATATATGTATCTATGCCTGTATGTGTATGTACAGGTTTGTGGGAGTCGTACTTGTTTGACTGCAACTACTTTACCTTATCTGCTCATGGGAGGAAGCAACTCACTTCTTTCAACTGCTGATGAGAGAAAGTGAACCACATCTTTTATCATTCACGTAAAACTGTTTCTTGTCAACTCCCAAACTTTTCGTTGCTATTACCACATTATCTCTGGTTATACTAGACGTTTGGACCACAGATTGGTCCAGCACCCAAGTGACCAATCAAAGCACGATACTCATTCTAGTTACCAGTAAGTTTTCCGAATGGCTGCCTGAGTCCTACAATATATAAGTATGGATAGCAGGATGATTTTTGCACAATTTACTCAATTTGTTATTTGCATAATCAGTTTCATCTTCAAAGGGTTCACTTCTATCGTTATTCCTTGCCGACCTAAGCTAAGCTTGGTAAATATCGATGTCGATTGGACAAAGATATATCTACGCATATGATTGATTAGGTTTCTATATACAAACATACATAGACGGATATCGATTGATGGTTAAGAAGCAAGCGTATTTAGTAGTATATAAGGCCCTCTTATTTCAGCAGATGATATTGGAAAGAACAATTATATATAATCCAGTGTCTTTTAATTTTTTTTCTCATGTTCTAGGCAATGTGGGGCTCGAAAATAGAGTTTACATGAACTTTTTGATCAATTTTTTACAGGGAAGTTTTATATGCCGTCAAATACGGTAGTATCGTAAACTATTGTGAGCGTAGTAAGTTTCATCCTCATTGGCAGACCCACAAAAATGGCTTTGTACCCGACTAAGCTATGCTCAGTAAATATGAACAAATACGTAAACAAAGCTATAAATCTATAACTATAAAGATGACTGAGGATTGTTTGTTTTTCCTTTGTTTCTAAATTTACGTTTTACACATTCTTGGCCAATTGCACCTTACGAGCTGAAAACTTGGTATGAAGACAGCTTGGCCTAAGGCTAAGAAATATGATACGTGACGATGACCCCAAGTGGTCTCTAGAAGTCCATTCATGGCCAGGTCAATTTGGGTGCGATCAGATCGATTTCAACATTGCCAGGGACAGCTGCACCCGAAAAAGCTGCCAATTTGTGCACAACTTCACACCCTAAGATGAACATAGGATAGTTGGGGTGACCTTTCATTACTTCTAAGGATTAATCGACGCTCAGGCCGATTCGGGCATTTTCTTGTATAAGGGAGGTGTCTGCATCCTACAGGCTGTAGATTTGTGTACATAAGTAATCTGGCCCAATGATGGACATAGGACTAGTGGCACTGGCTTCTGGCGACATCTAGCGGTGAGTTTAAAGTCAGGACAGTTCAGCAATTTTGGCATATATAAAACTTACAGGGGTGGCTGCAAATTTGTGATAACTTTACCACAATAAGAACATAGAATATTCGGTACTGACCTCTTGACCTCCAGATTCAAGGCAAGGCCAATCCTGGAACTTTCAAAAATGATTAATTTCAGAATTCTCATTCCACCTTAAAGGTTGCGTTATGTGATAGAATTTACTACATGGCCTTTCAGTATTGATCAATCACCCACCGGAAAATGCCGGGTATACCGACTGATATATATATATATATATATATATATATATATATATATAGAGAGAGAGAGAGAGAGAGAGAGAGAGAGGGGTGAGTGAGATAGAGAAATCCATGCTACAATTCTAAACTAAAAGAAGCCTTCGTAAACCAACACTGTATGAGCGAGTATTTTCACTCCCACTGTTTACGTGCCTCATACAGAAAAATGTCACAGTTGTTTGCTACTTATACTGCAGTGAATATGGTTACTTCAAATCTTTTTTTCTTGGCGAGACAGTAATCTCTGAATTGTTTATTCAGTGTAAACCCGAAAGCATGACCAGAAAACACATGGATCCTACCAGAGTCGCTAATTATTTCGTTGTTTTCTTTGTAAGTATCGCCTTTACTCTCGATTGAGTTTATAAACTATATGTTTAGAGCGGCACGCAGTTCTGATTGACAGAAACCTGCTGGTGTTAACAGATGCACATTCGCATGTTTACATGAAGGTGTATTGAAATCTCGATAGATCGCTGTAATTCACATATTTAAAAACGCTGATAAGTAATCTCCGGTAAATTGTCCTAGGTGTTGAAAGAGAATCATCATGAAAGAGCAAAGGAAGGCAAAAAAAACTGTGCATCCCACTTTGCCCAAGAATTCCAGATCGTATGACGAACCCAACTGAGAAGAATGAAATTTCCATAGCGCAGCACTAGAACAAAGGATTTCATGGATTATTGAAACTTTATCATATTTTGCTTGCTTTAAAAATCTGTTCTCGATTTATGGTTTTCAATTCAAGTCCAGTTGAATTGAGTTTGTTTTGTTTTGTTTTTTTTTTCTTTCAAGAACATTTAGGCGAAAACTTGTCCTTCAAATCAAAACAGAAAACTTTTCTTATCTGTGAAATGTCTCCCAAAAACCGTAAAGACAGCAATCCTCATGAGGTCTTTATTCAGACGATTGCAACAATTGGAAGATAGTAAGGTATCGCAACCACAGAGCAGACCACTATAATCATTCACTAAACTTAGCTTAGTCTGGCACAAGGCCGCAGTAGTGGCTCATTCAAATAGGATCTCATTCACTACACCTTTGTATTAATCTTCAAGAAGAGCTTATTGACTATCACGCTACGCTAGGTGCAAAAATAAGATATACTAAGCTAACTTAGAACAGCATTAGACCACATGTACGAAACACCCAGTAGGAATTGAACCCATGACAGTAGCAATGATCGAAGAGACGTAGTGCCAAAATACTATTTACTGAGTTTGGTTTGGCACAAGGCAATAGTATTGGAGTATCCAGCAAAAATCAAACTCACCACAATTACAAATGGGTCTGTAAGTCCAGCTTCCTAACCATTGCATTATGGTGAGTGCTCAACAACCTGTGGCTGATTCCTGTTCGGCACCCAGAATTTGCCTGCGTGGATCTGATCATGCGTGTCTGTCTGCCCCTCCGTCTTTCTGTCTATGTCTATGAGGTTTGCTGCGTCGAGGGTTTTCTTCAAGCATGAAAAACACATTCAGATAAGTGCTTGGCTCTGTTTCTCCTTCATCGGGCTACAAAGAGGGGGAAATCAAGCGAAGAATCACTCAAGGATGGCAGAACAAGCTCAACTTTCAAGAACCAAACGACCCCAATAATCCTATAAAGAAGAATATACAACAAATGCATTCTCCTGATAATCACATATGGAGCTGAAACATGGAACCTAACCAAGAGACAAACCTGCAAACTGAGAAGCACACAACGCGTGCATGAGAGAATCATGCTAAACATCACATCGAGAGATCACAAGACAGCACAGTATATAAGGAAGAAAACGGGTCTCCAAGACATCATGGAAACTATTTTTTAAAAACTCAAATGGCAATGGGCAGGCCATGTTGCAAGAATGAAAGACAACCGATTGACATCACAACTCACAAAATCAATCCCCAGATATCACATGCGACAAAATACAAGATGGAGAGATGAACTGGACAAATTCAGAAAATACTGCCTCTACGGCGCCAATGATAGAGAATTGTAGCGAATCTTGGAGAAGGTCTATTTTCAACGACGGACGTTAAAAGACTGATGATGATGATGATGATGATGAATTGCGACGAACTATTCGACTCTTCAGTGTATTCCCAGACTAGCAAAAGCTGCAGTAACGGAGTCATATAGTTACGTATGTATAGCAATGTATGCCGGAATAGAAATGCGCACATTTGTTTCTAGAAACCAAACTAGTAAAACTCTTATCAGCTTGATGAAGGCAGCGGCTGCTATCACTCATCATCTCTTTCTCTGGCTTTTTCTCTCATTACACAGATGTTTAACTTTGACTTCTCATTATATCTTTTGGTGTCAGTTGGAGCCGATGTGTGCTGCAGATATTTAGTCTGTCTGCTTGGTAACGTGCATAGCATCAATTTAATGGGGATTTAAACGTAAAGACAAATCAAAAGAAACTTTAAATTATGAAAGAAAATAAAGCAAAAAAAAAAGAAGCGAACTTCACATTTATTCAACCCGTGTTTGACACATGCCAGAATCATCTGCTTTGGAGCTACCTCTGATGAGCTATTCTCGAAAGTAAGTGCTAGCGAGTTCGTTTCTCACCAGGGTCCCTGTGAATATGACTAGGTAACGAACATGGTTTAACCCAACAAATGCGTAGGGGGGATGTGTCAGAATGGATACCTGTTGTCTTATGCAAACTTTAAACCAGGGTTTGCTGATGCGAAAAATACTTGAGCATCTTTGTATGATTACAGCGATCGATATGTTTGTAATATTGGGTAACCGATAAAGTTTGATTGGTTTATTATAAATAATAGAGATTTTTGCTTCGATATTAACTTTATTGAACAACATACGCACTGTTTTGTTCTACTATCTTCTGCCATCTTTAAAACAACGTCACAAACTCAGCAGCCTAAAACCTTCAAGCTTTCTAGGCAAAAAACTACTCTAGGTGTCTAATGAGGTTCTCAAGGGAATTAATTTTTTCATAAAGAATCATTCTGTAAATACGATAATAATCAAAATAATAGTATCTAGCGAATACTATTGATGATTGAAAACTTCCCGACCAAGTTGTAAAAGCTTTTGCTCGGTCACCAAAGAAATTTGCAGTATAGCGTTACCCTGATAAAATATTTCATCCTTCCTGTGAAATAATTCCGCATGCTTTTTCTCGATCGATGCCTTCTATTGGTCTGATAGGGAGCAGTGAATGTTAGAATCAATCGTTTGGTTCTCTGGTGGGAGATTATAGTCAATGATTTTCCTTTAAACGCCACCATATACGCAACGTCATCCTGTTTGGACAAAAACTGGACTTTGGTACGGTGAACGCTTCTTCATATCGCTTGTCCCACGATCTTTTGCGTTCCAAGTAGTTGCAAATCATCTGCTTTTCTTCAACTGTCACGGTTTCTCTAAGTGGAACATTCAAATACGGTCATGCAGGTTTAATTACATCGTTGTTCTATGGAATGCCGACCAGCTAGATAACAATAAACTTCATTTCTGATTACTGTTTATTCTGCTCACTTGTCAGCAGATTACGCTAACAATTTTAGAATAGCATTTTCATGAAACGAAGGATTTTTTGAATGTCAAAGATTATTCGGCATTATTGGCATTCTTTTATGTGTTTGTCCCTGTGTGCATCTCTATCTGTGTGTATCTGTGTGCTTGCAGGCGTGTGTCTGTGTGCCTAAGTGTGTGTGTGTGTGTGTGTGTTTGTATGTGTGTGTGTGTGTGTGTGTGTTGATAATCTCATTTTTGGATAACTTTTGTTTTACATTCCGTCAGGTGTCCACAGATTCACATAACATCTCACGTAATGGACTGGTGGTTTTTATACATACATGGATTAGAGCAATGTTTCGTTGAAGCGGCTACCCTATCGATCGCAGATTCTATTCCTATAGAAGCCCCATTTTCTTTAATTGTACATTCTATTCATGTTGTCTAGGCCAAATGATACATTCACTGCAGGAAATAATCTCGAAGAGAATTTTGACGCAATATAACGCAATTTATAATCAATTCTGTCGGATCATGTATCCATTCCCTTCTATCATAATTTTCTACGTTGAAAAAAAGAAATAGAGCAGATGTAAACCGTGAATAAACAAAATGGGAATTTGGAGTTTAAGCAGTTATTTGGGCTTTTACATTACCAGTGGTTGTTTAACTCAATAGTCAGAGCAACCCAATTAACTGCAGCCTCAATTCCTGCAGCTGTCCCATTTTCTTTGATAGTTTATTCAATCAATGCTGCCTAGACCAAATGATAAATTCACCGTGTAATAAAGGCTGATCATTTCAAGCAGAGTTTCAATATGACATAACGCCAAATATGATCAAACATGGGTTAGTAAATTCGAAAAAGGACCATGGAAAATATGAATATTTTCTATTGCACACTTTCATCTTCTTTCTTCGCCATCTATCTTTTATGTATCGCATACGATTATGCCCTATACGAATCCCTACCTATCTTTCAATCTTTCGATCAATCTCATAATATTCAACCAACTAGCCTGTCTTTATACGTCTGTCTTTCATTCCCATCCCTTTGCTCTCGATATATACGTAAATATATTTATTTTTGTTCCTTTCACATGTTTCTCTTCTACTCAGAGGCTACATGAATGGTTACTACCAACTTGAATTGGCTTTGTCGAGATTTTAGCTCAGGAGATATTGACAAAGCTTAGTGAGGATCATCAAGTAAGAATCAGATTCTCTATAGTAGAAATGTTCCGTGAGACAAACTGGCAAACAACCATTGCTCAACAACGAGACACTGCATTAGTTGTCATTATTTTTTTACTGTCGTTAAAAGAGCTAAGGTTCCTATTGGAACGATACCAAAATCTTTTGTTCGGCTCGTCTAGATCCTCATGTGACAATATAACTGTTTTGTTTTCCATTTGAGTCAACACGTCGTTTGAACGAGTTACATTATTTGTGTTTCGATAATAAAGGGAAATATAATGGTAAGAAAGGAAGTAATTCACGGTATTTCATATCGCATTATCATAGAATGAATAGTTGAAACAAAACGCATTCAGATGTTTAGATGAAAAACCAGGCCCAGCGAATTCCGAGCATTTTTTTTTAATGTTCACGTAGCTCATTTATATATGTTTGCTAAAATAACGGAACAAATGCGATTAGAGAATCTACTCAAGCATATTCGGTTTCACTTTGAGTTGGAGATTTAGAGAACGTAAAACGAAAACGTACATGTGTGTTCGTGTATTTGTGAGTTTGCATGTGTTATACGACATCTATATCATTGTAAAATGTACTCTACTTCATGGTTATCACTGATATTACAAGTATACAAATGCACTAATTTCTAACGTGCGGGAAGATTGTAGTATTGCAAATAAACAAGTACATTTAACCTTGAAATTCAGCAGTCGGCATCATAAAATTTTATCCGGACTTGAACGCGGACTACAGGCACTTAATGCGAATTCTCTGGAGTCAGGCACAAAAAAAAACACATGAAAGGAGGAAGAGAGATTCATGCATAACGATTGTTTTCACACATGTGCCTGACAAAAGTATTCACCTCAATTTGCATTTTTACGCATTCGTTGCCTTACAAACTGGAATTGAAATTGAATCTATTTTGGGTGGGGGACATCATTTGATTTACACAACAATCCCACAGTTTGAAGATGGAAAATATTTTTATTTGCAAAACAAAAGAAAAATATGACTGAAAGATCTTTAGCATGCGTGACTAATCAACCCTCCCTTTGTAAAGTCGCTTTTTGCAGCAGTTACACCGACAAGTCTCTCGAGAATCTCATTAAGCTTTCCGCTTCTGAATACTGGAATGTTTGCCCATTCTTTGAAGTAAAACTGCTTCAGCTCCTTCAAGTTGAATTGGTTCCACTGGTGCACAGTAATCTTTAAGTTGTACAACAGATTCTTAATTTGATTTAGGTATAGGCTTTGACTGGGTCATCTCCAGACATTTAAATGTTTCCCTTGAACCACTGGAGTATTGTCTTCGCCGTATGCTTAATATCATTGTCCTGCTGAAAGGTGAAACTCTACCTTAGTATCAAATTACTAGAAAATTGAAAAAAGAATGTCTTTGTACTTAGCGGCATCCATCATTCCTTCAATTCCAACCAGTTATCTAGTCACTGTCGATGAAAAACAGAGCATTATGCTACCACCACCATGTTTCACCGTGGGAATAGTATTCGCAGTTTGATTAGAGGTGTTGAGATTGCGCCAGACATTTTTTTGATTGCCAAAAAGTTTAACTTTAGTCTCATCTGACAATCGTAACTTCTTCCATATGTTTGGGGAGTCCCCGACACGCCTTCTGGTGAACTCTATACGAGTTTCTTTTTTCTTTAAGCAATTTTCATGTTTCTGGCCACTCTTCAATGAAGTCCTCTCCGTGGATCGTGTGTCTTGCGGTGGTCTTATGGACAGATACTCCAAACCAGCTCCCTCAGAGTTAGTTTCGTCTTCTCTATGGCCTCCCTGATTATTGTCATTCCCTTTTGCAAAGTTTGGAGTATTTTTTTATAACTCAATCCTGATCTGTGCTTTTCCACAACTATATTCCTGGTTTGTCTGTAGAGCTTCTTGGTCTTTCATGATGCCACTCATTTGGCAATGCCCTTTGCCTAGTGGGATCGCAGACTCTAGGGCTTTTCAGAACCTGTGCATATATACTACAATGATGTGACAGATCATGTGACACTTGGATAATATACCTTTAAACTTTATTTTAGTAAATATGTGACTTCTGAAGGTAATTTGTTGCGACAGATCTTATTTTGGGGGTGAATACAAATGCACCAGCCACTTTTCAGTTTTGTTATTCTTTGAACATTTTTTTAAAGCAAGTTTGCTTGGGGTTTTTTTTTGGTGGGGGGTTGTTTTTTCGTTCCACCTATTTAGACAATTTTGTGTAGATCCATTCCATAAAATCCGAAATAAAAATTTACAATCTATAAGCTGCAATGAGAAAGGGTGAATACTTTTGCAAGGGACTGTGAACAAACGCACGTAACCGCACATTTACATTTACTCACACATATACACTCATATAAAAACACACACACACACACACACACATGTATGCAAACAGAGTAATGGTTATAGGCACAGGAGATCTTGAGGGTTTTTTCATGCATACTTTACTCTAATGCATCCAGAAAAGAGATGTATCTGCCTCATCGCCTGATATACAGATAAATAATCATCATTGCTTGCATGTCACGTTGGTTAACAGAGAAGAGATTAAATGAATGAGCACAAATTGGAAAGCATACTTCCATATCTCCCTTACTTTTCACCAGGCAGTGGCAACAAAACATTCTTACCACTATAGCCGACCTTGACAGGAACCACACACACGCGCGCACTCACACACTGACACATATCGCATTCAAACCATTCAATATATATGTATATATATGTGTACAATTCGATTCCCACAGAAGCCCATTTGATGGTTTATTCTATTTACACTGTCTAGGCCAACTGGCATATTCACCGTGTAAAAACAGGATGTCGTCGGTTCAACTAGAGTTTTAAATGAAAAATAAAGCGTTTATGATTATTCTGTCAGATAATACATATTCGTTCCTTTGTTATATACAATATATATATATATATATATATATATATATATAATGAACAAATTCGGAATTGATGATATTTGTTATCTATCATTTATGTATGTATTAGCACTATTATCTCCAAAGTATTTATTCGTGAATGAAGGACATTAATTCAAACACTCTTGTCTTGTGAATAGAATTTTCATAATACAACTCTTGCCAAATTACGAAATTCACTCACTCAAAATCTCAGAATATATTCTTTTCTGAAATTAATCAATATTGTTTGTGGGTGTGTGAACTGGTGTTTGCAATTTTTGATTATAGCATCTTTAACATATACTTGACATCGAACTCAAGGGAAATCCCCGTTGAAATGTCTCGGGAGGAAAGATATTTCGATAAAGGAATTTTTCCATCTTCTGGTCAGTTTGTGTTATAATAATAATTTACACATTTTACAATTTTTCAATCAGTATACTTTGCAATACTTGTGCGTGTCTGTGCGTGTGTGTGTGTGTGTGTGTGTGTGTGTGTGTGTGTGTGTGTGTGTGTGTGTGTGTGTGTGTGTGTGTGTGTGTGTGTGCCATGTGATTGCAAGTGAGTGAGCGTGTTTTTGCGTGTGTATGTATGTGTCGGTCTGCATTCATGTGTTAACCATGGATTATCCACGATTCACTTATCAATTTTTAACTTGTTAAATCAAGTATCTATGAAATTATTTTTTAGAAAGGGCACTACTGAACACGTTTTACGGCGGTGGAGTCCGTTGTTTCGAATAGAGACAAGAAGATATTTTACCAGCAAAATTGTTAACTTTTAGTTACGAACCGACAAAAAGAGAAAATCAGACTGTTCGTTATATAAATAAATATCAATATATATATATATATATATATATATATATATATATATATATATATATATATATATCATCAAGATTTTAACTTCCGCCTCATTTCTCCATCATGGGCGTCGCGGAGCCAGTATTTTCTGAATTTGTCAAGTTCATCTTGTATTTTGTCGACTCCAGTTTCGCATGTGGTCTCTTCGTATGTGTGCCATTTGTTTATATATGCGTTTCTCTGTGTGTTTCTCTGTGTGTATGCGATTACATGTTTGTGTGAAAATATATATATGCATATATACATATGTATCGTATTATGAATATATATATTATGTAATATATATGTATATATATTATACAATGTATGTATATATTATTTCATCATCATCATCATCATTAATCTTTTATCGTCCGTCGTTGGACATAGATCTTCCCAAGGATTCGCCTCACCTCTCTATCATGGGCGTTGCGTAGCCAATACTCCCTGGATTTTTCTAGTTCGTTTCTCCATCTTATATTCTGCCGGCCTCAGTTACGCATGTGATCTCTGGGGTTGTCCGCCATTCTTGCAACATAACCAGCCCATTTCCATTTGAGTTTTTTTCTAGATTCTATGATGCTTCGTGTGCTGTTTTGTGACTTCTCCATGTGAGATTGAGCATGATTATTTCATGTGCACGTTGCATGGTTTTCAATTGAGCGTCAGTCTCTCGGTTAAGTTCCATTCTTCAGCTCCGTGGGCGACCATCGGAAGGATGCATCAGTTATACACTCTTCCTCGTAGGACTTATGGGACTTTCTTAATATATATTATTCAAATGATATTAATTAATAGACTGCAACTAGATTGTAGTTAACTGCTTTCAACTGCTGACCAATTTTCATCAATAGCATCACATAATCATTTCTCTCTATGTGTGTGTGTGTGTGTATGTGTGTATGTGAAGGAATTTTTACGAAAAAGTGGCAAGATCTTGCATGTAGCGATCTTGATAAGAGAGATCAATATCTTTTAAAAGGTAGAATGCGATATGCTTATTAAACATGTACAATTGACATGTACCTAGTGACAACTATCAAGCGAATTTGTTCTTAACGTTGAGTATAGATTTCAGCTATTATGTATTTACAAACTAACAGTAATTACATAGAATCTAAGTCGGGAAGAAGCAGAAAAAACGGATTAACAATTGTGTTATAAGCTCTAATATTGACAAACATTCTGATTACTTTTTACATAGTAGTTTATACTGACAAATGTATTTGTGTCGCTTCAAGAGCATAATCTGGAGATATTTTACACGAACAGAAATTACTCTTTGGAATATACAAGGCGAGTATAAGATATTTCCATGATTCCAACAGTGTATTACCCAAAACCTATGCTAGGCCAAAGCATATAGTTTATTGCACAGTATACCTTAACGAGGAAATATTTTTGTTACCTGTAAACAACGTCTCAACAAATAGTTACGTGGACATGCTGAGGCTCTACTACGCACCTCAAGCAGAAGAGTTCCAGCCACGGTTAGTTTTCCTACGAGAAGGATTGTCCAGCACGATTGCCACCATGTTCCCAAGGCGTTACCGCTCTTGATTTTTTTTTTTTATGGGTGTGGGCCAAGAACGAAGTGTTCAGTTTACTAGTTTATGATATTGAAACTTTAAGGAAAAGGATAACGGATGCTTTAGCGACGCAGACAGAAGAGATGTTGAAGAACGCGAGGCATCAAATCAAGTATCGCTTAAACGTTCGCCAGGCAATAAATGGTGCACATGTTGAAGTTCACGAATAACAGAAAAATTGTTTGTCTTAAGGTATAATCTGCAATAAACCATATGAACCATATGTTTGTTCTATGCATGGGTTTCGTGAAATCAGGGAAATTCTGAATGTTTTGGTGGGTCTTTAGGGTAAATGAATCAATTTGATGAAGAATACAGATTTTACAAGTAGACGATTTTTCACTTAAAAACTTTTTTTTTCATCGGCGATATCAAATACTAAGTTCTAAGTCGTGAGCACCTTTGCGGAAATGAACCACACCTTCATAGGTACTCAAAGATTTGAATCATGGTATCTACTTCAAGAATTAGTACGAACCTACTTGATTTTTTTTCTTCTGGAAACATTCATCACTGGGGATCGGGATATTTTTGCGTGATGTAACCATCTGCGAATAGTCTTGAATCCCTATCCAATGCACAGCTAGAGTGAGAAGGCACAGGATGAAGAAATCTCTCACAAAATATCTTGTCAGTCACCCCGCAAAAAGAGAATTTCGAGCTAGATATCCCGTCAGCTGCTTCGGGGGAAAAGAAATTTCTGGTAAGCCACTCTCAAGGGGTGAAAGAGAGATTCTGACTTGAAAGTATGTTATGAATATTTCACGATATGGAATTGTCTGTAAGTCAAAACCGCTAATTTTATGTTGATTTAAAATTAACTCTTACTTTACTGGGATTGTTCTGACTATAAGATTTATTGAAACTGACCAAGGACTTTTTTGTCACAATTTTTTAGTCTATAATCAGTGGAGATATCATAAAATCACGAAGGGCTGATCATGCGTAGAGTGAGAGGTGGCACAGCAACCCCTACAGAACAGATTTGAAATAATTGAATAGAAAAGATTTGCTGGAAGGTCAAGAGTTTAACACGTGGGTAGGCCATTTAGAATCTCTGTAGGAAGACATCGAATGTGATATGACTGGGATGAGAACATTTCAAATACGACATCCGGGAAGGCTAGAGATTACAGCAGGCAAATAAAGAACAAAGACATGGAACGAACCAGTATGCACTGATAGAGGATTGTACTGGAATCTCAAATCCTCTTCTTTATTCATTCAGACAAGCCCCCAAAATGCATATGGCTAATTAGGTTCTCACATTGTCATAGGTAGGCATGTATTTTAAAATGTGTTAAGGTGCGGTGCAAATGGGTGAACTCTTGGTAAACATTAACACCAAATAGTTATATCTATTTTGAACAAACTGCAATATTTTTTTTTGATCTAATAAGTATACGTTATGAATCTAAAGGCTGTAAAGTGTAATTGTTTTAAATCGTACATGTTAGAACAGTCGGACAATGGTAAACGCCCATGACTGAGTGCCTAGCAGAGGCATGAAAACGTGTATTCGTGTACAGTTTATCGAGTGGCTAGATAAAGAGGAAAGAATTAAATGAATGAAGGGTATCAACGGGGAATTAATTAATATCCAAAGATCCAGTCGCAAATTTCCAAGCTTCGATGTTTAATTGTCACAATCGTTTTTTCAGCAACTAAACTAATTCGGGGATGTCCGCTCAAAAGTTGTACGGTTGGAAGGGGCCGTAATTTATGGTGTGTGGAGCAGCCTGTCATATTAAGATTTAAATAAGAAACCACTGTAGCCACCGAAGGTGACAAAGGGTCCTTTCCTTATATATATATATATATATATATATATATATATATATATATATATATATATATACAAATATATATATATATACAAATATATATATATATATATATATACAAATATATACAAATATATATATATATATATACAAATATATACAAATATATATATGTATATATATATATATATACAAATATATATATGTATATATATATATATATACAAATATATATATGTATATATATATATATATACAAATATATATATATATATATATATATACAAATATATATATATATATATATATATATATATACAAATATATATATATATATATATATATACAATATATATATATATATATATATATATATATATATATATATATATATATATATATATATATATATATATATATATATATGCTTGCGTTTGTGTGTTTGTTTATGTGTCTGTGTGTTCATGTATTCCAGTGAACTTGGCCACGCCGTTTTGTCCACAGATTAAAAAATTGGCATCAAAACTCCACTTGACATCTTCTGAAAATGTATTTTTTTTAGAAAAAAAGATGTTTTGACAGGTTTATTAATAACATGTACATTCCCCTGAATCTATATGTTTCTTGTTCCTTTGTTTTGTTTTGTTTTTTATTTTTATTATTTTCGATGCTTTCTTATGGAAAATGCCAGTGATGTCATAAATAGAACTTATTCTGACCATATTTACTCTTTGATGTTTACACTTGTTTGCAGTTTACAGTTGTTTAATTAGTGACTCTGATGGCGATTTTTATATTTAATTTTAGATTTATAGATATAAAGCGAGAAAATATATTCTTTTTTTCCCATTTGATGATAAAATTATTTGTCGTACATTTTATTCAGATGAAAAACAGTTGAATAAGCAGAAAAAAGAGAATATGATTCCTCAACTTGAGTTTGATGAAAACAAAAGAATTTGTTTAAGATGTGGTTAACAGCAACAATCAAAACAGATTTTTTTTTTCAAATTTTTGTCACATCATCTAACTATGATTCAATTTAATGTAGTGCTAACGATAACTTCGACAGAAAAAAATTCTCTCTCTCTCTCTCTCTCTCTCTCTCTCTCTCTCTCTCTCTCTCTCTCTCCGTCCAAATACTTTAAATCTATTCAAACATGCTCCTGAATGTTGGTGACGTGATCTCATTTTATAGAAAACTTCGAGGGAAAAAAAATTGATTCCCTTTCTCGTGAACGCTGATGCTGTATTCGGGCAAAAAAAAACTATATTCATATTGATTTTTATTGCAAATCTAGCACATGCACACATACACCTCATATCGAGAACTGCTGACACAAACGACTTCAAATTGACACTGCAATGTCCTGTGCACGAACCAACATATCTGGCGCGTATCAACTTCTCAAATTATAGTTAAAAGATTCAACAGCAGGTTGATAATCCGATAATAAAATGGACACGTTATTGCAAGAGCTGTGTGAAAAGAGGTAGCAATCACATTTGTCCTGCGGGATTCTGAATTCTTCATAGCTGATGTCAACCATAAGTTTTTACAATGTTTATTCCCAGAAAAATGAAACTTATATGTGAATGTTTGTGCACTCCCCAATATATATATATATATATATGCAAATATGTTGCGGAAATACGTCACGGAAATGATGTGGGTGAGTCGCTAGAGTTCTTACAATTTCGGCAAAGAAAAACCTGTTATGTTCCCCGTGTCTTTATCATAATATAGACATATCTGAATACGACAGCCACACCTAAGTAACGACTACCAGATTGAAATCTTACTGAATCATTCATGGTTTTTCAATTGCATAACCATGAATGGTAACATCATTCTTTATCTATTTATCAATTATATCCTGTCTCGTGTACACTCGATGAGAGTATAACCAACAAAGAATAAAATAATGAAGTGATTGAAGAGGCAAAGGCACGGCGTTTACGATATATATATATAGATAGATAGATAGATAAACATATATTTTCTTTGGAATGAAAATATAAGGAGGGAATTGATATATCCATACTTCGTATGAATGAATCACCATAGTCTACACATTTTAATTATCTCAAATTATCTATAATGAATAGGTCTTTTATCAAAAATTATCTAAGTATTCTTTTTAGATAATTTTAGATAAGAGATTTATTCTTTCAAAATATTTTTAGATGATTAAAAAATTAGAGGTGGTGCATGCGTAGGCTACGGTGATACAGGTTTTGGGTATTGTTGGTAAAAAATGACCATAGATATAAAACAATACTTTTTTCTTTTTTTTTTTTCTAAGAAAATTCCAGATTGTGCCCAATGGTGTACTCATGCCAATCTTCAAGGATGTAGCCCCCAAAATGTGACCAGGGGCGCCTAGAGTCACACACACATGCACTCAAACACACACTCATACATGGAGAGAGACCACTAAAGAGAGGAGAATCTGTAGCCCATTTGGCTGGTTGATAGGGCAGGACATTTGTGGGGCCTCAATGATTCGGTATTTACCATTGACTATGTGGACAACCATTATTGATTTTAGACTAGTATTTCTTCCATCTTTTATTATCTAACCATTACCCATTTTTTAATTGATATTTCTTCTATCCTAATTTTAGTTGTTTTTCATTGCAACTACTCCGACTGTCAGACTAAGGCCACTAGTAAATATCTGACGGTCTAGCTATTATGGCCTTGTGTCATACTAATCTGAGCTTTTGTAAATAACCATACACTGAAATAGCGACCCAAAGCTTTCTCGTCCAGCCATTAACTATTATGTGACGCACTAGATATATAGGATTGGTATACGTCCATATTTCCCCCCAATGTGTCCTCTCTTTACGTCTCGAAATCTTGACCGATAAATTTTTTTTTCAATTCTCCAAAAGACTGCAGAATCATTCATGACAGCCGTGTGTGGGTCATATATTGCCAAAGTGTGGGTCAGGTAGGAGTAGAATGTCTCAGGGGTCGTCCTTTTTTTTTTCTTTTTTTTTTTTGTTGAATGTGCAGGTAAAGCAACCCTATAATTTTATAACATAGAAATATAAACTTAGGTGAAATACAAGCCAAATTTCGACGGAGGTAAGATATTCACTCCTGGACACAAACTAAACAAGAGTAAAAAGTCTACTCCTCTTTTTTTCCATTCAGTGCAGGCCGTCTATTTGTGAAAATTGTAAAGTCAACGACATCTATTGAATATAAACATTAATATGCTTAAGCTAAAACGTTTTGGGGCAATGATTTTTGTCTCTATATGAAATCTTGAAAGTTAAAGCATCTATACGATTGTCACTTAGCTACATTTAGGTTCATAATTCATGAGTCAGCTCTACACACTGCGATTGACCCTCAACCTAGAACCAGGCAACGTGCAAACGAGATAATCATACTCAACATAGCATGGAGAGATCACAAGACAGCCCAGTATATTGGAGGGAAAAATAGGAGTCAGGGATATGATCATCATCTTCAGTCTTTTAACTTCCATCGTTGGACATAGATCTTCTCCAAAGTGTCAGACAACCGCTTGACATCACGACTCACAACTCCGGGGATCATACGTAAAACTGTATCTTGGATAGACGTATTTGATGGATCTTAGGGAAGGTATGTGTCCAATGACGGTCACTGAAAGACTGATGGTGGTGTTGGTGTTGGTGGTGGTGATGATGATGATGATGATGACTCTGCTGCAGAACACACGACGATCGCCGTTGTCTATATTCTGTCAAATGCAAAATGTGTGGGTCATGCGTATTTTAATAGAGTTTCATTACATATTAAGGAGTGTGTTCTGGCTTGAAGTCAAATTTGCTCAACATTCTTGATGAATGTAGAGTAATTAGGATACCTGGTGCGGTACTAAATAATAATCCTCAGAACCTTTACTGTTTTGTTTTGTTTTTGTTTTTTATTTTATATTTTTTTTAAATACTGGTGAGGCGTATATAAGAGATATAAACGAGGTTGAGAACTTGAAACTGAAAGCATGTTATGAAAAATATTCCCTTAACTTTTAAAGAAAATCCATGACTTGTTTACGAAACACAAAAGCGTATATTGAAAGAAAGTAGACCGTCGATTTACCTAACTTTATTATCGTTAATAAAATATTTTCATTCCATTAAGAGTTCTCATATGTATTGTTTCTTTGAAATACCTTTGTGTTCTTTATTCTTTTCTTCTTTTTTTTTTTTAGTAAACTTGTTTAATAATACTCTAGCTTGGGTATCCGGCCTTGCTCCAAAAAAAAACAAAAAAACTCCAAATCTAACAACACGGGAAAGCAAATAATCTATAGAGAGTTCGTGAAAGAGAGGGGGAGATAGATTTACATCTGCAGCCACCAATGATATATGGGAAGTAAGGATCCAGTTTAGCATTAAAGCTACATTGTTTATAGAACCCCTCTAATAAAACTCTGATCAAAACTAACAAGTTTCTGAAAAGATTGAATGTCAAATTGATTGAAAGCATATACAATTGAAAGAAAAATATTAAATTTTCTCCGTTCGAGTTTAAACCCTGTCCGACGATCATACTTCGCGTGTTGCAAAGAACTTAGCTATTGAGCAGCCATAATTGTGGAGCGTAAAAATCAGTTCCCCAAAAGAAATTCTAAATAAATGGTGCAAACCTGATATATATATATATATATATATATATATATATATATATATATATGACAAACTTTTTTCAGAAAGCACGAATGCAGACTCCAGAGAAATAGATGAGTTCTTATTTTTGCAAAATTCGGTCTTTAGATGTGTGCTGTAGGAGACTCGCTGATTTCGAATCTGCCTTTGTTCTTCCTTTGTGATGCGTAGTTATCGACTTTTGAGAGCACATAGATACAATCATACTTTAGTACTTGATTGATTCATTCGGGCTTCTTTCCACAGCTTTGTTGCTTTTATCCTGACGTTTCAGTCGCTGTATCCTCCATTCCTCTTCAGATGTCGCATTCGATAACCTTCGGGAAATGTTAAATGGAACCGTTCATTCGATCCACGGGATACAACCTAGTAGATTGAATTGCTTATAAATCTCAATTTGTTCCCTGGAGACTGTAATTTCAATCCCATTGTCAGATAGTACAAGAAGATACACCGGCTCATACAGATCGGCACCATAAAGGGAAAATTGACGGTTTCGAGTTATGAAATACCATAGGAAAGACATAGGACGTAACAACATAGGTTTGGTGATTAAAATGAAGATTCTGTTCGACACTGCCCAGAGGTTACTTAATACAACAAACATTTGCGGAAGGCTGGTGTGCAGCAACTGAATATCAAATTTATGTCTCAGTCTTTTTTCTTGTTCTTGAATTTTCAAATACGTGATTAAGCTTGCTTAGTTTAATGTATTATGATAACATTATCATAGCATTAAAATTAATGATTTGAATACTTATCTAGTTACTTTTACTTTTTGATCGAAATAAATTTGCAGTAAATTCTATCTAGGCATGTTCATTTTGAAATTCCATGCATTTAGTGATCTCTTGACAAAATACAATCACCTTCAAGCCACGTTTAGAATCTTCTAAGGTCAAAATATTGGCAAAACCTTGGTTTTGTCTTATATATTTATTAGGCTAACGGTAATTAGCCACACAGTTCCTCTTCCTTGAGTGATAATGTTTGTATTGGCCGCATGATAATATAAGTAGAGAAATTAACTGCCATGCCGAAAATTCTTTAAAGATATCATAGAATTAAAATTCGTGAAATAACCACAAGATAGGATTAATAAGTCTGTAGCCTGGCACAGTTATGAGCTGAATTTTGGTCCGGAATTTTTTCTATAAAAAGTTCGACTAGTGTCATTAATAAAGAAGCATTGGGTTAAGTGCATTGACATGGAAGAAGATTATGTTTAAAAATATATATTTTTGTGTAAAATAAACTTTTTTTTCATAATTAGGCCACAGACTTATTTATGAACCAACATATGTGCGACATTCCCTATGATGCTATAATCTTGTAAGAAAACAATGATGAAAGTCCTTGTACAGAAATTGATTTATGGGACTGATCGCCAAAGGCTTGAGTCTGTGTTGAATACGAGTTTCCGTCTTCAAAGTCTTCTGTATTTGTGTTATCATTAATCTCTGACGGCTTTACCTTCATCTTAATAAAGTGAAAAATGACTTAAAAATATGTAATAAAAATGAATAATGAATAATTAAGTACGTGTACAGTTGAAATGGTGTTTGTAAGTGTCCAATCAAAATTCTTCTGGCAAGACTGGCAATTTGATATGGTTTAACACAATCAACTGCATACCCCAAAACGATACTGAACTAGTTTATAAAATATTTCCTGGTAGATTCCCCTTCTAGAGCATTTGATACAACTAGCTTGATTTGTCCTTTAACATATATTGTTGTATGACTAGCTCATACTCACTCGATCACATTTGTCTGAAAGTAAAATTTTAACATTCTGTTTCAATCTGCACAGCCCAAAGGGAGAAAATACAGAAAACTGGCAGATTCCCGTTTGTTTGGTCCATCATTAGTTTCACATTATTCGCTGAAAGAAAGCGAAGAAATGTTTAAGATTCGGATAACGACTGTACAAATAATAATTTGTTACGATTTTCGGCTTTATCCCCTTATCTGAATCTTATGAAAAAAAAAACCTAATACGAAACACTTATCTAAATTATTGTTATAAAACTTTGATATAAATGAACATTGTTTGCTAAAAGGGCATGCTATAGTTTCGCGTCTACGTAATATGTAAGTATTGTCAAAATCGATTACAGAATCATGGAAGGGAAGAATTTCATTTGGCCACTTACAGACACTAGTTGAACTGCACGCCAAATTAATCTATCAATATTTTCCAAAATTATAAGTTATTTATCTATATTTATATTAGTTTATGAATGGACAAATTGATTTTCGATATTTATCAAGGTTATAGTGAATATTAATGTCTAATCCAAATTTTGTTATTCTTTCATCGGTTGTCTTTTTTCTTTGTATTTGAGCACCGTTTTTAACGTTGAATTAGCGAGAGTGTGAAATTTTCAGTTGAGACCACCTTTCCTACATAGTGCCAAAAACATTTTAAAAGAAAAAAAAAATTAGCTCCCTTTGTGCATCAGTAAGCGATTTTGGCAATGGTTGAAAGTAATGAGAACAAAAATAAAACTCACAAAGTCAAATTTGGGAAATTATTCTAAAAATAGAATTGACCTCAGAGAAGAAAATTAGTTAACCTAATTATTAATCGGCTGGTCTTGGTAAAATATAAAACATAAATCATTCTTGATGTGATGTATTATTTGTAATTAAACGATTAAAAGATTCTTTTCTAAAAAATAATCTTATCGAATTTTGTAAAACTTGTCACCGATGAGTAAAACACCATTTTTTCTGAAGTACGTTTCCACAAGTATATAACAAACATTAACAATCTTTTTTAAAGCCTTTAAAAGAATTCCAACAGGTATTTTTTGTAAAACCAGAAGGTATACATTGAATTCGATTTTTTTTAAGCAACGAAAAGCTTTCAAAAAAGAAAATATTTCAGCCTTATTGCAAATATTTTCTCCGATTCCGGACTAATTTTTGAAGAATATTCTGCATTATCGATTAAAAATTCGACTCATTTAATCTCTCTGGTGCCTAACTTTATTGTCATAATTTAATAACTTTATATTCTTTGTGAAATATTAGAATTCTTGTATAAATTGGGCTAAATTTCCCTAATGCATATTTTTATGTTTAATTGTTTTACGAGAGTAAATTTCTCAATCATGAATATCTGTGTTTTTATTTTGTCTACACAAATGATTCTATTTGATAATTTTCTACACTCTTTCATTTTATCAACACAAAGATTATTACGACAAAATTGACAGGTCACTGGATTTACGCGTCCGTTTTGACGAATGTCGCTTTTTATCAAACGTACGTGGTAGATGCTATTCTTATGGCCCGCTCGATTTTCTTTTTCAAAATATTAAATGTGTTCTGCAATAACGTTTTTACATCTGCAGCCGAAAATTTATCAAAAGAACTCAACTTGCCAGCTTGCATTTTTAACCGCTTTTTGACAAAATTGGGAGGATCTTGTTTTGTTTTGTTTTTTCTATAGCCTCTGATATTCATGGGATCATGTTATATTTAAATGGGTGTTCCTTTATCATTCAGTTCTGAGGTTTAGGAGTACATAGACTTCTAACAGGTGTCAAAACCACATAAAAAAGGGATTGGCTTAGATCAATACCCAAGTTTCGTTTCTTTCATTTTGCTCGCTTGGATAAAATAATTGCCCTACAGCACTTGGTTGTGTACTACCCTTTTTGATGATTTTACATAAAATATATGTTAATTTCGTTTGAGAGGAAGCCTTTTTCTTTATTTGATACAGTGTTTGGTGTTCACTTCACAAAAAAAGCGGATATAAAAGAAAGAAAATGATATAAGGAACAAGAACAAGAACAAACGGAATGAGAAACAGTGTTTAAAAAACAATTTGCCACACGTCTATTATCACTCAAATCTATCTAATTCAAGGCTATCTCCAGATAAAAAGATTTCGTTCTTTGTGCTTTCAAAAAGCGAAACATAAAACCAAATATATTCATTGGTTTATCTCACCTTCGACCGCTGCTAAATTACTAGTTATCCACTAAGAGTCAATGTTTTGATCTAGTTACGAAACAAGAAATGTTGGTCTCAAATTCGAATCTTCAAACAGACTCTCTAACTTACTGCGAAAGCCGGACATTAGAAAAAAAGAGTTAAGCATTAGTTAAGCAATTAATTTTTGAATAATCTTACTCTCCTCATTCCTTTTGGCTTTTTATCGCAACTGACAGATCGTTTTTCTACGATTGGCCGAATGAGCAGCATAGGTCAGGAATAAATTATAAGCTTCCGGTGACATTCGAACTCACATCGTGTATCTTTGGCAATCAGCCTTTTCATGATAGTGGGGTTACCAGTCTGACTACGAAGGTTATACTGGTAAGCGTTTCCCAAGAAAGCCATATTCCGAATGTATTAGATGAAATAGTAGGCTAATTTCTCAGAAAAAAACATTGTCATTATAATCAATCAATGATAAGTCTTTTTCTTTCTTTTTTTTTTTTTCTTATCTTACCTCTACTGCAACACCCAGAACTGCGATCGATAGAAATAATCAGTGTGGATCTGGTATGAAGAATGGACCTTTGGCTGCTTTTTTTTAACGGTCGTGGAATATCGATTTGAGAGTTGTAACGAGAGTAAGATGAAATAAAGACTAGTCGAAAATTAATAATAATAAACTGCTCTTTGTTTATCACTGGATAAGAATAAACATCTCTTGAATATTTTCTATATCTCAATTTTTTCCATAATGACATTTTTTTCATTTAAACCTATCCCACGGGTTAATATCACGGTATTACGTGCAGTAATTTTTGTACCTGGCTATCCACTAGTTTTCTTTAAAAGTATTCCCAAAAGGCACAAGGCTACTTTTTGTAACAATATACGTGCGACACTAATAAGCACTACTTGTTTACTCATACCATGAGCTAAAACCAAGTGATGGTACAAATAAATAGCAAAGGGCAATTTGATAACAAGCCAGAAGCACTTTGCCAGTTTTTTCTTTTTATTATTAATTAACTCTCTTTGGCAACGTAGACACAATATTTCTCACTATATGCAGTAATTAATCATTTCCTTAATTGCATTAATCCATTTACAAGGTCCAAATGAATATTAACCAAATAGGAAAATGAAATCAATCTCATCTTTGTAGGCCGATAAACCTTTAGGAAAGAAAAACCGTTTTTCAACAGTTCGTTTTGAATGAGAAGTGTACATAACTGAGTGGTTGTTGGGGGAAGGACACAGTTTGCAGGGGAGTAACAATTGAAGAGACGCGCTCACAACAGCCAGAAGAATATGGTAGATGCAATTTACGTTATGATATAACCAAAAGCTGATACATCAGAGAATAAAACACGTTATATTCACAAAAGCGCAGCATTTGCATTAGTGATATAAGACCTACTGAAGAAGAATAAATGTGTTCACGATTCGTCTCCGAAATTGCTGTACAGATTTCACTTATTTTTGTGATTTTATCCACTACTTTCACTTTGATTTACAAGAGGGATATTCAATTGATAAAAAAAAGTAGATATTGAGAAATATAGACATGAAATATGCAAAATTCAATCTACAAAATGATGTCAGTGTAGAATTCAGGTTGCAAGGCTGTCAGCCTCACGGGCTCTGAAGTTGAGCATTTCCTTTCTAGCCAACCAAAGGACTGCTTTTAGGAGTACAAGATTACTGGTAGAATTAACGTATAAAACATTTCAAAAGCTTATTCTTAATCAGTGATAAAACAAGAACAGTTTATTTTGTATGAATTATTAAATACATCATTATATCGTTACACTCTGCGAGCAAAATCTATGTATTTTTCAATTTATTTATGACATAAATGCAGTTCTAAAATTCTTGCTAGATTGACTTACATTCGCTTCTTACACATCATATTGTGCACAGCTCCGTAAACAAAATTATTTAGATGGCGCCATATGCATAAATCAATGGAGATAATACAATCGAATTCTGTAGTTTGTAAAATTCCTTTGAACACACTAGAGAATCTCTGTAAAGCTGAGGTGAGACCAAGTAACGATGTATTCCGAATTTCGGTAATTTAGCAATTGTTTAGATATCGGTCTTTTGAGAGAATTGAATCTCTATGAATGAAATGAAATAAAAGACGAATAAAATTGGTTATTGCTGCCGAAACTTGTTGCCGATATTTATGAATTTATGTTTATGAAAATAAAAACATATGATATAGTAATAGTTATTTGCATAAAGATACTAGATGTTCACAAAAGAATAGACGATTTCGAAATGTCATTGAAACAAAACTGCTCTAGATATTGACACTCGCGAGGTACAGTTTTGTAGGGAAACCCTTGGAGTCTGTTATAGTAGTTCAATGTTTGCACCCCTAATCACACGGCATTTATCAAGGCGGTGGTCAGTTTCTTGCCAAAATACGTGTTAACATATCTTCATCTACAGCAGCAACAGCTGTTGTGATACGTTGTTTCAGATTATCTAGATTAACAGAAAGAGGAGGGACAAATACCTTGTCTTTGACATATCCCCATTGGAAAAAGTCGAAAAGCTCTGAAACTTTTTGAAACGGTCTATTCCTTTTCTATACACCCTGTATGTAGAAAGTCGCATAAAAACGTAACTAAAACTACCACCGTGTATAAACAAAGGAGATGTGGGGGGCGTTTATCAAACGTTTGGGTGCTAATTAAAGAATAAAGGCAATACAGCCGGATTTGAATTTATGTATCCGGTCGGCCTTCGTAAAGCTAATCGTTTAGGCAGCTGCCACGGAGCGAAAGGCTCCCGTTGATAAAGGATGCGAATTCAAGTCTTGCCCGATCCAAATTTATAATTCATTTTTTTCTATTTCTTATCAGTGCCACATGCTTACGTACGTACAATGACAACATGACAGTTGCGATAAAAAACCACGGAAATTACAAAAATACTGATAAAAAGTTTATCATTCGTAAATTTCTCCAGGAATAATCTCTTCCTTCTTTATTACACTGATAAGAAATCCACACCACCAAAGCTCACGATGCATTTGTCATCAAATAAAAAGTTAGAAAGTTTTAACGATAAAATCCCATTTATTCCGATCCTTTCACTATCAATAAGATATCTTTCTACAACCATGAGAAACCTTAATCGTCTGAAAATAAGCAACTTTTTGGTATAAGCGTTTGTTTGTTTTTGCTCGTTCATTCCATGGGAAAATCTTGATCATTTACATTTTATGCATTTATATACGTTGATAGTTGAAGATTGAGAGGTTAACATCGAGA
The DNA here is from genome assembly GCA_963457665.1 of Thysanoteuthis rhombus. Classification (NCBI taxonomy): domain Eukaryota; kingdom Metazoa; phylum Mollusca; class Cephalopoda; order Oegopsida; family Thysanoteuthidae; genus Thysanoteuthis; species Thysanoteuthis major. Next base: position 45,701,141 of record OY735207.1, on the reverse strand, counting down.
TACAAGCAGATAAAGAGGTGAATATTGTTTCCCAAGAGACGTTCTCTCTCTCTCTCTTTCTATTTATCTCTGCTTTCAGGACATAGACGATCATGGTTCTCCACAGTTTTTTTGTTTTTGTTTTTTTTTTTTTTTGTCGTTTACGGAAATTCTTGCTTCTTTACGATTTCTGGCATTCGCTCTGCCCTCCAGAAAACTAGAAAAAAAAATCAACAAAAAAATCGCACACTTTTGTATTTACTTAATCAAAAATAGATAACGAAATGAGATTCAAGCGTGAATGATTTGCAAGTGTCCGATAATAAGTCCATTACTATTGCAATTTTTTTTTTTTACATCTATTTCAGAACATTAAAATGTGAAATTCCAAGCTGCAATTCTCCTACGTATATGCCCGACAGAAACACTTACCATGTCTTACCACAAAGTTTGAAAAATCTGACCATGAAAAATGAAAAATATTCACCATAATACATACTTTCCACTGTCGTCTTCGGAGTAGTTACGAGAGCCAGAATAATGGCTCATAAAGAGCACTAAGATGAATAGAAATCATCTATATCTTAGCGCAAGCAGAAGTTTCTTGTAACGGGATTTCTTCAAACCGAACCACAGTATATTATTTATTTAATAAGCTTAGTGAAGCACGAAACAAGGCTTAATAGCGATAGACAGCTAGTGACATACCAATTTTTCAAGTGGGGAGATCTTAATTTCCTTGAAAAAGTTGGGGGGGGGCAATTTGGCCTTAAACACTATCTTTTGTTACCGATGGGAAATAAGTCACATATAGCAGGTCACATGGTATTTATTGATTTAGCACTAGTTTACAATAAGGCAACAAGTGTGGAGTACTTGTTGAGGAACGAACTCGCTACACCTAGGAATAATAACCATCGCTTTGGGTCAAGCGCCTTATTCCATCTTTGTCCTTGCATACTCACCTAAACCAACCCTCAGGATATCAGAATAGTAACATAATGGTATTGATTCTATTCGCGGTATTTCCTAAGATTAGCTTGTCTGCTTGCCTCGAAAATCAGCATTCGAAGTCTGTACGTTAACGTCTTTTCGATTTTTACGAACACCGATGGGAGACTGTTGGAGAGTAGAATGGCGACCCGACGACTCCTCGAACTGCTACTGTGAGGTCATCCCTAGTCACTTTTGTTCGGTTTACAATCAGAGTATACAACTCGTCCGCGGTTGATTGATGTCAGGGGTAGAGCTCGATTTTTGAGAGTCAAGTCGAAGTCAATGTTGGTCACACATCGTTGAAAACATGTGTTACGGTTTAAGTAACCAGAAGATACACGTACGTTTGGGAAAACAAGTGGTGTCCAGTCTGCACCGAGAATAGTTCATTACATTTCACTTATTACAATATTTAGCGGCAAAAATCCATGAGCTGTATATACGGCAGGAAAATACAACCATCTAACCCACCAAGCAGGCCCACGGCCATTCTGTTTATTCACGCAAAATGATTATTAGTCTGTTTGGCCATCTAAAAAAATCCTGGAAATCCATCAAGAACAAATCTAAATCTTTCTTTTTCAACGAACATGCCATTAAATGAAATAATTACGGTTTGATAGCTGCGTATTTTCAGCCGATAACAGAAGTCGATGTCCAAACTACGGTAAAAAGCCAGAATTACGAATGTTGAATTTTTTTCTAGCCAGACAGACCTGTGTGTGAATGTATGTACATCGTCAATTCGCTGGAAATAAACAGAAATAAGTAGTGAACGTGGAAACCATACATAGTGAGTTCAATCTTAAATTAATGCTTGAAAAATTCTTGGATTTATATTTTTGATTTAATATTTTATATTTCATTTTGTTATAATCGATTTGTGAAAGATTATTGAATTTACTTTTAAACGGCGCGGCATATTTTCCCCCAGATCACAGATGAATTTCTTACGATAATATACGATTATATTTGATTTGATTTGGTTGGGGTAAGGTTCTATAGAGATAAATATAAGTTATATATATATATATATATATATATATATATATATATATATATATATATATATATATATATATATTGTGTGTGTATATATGTGTGTGTGCGCACGAAGCTGTACACACTAAACAGTTAAAAACTTATTCAATTTTTTCCCTATTTTTTGTCTCTTCAGTCACTCATTTCCCAATATCTTTTAATTCAATTCATGCAATTTTCTTCATTGTTTCTTACAGTTTTACATATAGTTTGTTATTATAGTACGATGTGTAAAATTTCTCTTGTTGGGATCATCAGTTGTTTACCATGTAACCGTTTAAAAAAAAACAGTCTGGCAGTCTGGTAGTGTTGATCAAACGCCACTTCCCTTATATATATATATATATATATATATATATATATATATATATATATATATATATATATATATATAAGTCTCCAGCTTGAATGTTAGTTAGTAGGCGAATCTTGATCTAAAATTTTCACTGTTTAATGTTCAATCCATATTATTATTACTCAACGCCGATTTAAATGCATTGGTGGGGGAGAATATTATGTTGAAAAACAAGTCTTTGTGAAATGAAAGGAATGCTTTTTTCATCATTATTTCACAGATGTATTGATTTACCTATATCTATAAACACACGTACATGTATACATATTTATGCATGTGTGTGCATGTATGTATGCTTCAAATAATACGTATATATATATATATATGTGTGTGTGTGTGTCATCCACAGACAGCTGGACGGCCAGTAAGGTTCAATTTAAGCGGTATATTTATTCACAGATATATTCTCCATCCACCAGAATGCTCTATTCCTAGACTGGAAGAGCATTGCATAAGCTCACAATGAACGAGTTACCTCACTTAAAGAGTGCTCAACCCTGAATAAGGGAGCGTTATGCAAACCGATAAATTCCAATTGTCCAATTCAAAGACATAGTTTTACTGATCACTCTCTTCATCACCTCCAATTAGATGATCTAATACCAGACTCTATATACTCTTATCCCCAGAATGGTACATATAAATATCTTGGAGACTTCCAAATGCAAATGCATACGTGAAATTCAAACGATTTCTTTGTGTCATAGACAATGGGATTCTATAACGTGCTATTTGTACTACTGAAATTTGAACACATCTGAATCAGGTACAGTATGCATATTATGTGTCCCTACAAAATCACGATCATAATCCTCCGGTAACGAAAGCTTAACAACTGCTATTGGGGATTGCATTTTATCTGATCAGTCGGCTATGACTGACACACAGAAGGAAATATCACGTCACCTTTCAGACCCCTTTTTTTAAATGCTCATATCATGGCTTGTGCATGTATCACGAAACATTGCCAGTTCTCATGCAAAATTCTGAATGACTCATGCAACAATTCCAGCTTTACAAGAACCAAGCGGTAGAACGATATGTGTCACAATAGACCAGTGAGTTATGTATTTTGCTCCAGTTCTAAAGGTTGGCGTTCAAATTCCAGTAATGACAATTTCGGATTGTCTTAGATTAGAATTGAACAATACCCATGCTCTTGTGATTGTCAATAATCAATGATACTCTTAGATTATAAATATAACTATATATGATAATTGATATTTACATATATTACTCTCTCTCTCTCTTTCTCTCTCTCTCTCTCTCTCTCTCTCTCTCTCTCTCTCAAAATACATTGTCTAACCGTATCTTCCTTTTTTATATTTAAATGGATTCATGTGCTAAATCATGTTAAATCATATGGCAATGGTATATTTTCTACAGTCTTGTCCAGTGTATAATGCATAATTTCCTGCGTATCATACACTTGAAGAAGGCTGTAGAATGAATCAGCCGAAACGTCGTGGCCACAACCCCAGCAAAACATACGAAGAGTTCAATAATCCAAGAAAATTTTGAACATAACAATGGTGTTTTGATGTTTACTCAACTATTAAACTGACCCAGAGGAAACGGTGTCTTGTCTGATTTGAAATCGTTTTTTATTCATCGTGGATTGCGTTCATGAATACTGTCAGTCTTGTGTTACAAAACAAAAGGAAGCCAATCATTAAAAGAAAGACTCAGTATAGAAGTGTAGAGAATTACGTCTCAACTTCTGGTCACGTGTTATCTCCCTTCCCCGAGTATAGAATTATGAACACTATACAAAAGCTTACGAATAGCTGCTCCATCGTGTAGGGAACTCTCTACTCACACATTGGACACAAATTGAACTGTTTCTATTTTCATTCCAATATCTATGCAACGCTTGGCTGGATAAAAAAAAATCCTGTGGATTTCCATTAATAGTTTTTGTTTTATTACCAGAAGAAAGCAATGATGACTAAAGATTATAAGAATTGAATACCAAATATTCCCGAAGAACAGAATATTTTTAGAAAAAAACTGATGATGGTTTCACTTGAACGATTTTGCAGCAGAAACGTTTAATGAAATCATGATGTTCAGAATCTTTAATAGGATATAAATGGAACATAAAACAGAAAAAAATCAATAAAAGAAGAAACACGTCAGCATCATAGTATATATGATACAAAAAGTCAACATTTGCATCGTATAAACATTCAAATACTGATTAACATTACTGAGATAATGACTTCCTGTTTTTGCTCATTTTTTTGGTAATTGATAGATATCTTAATACGTTTGAGAATAAATCGTTTTCACAGTAGCAAGAGCATCTTTGAAATGACAAATAAGAGAGGTTTAGTGTTAGTAGAAATATTATATTGACTTTCATTATCAAATTGAGCAAGGTCAATTATCATCTATTTTTCTCTTTATTTCTCTCATTTTGTTTTTAATCGCAACTACTCGGACCGTTATTGTGCAAATGCTGGCTCTCGTAGCTCGAGACCGCGCCAAGACAGGTTTCCTAGGGGAAAAAGATGCAACTTCGTGTATCCATTTGCTTCGATCCATTCTCTTTACTAATAGCCGTAGGAAGACTTTCTGAGCAGTTGCTGCGAAAAGCAAATGAAATTAAGATGAAAGTAATACTAGTCAAAATAATATCAATAATAGTAACAATAAGATTTGGGGTTAATATAGTGCATAACGATTTTTCATAATTTCATATCACCTGGCATGACTTGGTTGAAATCTATTTTGTCTCCTTTGCGCGGCACAGAGGTCAGTGTCAAAAGGTTGAGAAACCTTAATCACGCGGAAGATGGAAGTCATTTACCATATCACCGAGAATCAGAATTTATTGACAAGAAAAATAGCAATTGAAAGTAACTGGATGGAGGGCTGATTATACATCATGGGCTTATCTCACAATGATCTACATAAGGGAATTTCAGCATGACATAGTGAAAGAAAGTGATTTTTTTTCTGTCTAATTATACAAGTACAGACACGCGGAATAAAATATCCAAACAAATATAACCAAAACAAGTGACTCAGCCGAACAGTGCATAAGATGACAAAGCCTCAATAGAGCGAAGTGTGAAGGGAGTTGAGAGCTGACAAGAGACTCTAGAGTTATCCGCTGCATTCCCACGGTCGTCAGTCTAGCCCGATTAAAATCATTGATACTCATACTTATATATATATATATATATATATATATATATATATATATATATATATATATATATATATATCGAACTACAACCGCTGCCTTTATCAAGTCTTCCATTTCAGACATTTGACCTTTATGCTGATCACCATGTCCCGACTCGTTGTCTTGTTGCATAACGTGTTGCTCACAGAGACCCCAACTTTGATCAATGAGCCTATTAATTTTCAACTGTCAGATTCGGCGAGCCGTGTCCTTGCTGTCCACTCTAGCGTAGCCGTATTCCGTCAATTATTTCCATTCGTATATTGACTGCTCCGTCTACAAGAATCTGACGGAGGAAGAAATTATTTATGCGTGTAAAAGTAATTTACAATCACTTGGAAATTCGGCGTGGCTGAATTTTGAATTGATGGTTTGAAGTGGATGGGGCTCTGCATCTTTCTTTTTGCTACAAGATGACTCCGTAAAAAGGGCATCGATTTCCGGAAAGTGTCTCATAGGAAGACCAAAAGAGACCACTACAATAAATATAAATGCTTTTCACGCATCTCTTATGATTACTAATTTCGTAATCATTATACATTTTCATTTCTATTGGTTTTTATCGCAACTGATCAGACCGTCATTATATGATTATTAGTAAACAATGCAGATCGAAAATAAAGAGTTAACTGTCTGTGACACACGAACTGGCATTCTTTATGCGTTGGGAACCCATCTGGACGTGATAGTTGCTCTTATCAATCAAACTATGAAATTCTTATGATTGCCAGATCAAATTTAATCATATAAACTTATTCCTTATTTTTCTTGGATTGATCTGCGCCACCATATTGTATGCAATTGTTTTGTTCACGTACACTTGTGGCATTAGTGGTATTATAACCTTGAATTTAATTTTAGATGATATTGTCAATTACCATAAATTTTTTACTCGTATTTATTTCATCCTAGTTTCAGCTGCTTTTCATTGCAATCACCCAGAACTTCATTCTAAGGCTATTGGAAAACAGCGCAGATCGGAAATGAATAAAGAAGGGATGCGATCCCCCGTCTTGCCAATACGTTGTTCTTTATTTCCTGTACAGTTTCAAATGGTCAAGATTTCTGCTTCCGTTTATCCCCAATACATTAATAGCAGCAGCAGCCTAAGTATGTACTACCCACTTTGGTATTTTATTTTGTGAATCAATAACAAAGTTTTCCTCGTCCGACATTCTGCTTTCTCTCCTCCCATGAAACAGACAGCTTTACAACTATTTATTCTCGGGAAAAACCCCCATAGATGTTGGAGCACCGAGAGAATTCACAAATGTGTTTATATATGATGTTATCATTATCACTGAGAGAAGCGATTGAACTGGCCGATGTATTATCGAACTCTTATTGACGGGCCTTATTATGTGGATTAATTAAAGCAATCCACTTTTACAAAACTTTCCGTGCTGATTCAGAAACTGGTCCTTATAAATAAACCGTGGTCCCCTGACAGGCGCCGTTTCGTTTGATCGCTTCTTAATGAATCAAAGTATCACAGTGGCGGGAAAATCGGCGGTGGGTGGTTACTCGGGGGGGGGGGAACAGTCGACTATGTAATTGCGATCTGGCGCGCCTCTTCATCAAGGTATTGGAACATTGCGTTGGTTTGTTGCTTCGCCTTTTTATCTGGGTCTATGAATGAGTCTTGCTTTGCGAATATCATTACAAATCGCACACTTTGTGAGTGGTATTCATTGTTTCCTATACTCCCATCGCTTTTTGTTATAAGATATTTACTAGTAACTTTGCTGATTTTTTACTCACTGCATATACATGCTTGTATTGATACATATAAAGATAGAAAAATTGGATGCACATTTATATATATATATATATATATATATATGTGTGTGTGTGTGTGTGTGTGTGTGTGTGTGTGTTTGTGTGTGTGTGTATGTGTGTATATATATATATATATATATATATGTATATATATATATATATATATATATATATATATACATATATATATATATAGTCTGTTGTGCCCAATTTGTTGGATGGTGGGTTGGCAAGTCAAATTCGTACTTTGAGTCCCAAGTGGTTATCTACCCAGCAGATCAACTCTCTTTGTCTATTCACATTCTTTTAGATATTTACCAAGCCAATCTCAGTTCGTATCAAGGCCACAAGAGTGGAGCATGCAATTCTTATACTCCCATCGCTTTTTGTTATAAGATATTTACTAGTAACTTTGCTGATTTTTTACTCACTGCATATACATGCTTGTATTGATACATATAAAGATAGAAAAATTGGATGCACATTTATATATATATATATGTGTGTGTGTGTGTGTGTGTGTTTGTGTGTGTGTGTGTATGTGTATGTGTATATATATATATATATATATATATATATATAGTCTGTTGTGCCCAATTTGTTGGATGGTGGGTTGGCAAGTCAAATTCGTACTTTGAGTCCCAAGTGGTTATCTACCCAGCAGATCAACTCTCTTTGTCTATTCACATTCTTTTAGATACTTACCAAGCCAATCTCAGTTCGTTGCAAGGCCACAAGTGTGGATCACGCAATTAGAATCAAACTTACTTCAGTAGTCTGTGGGACTGGATTACAAACGATAGCTCCACGGCAAGGCACCCACTATTTACTCATTTTGGTTTAGTCTGACACAAGGTTACATGTTCGGAACGCTCAGTTCGAGGAATTCACTACGGCAGTAATGGCCTTAGGGGACAAACATGCTAACCACCAAACCATGGCGAGATGCCTCCAATATACACTTATATCATATACTCATAATGCGATTTATTTGTCACCTCATGTGGATTAATAAAATATACGGTATTCTTTAGTGGGGATGAGGATACTTTCACGCGGCTCAAGGTCAAGTGGTATCTGGAAATTGTCTGATTTCTTCATTTATTTCTGCAGACATCGGGCTGCAATCCTCTTAGAGCAATGAGCGAGTGCTTTCCGAAGAACAAATCCTCAAGTAACAAGCTCCACTTGATTTCTGATATCAAGTTATAGCTCGATGGGCCAGAAACCGGAGATTTCGGCCAATTTTTTTTTTTTTTTAAATCGGCAGTACCCAACAGAATTAAGAATATACATATATACATAATGATTCACCCATCAACTTATACATACGTAAATTCCTATGATAGAATCTAGTTTAGAAATGACAGAGTTCATTTTTATGGTAAGTAACGTATTCATTGATCACCCTCTTTTTTTTTCAATTTTTCATGCTGCCAAAAAACTTTGATCAAGTAATGGTCTCTTCTGAGTGGCTAACCGGGCCTGTTTTTTTCCTGTTATTATTAAACGACTTCATATTTTCCAGAAATACCTCATATATACTGACTGATCTAAATATTTATATCCTGCCAATCTATGTTTTCATTTGATTGGAAGAACAAGACTGAATTGGATTGTTTTTTTCTGGAAAGATAGTCAAAGCAACGCATTGTTTTGCCTGCAGAGTCCCAGAGACGATTGAAATAATTGCAAAAGGCTGGGAAATGACTTGCAAGTAGTGTGGAAATGCATACAAGACGTGTGTCATCAAACTGGTATCTGCCCCCGTTGTTAACAGAATAGAATTGTCACTCACGACGACCAAACTTACACATATTTTATTTCTCCGAATTATATCCAACGCGTCTTGCTCGTGATAGTAAATTAAATAATCAACCAATCAAAACAAAGTGTCTACATTCCAGAGGAAAAAGATAGAACAAATGCCGAGTCAAATTCATGTCCACTGAGTCATAATGCTGATGTCATGAGTGATGTTGTACTTTACTGGCCTCTGCCAAATTTGGTATAGGGCGTAACCACCTTTTTTTTACGGTTATTATTGCCTTGACTATAGTTATTGGGGAGGGGTTTGACCTATTCTCTTCTCTGTTAGCAATCATAGCACGATAGATACGAGACATTTTTTTTGCTGCAGTATCTAGTGATGGGTCAGAGCTCACTGATTTGGATTCAGATGTGCATCCATACTTAGGAAAATTAACTTTTAATTCATGCTCTTTCCTGATATATTGGGAGAAAAGATAATTCGTATTTGTCAGCATCATTCAGTTTATTTTACCAGTGTATTTTCAAGATTTTCAAAAAATATGTAGTCCATCAAATAAACTTGTAGTTTAATAATCAAATACTGAAAATCTACAAGGTTGTTCTTCACAGTTGCTTCTATCTTTGGTTTAATTGTTTCAGTCTTGTCTGATGGACAGGGTATGGAGAAAACGGGTTGGGGTGGGGTTTTTTCTTGCGAACAGAAATGTCACTTTTCGGCTGATATTCGGGAAAAAAATGTGAACAAACCTCACCTGTACTCTGTTACTTAGTCAATCATAGTGCTAATATTATGATTGATATTTACTAAACTTAGCTTAGTACTAAGTACTCAGTAAATGTCGAACTCGTTAGAGTCTTAATAGTCTTTGGTACTTGCTTGCTATCCACTGCTACACGGTGAGGCGCCCTTTTCTTGGTTTTATCATTTATGAGAAAGGGAGTGCGAACACCTTAAGGCGGTTCGACGCTCAATTGGACGTCCTTCCGGTAGCTCCCACAGCAAAGCTCATGTCAGACGTATCGCTGTTTCCTCTGGATTGCATCACCAAGGCCGAGACGGGGATTCTGACTGTTCGGCATCCCAGGATCTCCATACACTTTCCCCAGGATGGACGTGGTTCGTTCCATTTTCTGAACAGACTATCAATTGCAGCCATAGACTAGGAATAAAGAGTGAGTCTCCTACTGTGCAATTCACCAGGCGTTTACCTGAACATGTGAACGTATTCTATCATTGAAATGAGAATAGACGTCTTACTTGGAAACAAGTGACTGTTTTTCGTTACTTCTTTTCTCTCCATAAATAGGTATATATATATATATATATATATATATATATATATATATATATATATATATATATATATTGTGTTTATTGATAGTGATACTATACACTGAGGTACACCAACAAGATCAGGGCCTGATAATGAAAAAAAAAACTTTTTTGTGCATAACAAACATTGAATTTTCAGCAGGATCTCATTCCTTGTCGACGTGTCTAACCCAGTACTTCTCCATTAATCATTTTGCTTGAGCATTATACGATGAAATTTTCCGATCAAAATTCAGCTAGTAACCGCGTCAGGCTACGGTCCACTCACGTGCGTAGACCTATAAAAGTTGCTTTGGATTTATACCTACGCATCATTGTATATATCATTTACTGTCGATTATTTTTGGTTAACATATATGTAAAGTGAAGTCTTGAGATTTTCTGACTTTCTACACACCTACGACAATCGTTTTGAAATCAGGATTTATCTGAAGTTGCAGTAGATGTTTTACTCTCTTATTCAACTAAAAAATGAGAAAAAAAATTTTCCTCCAAAAACACATATATAATATATGTATATTGTACATTGATGTTTGACAAATGGCATTTATAGAAAAACTAGGGAATGTTGGCATTCGAAATAGACGTCTCAACATCTGTGAAAAAAAAGATGAATCACCGATGTTAACTATGTAGACCCTTTCCTGTACGCACCACATGAACATGCATTTCTACGGAGTTCGATCTGCACTTGGTCCCCCATTATAGTCGCCTTGTGCCAGATTATATTAAGTGCATTATTTCATTTATAGTGCAAATACGTACATACTGACGCTACACATTTTTATATCTCTCACAAATATTTGCTAGTGATGTAACAATGTCAATCAGCTCTAAAAGAATTAGATGTAAATTCTAATCTCTGCGAGTATGAATGCGCGTGTTCCTTAAATGTAAGGGCCTTTTAGACTTGTAAAATCTGCAATGAAACCAATATAGATGTCTTACAATACTAACATGATAACACAGTTCACATCGTTTTCTAATCAGAACATTTTATCTGCTGATGAATGTCTGTGCCATTGTTTGTTCGTTTGGCATGTCTTCTATGACTTGACGGATTCCACCGCTTCTGGAAATGCAAACCCAGTTTTATATTTAATCGCATTCTAACAGCATAAAGTAACATGCAATTCGCAGTCATTGAAAACCACTGAACGTGACATAACCAACGTATTTGTTATCTCATCCCTAAGTTTCCCTCGCATTATATTTCCTTTATTTAAGGATCTAATGTAATCCAAGATATCATATCCTCCTCCAAACAAAAATACTGGAAATTTTGTCTGGCATTTGAGCCACTCGTGTGTACGTAGGTGTGGAGAAGGACTAGGCGTATACTCTCTCACTACTTGTTTGAATCCAACTTTCATACTCGAAGACTAATAAAACGCAATGTCTTTTTATGTACCAGAACCATTGTTCTTTGCCGTACACACCAGCGTATATCATTGATTCTATTCCTCAGTGCAATATGGAGGTGCTGACTGGTTGACGGATCTCCAGTCACCATACTTCCAATTATCTTTGTAATTCTCAGGCTGAAGCCAAGAAGGAATCAGTAGACTGTCTCTGCAGCAAACATTTTCCTAAGCTGACAGGGCGTAAATTAATGCGTAGGAAAGAGATGACGAGGTTGAGTGCTGTCGCTATAACGGCCAGCCACAAAACACACGCTGAACGCCATTTACTCTTTTAGACTTTTTTCGTAAACCTAATATAGTGGCGTAAAGCGAAATTACAAAAAGCGGGGGATGCATGTACTTAGTATGCAAGTTGTATTTGAATCAAGTCATTTTTACCATCTCAGCCTAACTGTTGGCCTTCGCCCTCAACTGTAAGTGGCAGAAGATAACAACGCAGTGGCAGTGAGAGTAGTTTTCATTTACAATCCATCGAAGATTCATTGCCCTAAATGATAAAGATTCCGATACTATTCTAAATAATTTATGGAATAATGATAGTATTTCATATCAGAACTCCAGGTCTTCAACTCCAGAACTTGAGTTCTAAAAGCCTGAAAAATTGAACTGAATCCCTGACACGGCATTTTGGATAGCCTTTATGAATCACACAACAAAATCCCACCAAGCACTTTCCAAAGCTTTGCTTGGTTAGAGATCTATTTGAGCCTGTTCGATCCCTCTATTCTATTGTCTGTGCTGCTTTATATCCTTGTAAAATATCCTCGTTTCTTCATCACCCATCAATCACAAAAAAGTGCAGATGTTCACTTTTGCTTGACACTTGGCTCCTCTCAAATCATGGGAACCAATGTCTCAAGTTTAGTTACTTTTCCAAGTTGTTCCGGGTGACAATGAACCATTGGATGACTTGAATTTAGTTTTTGCATTGATTCTCCAACTGTGACAGCACTACTTCAAGACAAAAGGAGACCAGCATTAAACAACATAACGCTCTGTTAGCGGCGTATCTCTCAATCTGGTCAACTATTCGGAACCTTCCAAACTATCTTGAACAATTTCTTTCGTTTAAAGAATATATCTCATAAACAGCATTAAAATTCTGGTTTGCGACCGAAGCATTATTTACTCTTCCAAATCTTGAAGCCTTATGTGCTCCGTAGAAACGTCCATCTTAAAGAGGTTCGAGTAACTAAGTTGAGTCCTACTGCGACAACGTAGCTTCATCATCATCATCACCATCAGTATGTAAGAGTCCGTCGTTGGACATAGACCTTCACCAAGATTTGCCCGACCTGGCGGAGCCAATATTTTCTGAATTCATCCAACTCGTCACGCCATCTTATCTTCTGTCGCCCACAACCTCGCACCTGATCTCTAGGGATCCACGTTGTGAGGCGTGATATCCAGCGGTTGTCTGACATTCTTGCAACATGCCCAGCCCATTACCATCTGAGTTTTCTAACAGTTTCTATGAAGTCTCGGACACCTATCTTTTTCTTTGATATACAGTGCTGTTTTTAGATCTCTTCATGTGAGATTGAGTGTTATTCTCCCATGTACACGTTGCATGGTCCTCAGTTTAAGGGTCAATCTTTTGGTCAGGTTCCATGATTTTGCTCCCTATGTGACTATGGGTGGGATACATTGGTTGTATACCCTTCTTTTTAGGATTAGTGGAATAGCTTACTTGTTCAAAACTGTACGAGCGCATACGAGCATTTCTCGTTATGGTTTAAACATTTTAGAGAAGCAAAAATATCATTGAATCTATAGCTGTCAAGCTTTGGACATTACTTATGGGATGGCCTGATAACATGTATTTTCAGTTACACCTTTTATGACCAAATAAAAATGTCATTCCATCAGTGGCTCTCAGATTTCGGATATTATGTATTGACTATCAAGGAGGAGTGATCAAATTTGATAAAGTAAGTTCAGATTTGTTTGCATATTATTTGTTCATGTTAAATTTTTCTTCTTTACATTATACATACTTGGCGCCAGCTTCTTTGGCATGACCAAAGTTTGCATAAGAAAACTATTGCCTGCCTTCATTTCCTTTTAGTGTTTATCATCTCCTACAAGGAATTGTGTTTAGTCTTGTTGAGAGATATTAATCATGATTACTAAAGTGAACGTTGTTTACATTGAAGGTTAGTGTTGAATCTAAGAGTGTGCGTTAACATATCACGACACAACAATGTTGCAACTGCTGTTGTAAAGTCATCAATCGCCAGCACTGTGTGTGTGAACATGATTTATCTTAATTTGCTTTGAAATCTCTCAAATTCCTGGAACATACATTAGACCAAATCAAAGCAGAATCTGTTGATAAACTATTCGCTTGAAATCCCGGAATAAGTATGAGTAATTACAACACCTATATGAATCTGATCTTATAGTCTATGAATCAAATCTCATTCTGTTGGCAAGGCGGATAACGACTATCAGGGAGGAGCGATAAATACATTTTGTATAATTTATTCATGTTGTCAGAGTGAATATAAAGAGCAAAACCAGGAAGCTGGTTTGTTAGGTCAACAGGTAAACCTTTTAATACTAATATTATTATTGCGTCTGCCCTTACAAGAGTTGCGGGTAGCCTAATGGTTGAACTTCAGCTGGGACAGTTTTTTTTTGTTCTATTCGTACTAATACACTCGGTAATTACATGAATCCACTTTTCTCACAATAATGGGTATATAGCAGGTTAGTTGGAGCTCTTTAGCACTGTAACGTTGGGTAAGTCTGCTGGCCCTGTAAAAAGCACAATTGCTACAAACTTGATTGGACCTCCATGGATCTTTTGAAAAATGGAGACAAAAATCATTGCTTTATGTCTCATACGACAATGGAAGCAAGTTGTTTGTTGGAAATACTGGGGATCAAGTGACAGCATGTTGTCCCAGATCTCCAGTGCTCTAATCAGTATTTCCACAGATTCCAACAGTGCAGCAGTCTGTAAAGTTTCATCCTTGGATCTCCAATTCAACCAGGGCCTTTTGGTCGTTCCGATTGCACCCACGACGCCAGCCCCGTAGAAAAGCTACAATAGTTACAAACTATGACAGGGTCTCCAGGGATCGTTTGAAAAATGGAGACCAGAATCCTTTATCATCTTCATGTTATTCTTTGCAATTCAACGGGACAACCAAATTTACTTTGCATTCACTACTGTTAAGTCTGATCGTCTCGCTTGGATTGTATGAACTATCTGAATGTGATTCTGAAGTTATTTGTTTTTCTTATTTGCGATCATACTATTTATTCGTGCGGCCAAAACCAATGTACTTGCATAGTTCCCAGTGATCTAATGTCCCCAACCAATCATATCTTTCTCATCTAGGCGAGGATACTGCTTTCGCTCATCATATGATTGCCCCCCCCCTCTCTCTCTCACACACACACACACACACACACACATACAGACACTCACATACCCATACACAACCAAATTGGCTATTTTGCTGCCTTTTATCGATCTTCTGGCTCAAATAATTGATCTTACTGCTTTTGTTCGAGGCTGTTATTGGTAGTGATCTCACATCACTTTTCGGATTACCAATTTCCAGCCCTCAATCATTTGTCGCAGAATTTTTTTTCTTATTATTGTCTTATAAAATAAGTAGTAATATTATCTTGATTCTATTTTATTTATTACATGAAGCATTGTAAACCATCCTATTAATAATTTTCAACTAGTATTTCTTCCATCTTGATTTTAGCTGTTTTCCAGATAACCAGATTTTCTGAGCTCAAGAGCTTATCCTCTATTTCTGAACTGCACTGTTTACCAAATGTCGGAGACGGACGGTCTAGGTTGTTGCAATAAAAAGCAACTAAAATTAGGATGAAAGAAATACTACTCAAATATTGATAACGAAATCTACGGAGCTGTTTCACTACTCATTTTTGAGTACAGATTTTTCTGCCATTCCTCATGTGTAATTATTTTGTCAGTTTTCCTTCTAGCTATCAGTTCGAATCGTGCGTACATATGATTCACCTTAGTCATTGCTGCAGAGAGAACAAGAATGAGGTTCCTTTGGATTTTAATTAGGTGGTCTGGAAAATAATGATCGATTCGAGACGCCGATTCTTAGTCATATCCCACAACATTACTATTGTATATTTTGCCAATATATATATATATATATATATATATATATATATATATATATATATATCGTTTTAATGATTCAAACGTGTTCTTTTCACTGATAACTACCGTTTATTCTCTGAATTATTTTTAGACAGTGTAGACCATTAAAACCGAGGTCAAAAAAAGTTGCGTATCATCCTTCTACGCGAGTATAATCTTATCTCAATGCGTCTCGAACAGCTTTCAAAATCAACGTAGCACCTCCGATTGGACAGTACGGGCCTTGATTTTTGAAATAATTCGTTGTGTAAATTTGAGTCTCGAATATTAAGAGTGCCGATAAAAATTGAAAATGAACACTCAACGAGATGTTGGTCGGACAAGAGCTTCGCCAAAATGTCGGGGTAATGTCACCGGCACCGGGTGTTAATACAGCAACCATCTAAGCCAAATTGTTCAAGTGAAGAAGATTGATTAGTGGATTCTTCATGAACAACGAAAAACCAACGAGATATTGTCGATTTGAAATGTGTAACAGATTTTTCGATCGAAATGGATCCTGTACGACAATTGCAAGAAATCTACTCAGTGGCTTGATAGTCATTCAGTACACAAGCATTTCCCCGAACAGAAGTTGCATCAACCGTAGATTAAAATCGAAAACGCAGGACTGAAGAAAGTAGACCACTATATCTACCTAGGACAACGAATCTCCATTGAATCAATCCTCAACAGAATCAAGTGAAGAATCACTCTAGGATAGCAAGCCTTCGATAGAGCAAGCTCAACCTTCAAGAACAAGAAAATCCCATTAGTCCTAAAAAGAAGAGTATGCAACTAATGCATCGTACCGGTAGTCATCTATGGCTCAGAAATATGGAACCTAACCTGGAGACTGACTATCAAGTTGAGAAATATGCAACGTGTGCGTGAAAGAATCATGCTCAACCTCACATGGAGAGATCACAAGACAGCACAATATACCAGGGGGAAAACATGAGTCCGAGGCATTAAAGTACCCAATAGGAAACTCAAATGGCAATGGGCTGGTTATGTTGTAAAAATGCCAGACAACCGATGGACATCAAGACTCACAATATGGATCCCCAGAGATCACGTGCGTAATTGAGGCCAGCAGAATACAAGATGGAGATGAACTAGACAAGTTCAGAAAATATTGGCTCTGTGACGCCCATGATAGTGAGATGTGGTAAGGTCTATGTTCAATGACGGACGATAAAATACTGATGATGATGATGATAATGATGATGGTATTACAGTTTTTTTGGCCCTGGTAAGAGTATTAATACAGAACTTCACCAGTAAAGTAATGGTTATTTACTAATGTTAGCTTTATACAGCACAAGATCAAATGAGAGAAAAGGGGATATAAAGATTATGTGATGCCAACTTTCAAAGTGGTGAAGCCTGCTTGCCTTTAAAATCATCAATTAAAGTTTTGATTTTCACTTTGGCTTCAATGGTAAATAGACAAGTATCCCATTCACCCGACAAGCCGACTCTTTAAATTGCTAGAAAAGAAATTCAAAAGCCTACACACACTATTTTGTGTATCTTATGTGGTTAGCTGTATAGGTAGTTATGTATACGTGAATGAGCGTGTACACGTGCATATGGGTGTATCACTGGCGACTACACTGACACACCGGAAAAATAGTGATTGGTATTGCGGAGACCGCTTTCAGTATGCATCCGTTGCAAGACCCTACCCTCGACTTGGAATCTGATACCTACTTAACTGCATAATCTACAGTTTAAATGGTATCTGCCCAACCTCTAAAATAAACAAAATGCTACGTCAAAGAGTTAATGCGTTATGTAATCGCACGGCATTGCCGTTTAAGCAAACTGCCCCTCCCATGTTCATTTTGGTTCTTGTCTTCAGTAAAGAAAGTGCAAAAAATGAAGCAGATGAGCCTAATTCCTGGAGATTCAAACTCCAATGCTGCACCTCCTCTCAAAGACAGGGTCCAGGGTCGTTTGAGCGCCTTTACAGCACAAGCTATGGGCGACTAAACGGCTCTTACCGTGTAGGGCTCAACATTAAAACCGTATTTGCCCTTGAGGGGGGGAGGAATAAAGCCCGTATCTCTGGATTTTGCGAAGTTATGTGTCTATCTCTACGTCAGATTGTCTCTCTCTCTACGTCTGTGTGTGTGTATGTGTGTGTGTGTGTGTGTGTGTGTGTGTGTGTGTCTGTGTGTGTGTGTGATTATTTACTGTGTGGTTATTTACAAAGTTTAACTTAGTCTGGCCCAATGAAGCATCCATTTACTAACAAACTCACTACACTGACGATTTGCTCTGCTCAGCAAGACCCATATACTAAACAGAAACTAAAATACAAACGCACACATGCTCATATACACTCACAATCACGCTATTGAATAAAAAATAAATTCGTAATTCATTGACTTATATTCGTAAGTGCGATTGACTCAAAATTAATCTTCAAAAAACAAACTTTTACATTATAAAATTGCAATTTACAAAACTACCAACAACTCTTAGGTTTGAATCCGAGTTAGAATGTGAACAACATTGCTTAAACTTACAGAAACTAAGAACTCTCGAATACACAGATACACAATATACATACACATCCAATATTTCATCATACTGTCGGCATAGGAATAATATATATATATATATATATATATATATATATATATATATATATATATATATATATATATATATGTATATGTATATATATATATATATATATATATATATATATACACACACACACACATATATATATACACACATATATATATACATATATATATACATATATATATATATAAACGTATATATATATATATATATACACACACACACACATATACATATACACACATATATATATATACATATATATATACATATATATATATATATAAACGTATATATATATATATACATATATATATATATCTACATATATATACATACATATATATACACATATACATAGATATACATTGTCCGATTTTTTCACACACACACACACACGCACACACACACACACATACACATATATATATATATATATATATATATATATATATATATATATATATATATATATATATATATATATAACTGAAATAAGAAAATATACCCGTAATTCCGTGTGTAACAGGACACTTAAACAAAACGGGCCAGTGATCGAAAAAGACAAAAAATGGCTTATTGGTATTGTTCTGACCCCTGTCTGCCGTCAGAGCCCCTATAGCTGAATTGTTTAGCGCGGATCTAGGCTATATACAAATAATATACGATTGGATATATATATATATATATATATATATATATATATATATATATATATATATGTGTGTGTGTGTGTGTGTGTGTGTGTG
This sequence comes from Thysanoteuthis rhombus, assembly GCA_963457665.1. Taxonomy (NCBI): domain Eukaryota; kingdom Metazoa; phylum Mollusca; class Cephalopoda; order Oegopsida; family Thysanoteuthidae; genus Thysanoteuthis; species Thysanoteuthis major. The sequence continues at coordinate 45,681,774 of OY735207.1, read as the reverse complement.
TGTGTGTGTATATATATATATATATATATATATGGTACAGATCGGGCTCGCAGTATAACCTAATATAATGATATATTAATATCATAGAGTAACATCTCATATGTAATGGATTTTTTTCATAGAGTGCTCGATACATACAACTTTTTACTGTGGAAGTTAAGTTGTTTTAGAGTAGAGCTGGAAATAAATCGTAGAATGTGGATTCGCTACACAAACTAGCTCATGTTTCTGCCCTCCCTGGGCCTCATCAGGCCAATCTAAGATTTGCTTGATGAGGCCTAGAGAGGACAGAAGCATGAGCTAGTTTATGTAGCAAATCCACATTCTACTATATATATATATATATATATATATATATATATATATATATATATATATATATATATTAGGAAAAAAACTAAATACAAAATTTCATGTCATTTTAGCCAATTATTTCCCAATAAATGTTATAATATAATTTATGCAATTTCCTTCAGTCTTTTTATGTTTTACACAGATTTTGATATTACCATACTAATCCTGGGGTTAGCTCTGATATTGTCACAAATTGGTGCTACTTTAGGTGGCCAAACAATTTTTGTATTTTTCTCTCCCTATATGTCTCCTGTCTATCTAGTAACATGATGATAGTTATCGCTCTGTAAACAGACGTGCTCAATTTGAAATTACAAAACCATGATTTCTTTGTTATTAATTTTGACTTCTAGACATAATACTTGGAGACCTATTGTCTTACAAATAGTAACATTTTTCCAACATGTTTCCAATGTATTTTATTTTTCGCATACACTCAAGCATTGGTATGAGGATATACAATAAGAAGAAGAGATGAAAACAGTGTGTGTGTTGTATGTGTGTGTGAGTGAATCTGCTCTTGCGCGTGTGTATGTTACTTTATTCTGCAATAGTTCGCATATTCATAATTCACCTGTAAAATAAATTCCATTTCATTTGCTTGGATGCTGCCGGTTTAAATCTTTCACGTTGTTGCGCATTTCACACTATTCCCAAGGCATGGACTGTTTGTTAATTTGCGTTCACATGAGCCAGATAGCAGGTCCAACACAGCCTCTGGTGCTGGCATACATTGCATCCATCCAATGGCAAGATTGTCATTCTGAATCTTTTATCTACGACGTGGATTGCACCTCAAATACCTCTGCCAAATAGCAGCCCGATGTTTTGTTCGTAAGGCATGCGTGAAGAGACAACCTTCACTAGAACAGGGTCTAATTTGAATCTACTTCACCACGCCTTGCACAGAACAGCTTGTTGTGAAGCTTGTTGACTTTTGTTTGTCGACGGAAGTTAGATCAGATATGTTACCTCGTAGAGCGTTCCAATTGGTCATCAGATATCTTCCAAGAGCTTGTTAGTATTCAGTTGTTTGAACTGATTTACTTTCTAAGCCTAATGAAATCGTTGACTGCATCATAGAGTGAGTGCATTTCACTCAGAGCATCGCAGACACTATCTCTTAGTGAATCACTCAGCTTGTTGATTCAGTAGATTGATCTTACTGCCACATTTCTAGTGTATAAGCCATGGTATTCACTTGCTGAATGTCTATAACCATCACATTTGTGTCCTCTGCTGTGATTACCATCCCCTGGGATCCTTATTCAGCAGCATATAGAGCATAGAGTAGAAAGCAGGTATCTGCTACTTCCTGTTTACTTGATAGCTCTTGAATCTTGAACAGATATCCTCACTGGTAACATATAGTACTTTCCATTCTTCAACTAAGTACCTGACGAGTTGGATTTTGTTTGTACACAAACGCTTTCTTCATTGGTGTATATTGAGGCCAGGTGCGATACTATTAAGCTGATTACCTTAATCTGTGCCTCTCTCTGCTATCTCCAAAATGTTGTTGGCCATATTTCTAAAGAGATCAGAGATAACATCAATGTACTCACTTTGACAACTTTCATGGATAGCTTTTACTGATTCTGCCAGTTTGAAAAATTTTGCCATTCTCTTTCATCTTTTGGATCAGAGTCATTCCATCAATCAGAGTGGCTGGGGGCTGAGGACCGCTTTCTGCTGGGGATACATGCTTATTCAACTCCCTGGAAAGATCTGTCTTATTGGTCTTAGAAAGAGGACGATCGCTGTCGGCTGAGGCTCAATACAAAGGTCTAAGTGGGTGAGCGAAAACTTGATCCATGTGCTGCCACTAGCTTTCTTTGTCTTCCCAAACAACTTCTAATCAACCTTGATGATAACTTCTTTTCTGTTGCGGAGGGTACGAAATTTATTGCCAATGTCTGAGAATATTTCCAGTTTATTTTTTGTAATTCTTTCATGAAACTTTGTTTCTGAACTGTCCGTTTACATCTTCTATTGCTTGAAATCTTAACCTATTTCATGGGCATAGGAGGTCATCAGTAACATCTGGAGGTGCAGCAAAACCAGTAGACAAACTGACAAGTTCCTTCATGGTCAGGATGAAAATGAATGATTAAGTTGGACTCGATTAATTAAAAACGTCACTAGACACCAGCTTCATTCTTCCAGATTGTTGTTAATTGTATATCTAGATGATTGCAGGTTGAGTCACACTCACCAGCTGTGTCCCTGAGCTGCCTTAGATATCTGTTCTTGTGCTCGGATGTAAGTTAGTATCTTGTCACAGCTTCCTCCTTCAGACTGAAGCCCTTTGTTCCGCCTGAAGTTTGTGTATCTTTGCTGAAAGTTTCTTTATTTTTTTTCTATCAATAGATGTACACCAAAAGGGTTTGTTGTTGCCGATTTTAACCGCAACTTCTCCTCAGGTGAACTTGATGTTTACACCCGGATGTTCTATTGGCATCTGAGTCATAAAAACATACTATTATTGGATAAACGGTGCACAGTTCACCTAGTCGACGGTAAAACATCATTGTATCTTCTGTCTGATAAATGCAACCAATGGCCTTCTCTTCAGGCTCTGATGATGGTAAGCATAAATTCTACCATTAGAGTAGGTGTTCCAGAATGCTGACAGACTTTTTGCATCTATTAAGGACTCGATATACAAGGAACAGTTCCTGAAAATGTGGAAAGACTAAGATGTGGTCCTGGCAAACCTCACTTTCGAGACTCTATAGACTTCAAGGTTTTCATTTGATGTTGAATCTCTCATACCTGGTTTTGATCCATCCACGTAAGGAAGCTTTTTCTATACGTAGCAGGGCTTCATACATAAGTTTGTGCAATCTAACAGTTCTGTTATAGTTTCGACCCTGTATTACCACGGCTGTAGAACTTCCTGTATCATGGAATCTTTTGCTTATGATAGACAGCGAATTCCATATTGCGTGGAAGGTACCTATCTAGATTTTTTTAAATTTGGAAAACAGAGCCTGGTCTATTTATTAAAGATATAGCAGCTGCATAATGGAAAGGGTTTGCTCCAAAAGGAAAGAATAGAAAGAACACTACTCAAGATACATTATTGTCAATAGGGTGGTTGGCGACCATTAAAAATTTCTCGCTAAGATTTTGGCACGTCAAAAAAGATACATTTAGGGTATCATACAAGTAAAATAGTTTTTGTGGAAATTTTTGATTGATCAAGTTACATCATTACCGGAGTATGTCTCGTGCGAATGCCAAGCAAAACGCCATTTTGGATTCTCCATTAAAAAGGTTACAGCTACAAGACTGAAGAGGTTATACATATAATAATGCTTTCAAACTGACCCTATTAACATTCAGGTGCCTATAATGTTTGACCACCTTAGTTGGTATGAAAATCTGGATTAGCCTCTGCACTATACTACATCTTGTTTCATTAAAATCTCAGTACTTGTATATTCTCAAGTTCAAATACGTTTTATGATCATACATACGTAGAATTATTCACTAAACATAGTTTGGGCACAAGAGATCTATTCAAAATCGAACTCACTAATAATGATTTTCAAAACAAAATGGGTAAGCATTTCACTACAACAAGGCGCTCTGGCTGCATAAGAATATATGTACGTCCCACAAATGAGAATACCAACTCTTCAATCACATATTTCAGGATGCACGAGTAACATTTTCAAATTACGAAAATTTCCAAGGAAAATATACAGGGGTCTTCATTCAAGATATCTATAATTTAATGCTAGTAGTTATTCAAAAATATTGATAAGTTTCTATAACGTTAGTATCAATCAAAAACATAGACATTAGTTTTTATGTTAGTAGCAGAAATTAGTCACTATCATCTTAGTAATTACTAAAACGTAATAATTAGATCCTACATTTTAAGGATCGTTCTTATTTTCACGCTTTAAGAAAAATGTTGATTATCTTATTTAGTCTGACTATTTTTCTCTTTACAGCTCAACAGAAAATGGAGTGTACATATTCAACCAACAGGCTCGTTCAAACCCTTCAAATATACCTACGCAAAGTGGTAAGTACGATGATTATAAATTGATTAATTAGAAATGGTTTTACACTCTTGGCTTGCTACTTGTGAATTGTCGTATAAAAGGAGTAAAATTCAGACATTTTAAGAGTACTATTGCAGAATTCAACCACAGGTCGACATATGCCAACACAGAGAAACACCCTCAACACACACACACACACACAGACACACACACAAACACACACACACACACACATATATATATATATATATATATATATATATATATATATACATAATTTCAAGTACCTATAACGAGAGGATTATCCAAGTCGTGTTCATTTCCTTCATGCAGACAGTTTTGTTATGAAGAGCTTTCCGCGCATACGCCCTGCACTCTCGGCAATAAATATCATTTGAAGGAGGATTCTCTTAAGCGTTGAATACTCAACATCGAAACACTAATAACGAATTTCAAGACCAACCGTCAAACCATACAAATATCATAAGTGCCGCTAATAGGGATATTAACTCCTCAATCACATATCTCAGACTGTGGGAGTAAAATTACCTGAGACACAGACAAACAACCCCCTACACACAACACCAACATTCTCTTTTGAGTTGAATTTTCCAACTACTGATTTCAGCGAAATTGAGTGAATTTTTTTATTGTTTATAGAGTCAGTTTCTTTCATTCAATGTATAAAATTAAAGAATATTTGATTCGTTTTGACTGCACTGTTGTGGTATAATTGTTAACCAGGTTCTCCCACTAATCATTAGTAGTGGGTTCAATCTTAATTGGTGCTCTTTTATTTTTTGTCTTCAGTCAAAGCTACTCTTTGTAAAAAGTTCCATTTGATTCGTTTTTGTTTTACGAAATACTAGTAAAAAGAATTCAAGCGCTGAAAAGTTTTTCACTAGTCGAAAGCAATATAAATCCACGCTTCCAGCGTATTCTGCGTTATGGAGAAAATTTTCATGTTTTAGAATAAAAACGACTGTAGTACAACTTTGCTAATCAAATAATTTTCAATAATAACCATCGCTTGTGTACCTCTAATAGTGCTGGGGCCTTTGCTCAAAGTGATAAAGAAATGGCTTTTCTGGCAAGGTAGCGTTGGCTAGACGAATATCTACTATACTAAGCATTTTTACGAGAATGTTTGGACTTCAAATATTTTGTGCATAGACTGTCATTCATTTTTGGTCCCAACCACACTTATGCTTTAACATCAGCTAAACCTCGACCCTGCATATGTGTCCTAGTGCTTATAGGCTAAAATTGTCAGCTTTTTTGAGGATCTATCACTGTTGCAGGTAGATAACTCTGGGTGAGTCAGGTTTACCTAGGAGTAAGAAAACCAATTTCAGATACGGCAGAGATTCCTTTTTCCAAAATGTGTTATAAAATCTGCAGTACTCATGAAAATATATCTGAAGTTGTAGCTTGTCAAAGTGCACTCCCTTGATGATTTCACTTAACAGATATGCAACACACATAAACAGATTTTATTACTTAGCGTGAGAATGACTCAACGCCATAGTTTCCTCGTGCAGTTTTTTCCATCAAAATCTTTCGCTCTATCCCTCGAAGGATCAAGTTTTGACTCGTCAAGCTATTGCGTAATCTCATATTCCCATAAAAAGTCTCATGATATCTCTTTATTGATGATAGGTAAACCTTCAGTGGTCCGAGTCGTATTTCAACGGTTTGAGGTTGGCTCAAAAATCGGAAGAATAATCTGACGTCTCATTTTTAGTTGTAAGCTGATTCGTCCTGTCTGTGCCTACCAAAACAAGGAGCCCTTATCTCAAGCAATGTTGTATGTAAATATATAAGTCATATAAATCCTCAAGTGATCATATTCATTCTTGTGGAAAGATAAAATAAAATATCTTTACTGGTGGAGCTTACACCAATATCTGAAGATAAGAACTATCCAATTCAAATGATAATGGATAGAAGTGTCTGTTCATTGAAACATTGAGTTGTCGAGGGAAAGGAAATCCTCTCTTAAAACTACAACTGAAAGCCTTTGCTGTATTATACAATTAAATGCAGACACCGAAGTGTTAATTTTGTAATGCGTGAAACATTAATTAAACCTTTGCCAGACAGATAATATGCACTTTCACAAAATTGTTCGTCCATCTTGATATCTTGGCTAATATTGATATTTAAAAACCCCTTTGAAACATAAAGTTCATATCAAATAATAGGGTGTCTGATATAGACTAAATCAGCCGTTTGTTTTTCTTTTTCATCATAATTCTGTATCTTCAAATCCCCCTGTTTGCATTATTCACACCAAATATCTGCGTGATAAATGATAAATTAACAAAAATTATATCGGTTCAAAATCATAACTATTGATCACTATGCTGAAAATACCTGTTACCGCTTGGACATTTGGAAGCGGTGTGTAATTTGTGTGAGACTATGTCAGAATACCAGATAAGGTAATTAGAAACTTCATACTTTGACCTCTAGCTCTTAGCATATTCCCCAAAGTACATGAAGGGGATATATTTTACTCAGCATATGAGAATTCCCCAAAGTACATGAAGGGGATATATTTTACTCAGCGTATGAGAATTCCCTAAGTTTCCATATCGATTCTCACGTCGATGACGCATTTTTAAATATTAGTGTAAGCTCCTCCAGTAAAAATATCTTATTTTATCGTTCCACAAAAATGAATATAATCGGTTAAGGATTTATATGACACATATTTACAGCTTACAACTAAAAATGAGACATCAGATCATTCTTCCAATTTTGGACCAACCTCAAACTGTTGAAATGCAACTCGGATCACTGAAGGTTTACTTATTGTCAATATTGAGATAAATTCGACTACAGACAGAAAGTATGATAATACAAAGTAAACAGTCTGTCTGTCATCTTAGAAACCAATATATTCCTCGTAAAATCTGCGTCATTTCTATAGTATAAAATTTTCGCATAAATAGTTTCTCTGTGCATGTGTGTGCACACGTGTGTCTGTATATTTTTGGATTGTACTCTCTTTATGAAAGTCAATTTCTCAAAGCTGACTGTCTTTCCTCTACCACCACTGAAATCACGCTTCCAAAAACTTACAACCGTGTTCAGCTGCGATTTAATTTATTTGGCTTTTAACTGGTACAAGGTTACTTTGGTCAGGCACTAAGAGAGGGTAGCAACGTTATTTCCATCCAGCTTTCTAAGTATCACTTCATGGCAACTGGACAACAGTCTAGAAATGTTTACAAGTACTTGAATTACTGCTTGGTTGAGAATCAATTCGATTTAGTGATGGAGTCTTAAGCGGTACGTCTCTGGTTCGAGCAAATTACACCAGTCCAAGATTAAAACCGTGCATATGTTAATTTTCTTTTGAACCAAACATACCGGGATTTCATTATGTCTAGTAGAGCATTATACAGTCAATTGGATATTATTAGTTATGTTCATCATCAAACAACAGCATTGAAACACAGCAACCTAACAAATAAAAATGTAGCGGTTTAAAATACGTACACCCTCAGGAGAGAAGTTATTTGAAATTAATCAACCTCACCATGACGCCACCTGACTCGTTGGATGTCATCAGACCTAAATAGGCTGTTTTGTTTGCTTCATCAGACCACAGTGTGTCGTCCCAAAAACTTTGAATTTTTATTTATATCCTTTTGTGCAAACATTAAATGAGTCTGTTTGTGTTTTGATGTCAGTAGCGGTTTCCTATGCGGTCATATAAGCCTATCTTGTTCGGGGCACGTTTGAATGTTGTAATCGTAACATTCACGACCCGAACTTCGTTTACTCCATCAGCAACATCTGCAGCCAATTTTCGTGGGCCATCATCAATCAATCTCTTGATATTGAGAATAGACCTTGGTGTCAACTTGCATGGTCGACGTGGTTGCTTCTGTATGCCTCCGACTTTCCACTTTTAATTGTAATTTTGCGCCATTTCGGCTGCATAATTTTCTGCTCAATATCATTCAAGTATTTATTTTAAAACTGTGCATATTGGTAATGCGTTCCTTCAAATCAGGAGACAGTTCTCTTCGACCCCGAGCCATTTCTAAAATAAGCACTTGTATACTGAGAACAATGTCATTATAAGAAGTATTTCAGCATTGCACACTCTATCGATAATCAAATGTATCTAAATCCCCAACAAAGTAAATTAAAGTTTGGTATAGATATATACTTACTATATGGAATTAGATAAACATTTTCTGTGTACTTTTCAAAGTATACTTTATGAATATTTTTTATTACAGAGTTTCAGTGCAGTAAAGTTTGGTAATAAATGATATTGAATAATATCTGTTTGGATAGATAAGGTCTGTCCGAAAAAAATCAAGCCATATTATATCATCTAGAAAATAGCGCCTACCTAGGGCATCTACGCTCTAGTCACCTTCAAAATACTCCTCTTGGGACTTATCCTAATATCCCTTCGACTCCCTGAAACAGTCTGCACAGTCCAGAAACGCCATGACTCGTCACATTCTTCTCAATCTCGTCCATAGAATAAAAATCTTTTGGGGAAGACCCTGGGTACCAGATCTGGGTTGTAGAGGGAGGATATATATATCTCATCTAAACCAAATTCAAGTCAAACACTGAAAATTACAGTATATAATCATTATTTTCCCCTACCGCTTGAAGTAATTCCTTTGTCAGTCCAAAAAATAACTAAAGCTGAGCGAAGGAGTTGGTAAAAGTTGGTAATGATAAAGTCGGTGGACAGCTATATGAAAATGCCACACATTGCCAACGTACACCATGTTTTAATTCAATTGGCACTAAAATACAATCGTGGTTATCTTTTTCTTTCTTTTTCGAACTGACCACCTGAATTCGCTGTATCAGCAGATATTCAGCGCGAATGAAAGTTTTGACATTTGTTTAATAGATACTTCTCGTGATATCAAGACTTAGTTTAACGGCCACATATAATAAATAGATTTCAATAATAACCGCATTTGAGTATCCTTATGGCGCAGTGATTAGCTTACTGACCCCCTATGATGATGAGAAAGTGTTCAATTCTCAAAATGACCAAGAGATGGCAGATGTAGCAAAGTGGGATTTGCCTAACAAATACCTACAATACTTAACTTTTTATGACAAGAAATACTCAAACAGTGTGTGTGTGTGTGTGTGCGTGTGTGTGTGTGTGTGTGTGTATGCACATGTGCGTGTGTGTGTGCGTGCGTGTAAGACTATAATATTCAATAAATCATATGTTATACCTATAAACACGTAACAATAGATATGCAACGGTTGGTCAATAGCTCCTTAGAGTAATACAGTTATCAACCGATTTTTTATATGAAATTTTAACAATATAATTTACCATTTACATTATCAATGGGAAAATGCTGGATTATGCAAATTGATAAAGAAGGGAATTATGTTGAAAAATTGATACTAGCTATATAAAATGAATGTTGTTTTGTTTTTGTTTTGTTTTTTCATCTTGATACATACTTTAATGTACTTACGTATATATATATATTTGGTATGCGCAAATGTTCCTGGTGCACTTTCTTTTTTAGACTGAAGACTGGTTATACAGTTTTCAGTAAGAAACTTTTGCACACACCTCATATTTAGGCAACGAGAATCCCCGATTCAAGCGTTGTCTAAAAAAGCAACGAAAGTTTGAATTTTATCGATTCTTATTTCATGCAGCGTCTCCATGTTTAATTGCACCGTTTGGTTGCATAAAGTAACTTGAAGACTAGCATAAAAAAAAAGTAAATATGGACACTCGGTAGTTAAGGAGCCATAATTGAGTTGCATGATTTATTTTCTCGGTATCAGTATCAGTGAATTTATACAAACATGAAAACTAAACTGAAAGCAGATACACGAATGTCAAATATCATTTTCACAATATCTTTATCTCTATATTAACTAAGATGAGAACAGAAATAGATTTTTGTCGTTAAAAATATATCATCAGATCGTCCATAAAAGCTTGGTACAGTGTTTACTCGTACGAAAAGTTGGCTAACGCCTCTACAAGGTCTATGTTAGCGATTCCAACAAACTTTGATATTATGGTACAATGTGTAAATTTTCTCTAGTTGGGATCATCAGTTGTTTACCATATACCTATTTTGGGGATTTTAAAAACAAAACAGTTATATTAACATAGCACCCTAGAAGTGTTAGTCAAACATCACCTCCCTTTCAGCTATGATTTAATGTATAGCTTATGTCGTAAATGTAGTTTGTTATTTTGTATAGGGTATCATCATAATACGTTGTATATGGGTCTCATTTTATACTACACATTATCTGACTTTTTTTAAACGGGACCTACTTGCGTAGATTACCAAAAAATGTATTTAACGATGAGGAATCAGTAAGTATAACAACAGATGTGACTCATTGTACATGTCACTTCTGTTGAGTGTTCACCCATGTGAATATTAAATCCGTTGTATCGGTTTTAATCTCAGACTGCATGAAAACTATTTATATATATATATATATATATACTAGGGCTGTACGAAAAGGCACCGAACTTTTGGAACAGTGAGCCAATGAGTCGTTTTAGTATTCTCACTGCTGTGTTGATGTGTAACAGTGACTTCAACCTTCCGTATTTACCTTATTGCCCCTAGGGTTATCAAAGAAGTATGAATCAGTAATCGGGTGATGATTTCCACGGATCATAGAATACAGTTTCTCAATATGATCGACTAGTTAACTTAGAAACAAATAACACTCATTCTAGTACATGTAGCTCAAATACTAACCAACGTGTCGTGATGCATTTCTTTTGCAAAAAGTCACTACTATACATCAATACAGTGGTGGTCATAGTTGATATTTTCAGTGTTCAGATACTTTTTGGACGGTCCTCCCCATATATATATATATATATATATATATATATATATATATATATATATATATATATATATATATATATATATATATATATATATATATATATATATGCAATGCTCTTCCATGGGAATAGAGCACTGGTGGATGGGGAATATAAGCTAAAATAGAAGTATCATATATCGCTTGAATTCAGCTTTACTGACCGTTCAGTTCCATAGTTCAGAGGTAGGATATCGGCCTCCGGCTCTGAAGCGAAGGTTTCAATCCTGCCTCGTGGTACTGGATGGGATAATGGAAAGTCTATATCCACGCCGAAGAGTTGTAATACAACAAAACAGCTGTCTGTGGATGACGCAATATATATGTATATATATGTATATATATGTCTATATGTGCGTGAGTGTGTTGGTGTGTAAACAGAAAGACAATATAACAAATACAATAATTCACCCACGTTCACGTATATGCGCAGCAAAATATAAATATAGCGATATTTTTATTTGCAGTTTAGATTTTATAATACAAAACAGATATAAATATATGCGTTTGCATACATAAAGAAATATTATCTAGCGCTAAAAATCTTACAATTTCTTTAGGGTGATTGTTTAGCGCAAGTATTTTTAGAGATATTGGTTTCTCCCAGAAGAAAAAATTATCTCTGTGCATACCAGCTTCCTGCATTACATGGAAATTCTTGCCCATAAAAGCAGATCTGTAAATTTCAGCAGTGCTATTGATGCAGAATTAATTATTTATGGCAAAATAAGAAGTTTACTCAAGTCATGTAAAGGTAGAACATTTAACAGCAGTAATATTTAAATAGATAAGATTAAATACCTTATATTCAGTAGAGATTGAAAAATAATTTGAAAAATTCAAATCTGTACTTTATTGCTACGTTTGAACCTGATGATACTGGTGTAAATTTAGATATGCTTGAATTAAAACTTCAAAAACAATTCTATGTATAAAAATGGCTCATTACCTATAATATTCTGGGAAAATTCACGAATAAGTACCCCCAATCTAGTTTAAACAAGATACATCGGATAAATGAAAAATGAAATTGAAACAGTCCAGACTGAAATAATAACGTCAGATTGATTGGAAATCGAGGGAATCTCGAAAGGTTTATATTCGTCCTGATAGCCTCACAAAGGCGAGTGCAGGAATCTCACAAGGAAAGACTGTACCAAAAGCACAAGAATTAACGATCGAATCCTCTTCGATGTGGTTGGCAATATCAAAGTCTCCATGGTTTTTATTCATTTATTACCCTTATAAATCAAACATAAAACTAACAGGGGGCATCTTCTATATCTAGTTTTCGGGATAAGCACAAAACCAGTCAAAATAAACGAGTTTGTTGTTTACATATCATTTGGCACTTGAAAAGCATGATCTGTCCAAAGTATCTCCCTTTTATCAATTCAACTTCCTGTTAAAAGTGCATGCAGTCAGAAGAGGTTTTGCTCATCACCTTCTGTTTTAAACCCCACAATTCGCTCTTTTCGTTTCTCTTATTGCCTAATAGACTCTGTCTTGCTGATCAGCTAAGGACACGCCAAGTCGAAAAAGGTCCAAGTGAGTTTGCGAAGATTGTAAACATTAAAGGCTATCAATTATCATTCTTGGCCATGCGCCTTGGTTCGGTGTTTCTTGGCCCAAGTTTGATGGCTTGATAATCCTCAGGATTCTCTTTCCCACGCGCCATTGTGCACGCCGTTTATTTATCAACAGCTGACCTCTGTTTTACCTACCAATCTTTCGGTCCAACTCACCTTCTTTTGCCAAGTTTTGGGTCACCACCAGACATCAATCTCAGCAACAGATAAAACCAAAATATCTGATAATATTTATCTCAAGAAGAAACACCTTGTCGGTTTTGGCCGTTTATACAACGTTCGCATCTCAGATTTTACCAGTAGACTGACAAAGATAGGGAAATCATCAAACTTCTTGGAGAGCATCATTATTAGACGAAGTATTGCTAATCATCATCAACATTATTATTATTATTATTATTATTATTATTATTATTATTATTATTATTGTTGTTGTTGTTGTTGTTGTTGTTGTTGTTGTTGTTGTTGTTGTTGTTAGCAATTTCACACGAGTTGCCTGGTGGTTACTGCAGGAGGTTGAGTGACAGCCTTCCTCTCTACTCCTTCCTAGACCACAGCGGTACTGTGGTTTACGTTGTGGATTATTATTATTATTATTATTATTATTATTATTATTATTATTATTATTATTATTACTTCTACTACTACCACAACTACTACTACTACTACCTGCCTGTATCTTAATATTTCTTGAAGCAACAGAAAAATTAAGATGAAGGCAAATAATAGTCAAAAATGAATCTGTACTACACGCGTTTTTATATGTAAAAGAAGGTATTTACGAGGGTCGATCAATAAGAATGTAGCTCAACACAGCTGAAATTCGATCTGAAACTTCCACTTATCAATGTTTGATCAATAAGATTATTGGAGAAGTGCGTTGACAAGGAAGAAGATTATGTTTAAAAATGCATACTTGTTGATCGAAGATAAATGCCTTTTCCATCGTCACGCAACAAACTTCAACACCTTATAGCATAACGAACTGATAGTTCACTTTTGCTTTAGCGGAACGAACTCTTTATCTGCTCATCTACCACAGATGTTACAAAGTTCAAAAGAGAAATTAGGTGGAAAATGAAGTGTGGTGGTTCTATTGAAATACGATTAACCTTTTTGGTGCGTTAATGTGATTTCGATTACCTACAAATGTGTATTGGGGCATAAAACTTTGGTTTTGAATCTTCTCACACTGTAATGTTCGTGAGGGAAATTGAATGTGAACTATAGAAAAGTTTGCACGTCAGGTGACTTTTTGTTTCTTTATACCTTTCCATTTTCTCAAGGTACAAAATGTGACTTCAAGCGTCCACAACGACGATCAGATTTCCAATTTGGAGTCGTCGGCGTTTGTTTTCTTTTTTGATCTGGCCTGGGAGGGGTTGTTTGTTTGTTTTTTGCTTTTCTTTTTTCTTCTGGAGGTGGGGGTTAATTGTTTGTGTGTTTATTTGTTGTTGTTTTTTAATTACCGTAAGATAGCTGTGTGTACTTGACACTGTGTTCATTATTCTGACCTGTGTTATTTCCGAAGCGTTTGAAGTTGTTTTTCACTCGTTGACACAAGTTTTACTGAACTCAGTGCAATTAGCCATAAATTTTATAGAACAAAGTTCACGGGGATCTGAGTTAAACAGCGACTCCATTAAAAACAGGAAGTGTCATACTTTGGCTTGTAATCGTTTCCCAGTTTCATTTCTTATGCAGGGACAACTGTACGACTCCCTCATAGCTTTGAATTACAGAATCTGCCCCAAGACTTGCTATAAGTGCCTTGATTAAGATAAAGAGCTTTACATTTGATTCATGGAAAACTTCAAGCGCGTGACCTCGTCCCTAACTTTCAAAATCTGCGTATTTTAACGCCCCAATAGAAAAACAGAATTTAATTAAATTCAAGACCGATATATATATATATATATATATATATATATATATATATATATATATATATATATATATATAAAGGAATAGAGCACTCTGGTGGATGAGGCGTTTCAGCGTAAATGAATATATCGCTTAAATTCAGCGTTACTGACCACCCAGTTCCGTAGTCCAGAGGTGAGATATGGGCCTCTGGGTCGGATGTGAGAGTTTCAATTCTGCCTTAAAGTCTTAAGCCACACTGTAGAGATGTAATACATCGAAACAGCTGTGTGTGGCTGACACAATGATATATCCTATGAATATATATATGAAAAATTTGTTAAAATACTTTTACTATAGTATATCTCTGAAGTTTTGAGATGAGGTATTATTATTATTTCTAATTGTTATTCGGACCATCCTCATTATTACTTCCCCACACCTACCAGATGATACCTGATGAAGGCCGTAGAGTGCAACGGCCGAAACGTTGTATGAAAAATAACCAAGATGTGGATGTTCCGAATAATAATAGAAATAATACTATTACTATATTGATTTAAAATTTCATTTAAGTGGTGTCAGTGAACGTTTGCTTAATATCTGCTGTGTATGCATAAAAATATCATTTTACATTTCTTTCACAATTTTACACGAATCGAGAAATTTGACATTCGATAAAGTAGTTTTATCAAGCAATATAATGTTGCATTGCATTTGAGAAATTCACTCTTATGGATTCAGTAGTAATTATTTTCGACTCGGAATCATTTTGGCGGTTTTTTCACCATAACCGGAAATTCGATGAGATAAAATGCCAAATTTATTTCCAGGTTTAATGCCAAATTCATTGTCAGGTTTACAACCGAAATAAAGTTTTAAAAAAAACATGAATAATTCTTTTTCTAAATCATTTTAATTGTAATTTCTGACATCTAAACATTTAAATTCCACTGAGGTGTGAGATAATAAAGGTGGTCGGGGGTCAGTAATGATAGTCTTATCGTTGTCACCCAACAATTATTCAACAGTTTTCAAGATTGCTCAGTCGTCTGCAAGCTATATTTAACTTCTTATAACTTCCGATATCAAATGTTCCCTGCGATTAATATTGTCCATTAATTTTTATGTATACCAAACTTAGTTTTATACGAATAATTGCTAAATATAATGTAAATGGAGAGACAGGAAGATTTTGTTGAGCCAGTTTGCTTGCTTGCTTTGGATTCGGACACTGACTGCTGGAAGAAGCGTACATATCCTTGAATAGTATTTAAGCTAAAACAAAGGCTTAAAACAAATTTTTAATTTCGGTGCTGTCGTTTTACTCTCTATTGTACATTCTCATTCAATCACTGATAAAGTGTAAACTTGGCTGTATGATATATATATTTGATTTATGCCCCTATTCTATAAAAGAAAAGTCAACTGAAATGCTTACTTTATATAGATATAAAGTATACAGAATGTGATAAGTGAAAAACGGAGATTCCATTGTTGTTGTTGTTGTTGTTGTTGTTTTATTAAAAGATATTTGATGACAAGATTCTGAATAATTGTGAGCGATCGCAAAAGAGGAAAGAAATCGTTGATAAGCTAACTTACACAATTCTATTTTACTTTTCAGCTGTAATCTTCCAAATATGTATCCAGAACCGTTACAAATTGAACAAAAAACATCGGAATTGGCTTTCGAAAAACGAGGTCGAAAGTGCATTACCGGAAGTGCTCAAACAGGCGAGAGTAAGTAATCAAAAGTTTCCATTGATTTTGCTGTGAGAACGATCAAAGGAAAGCGTTATGGGGTTTCTCATAACTGACTTTTTGTAGGTAGATTCTTCGCTCAGGAAAGCGCGTGCATACTTCTCTTGATAGAATTTTTAACAATACTGACAATTGTGCATGAAGTCTTCTCGAATTTTTATATCGTTTTTAGACGCGAGTTGTGTACAGCACTGGTGTTGGGCATTTTTTTTTTTTATCTTTTGATGTCATACTGAGAAACGGACACCGTGTGCTGCGTCCGTAGCAGTGCAAAGGTTGAAGAGGTTTCATTTTTTCCGAAAAGATGAATTCGGTTGGTCATCAGGAAATTTAGTAGATCTCAATCCAGCCGAGAATCGAGGACGCACCACGAAAGAGCGTGTTTGGAATGTCCTCTTGGACCCTCCTCAAAAACATTAGCATTTTTTGACCATGATGTGGGTGATTGGTGAAGTTTTGGAGGAATTAGAAAGCGAAGATCAAATGATCAGAAAACTCTTGCACTCGTACAAAACTAAATTGGATCTTGTGTATGTTTCAGATGGAATTTTTTTAGATACTGATAGAATATAGATTTAATGTTCTTTGCAAAAATAAAGTCGATTTTATTTTGTCACTCTTTGGCTACTGGTAATGATACCGTTTTCTTCATGAGAATACGATATATGAACAAACACCCCTTATTCTCAAATTTCTCCACGAGGAGATACCATTTTTGCCTCATTGGAACAGAAAGCTTTGAATTAGATGATTGACTGATTACTCTGCTTAAGTTGAACAATTTTGAAAAATTTCTCAGGTCCAGTGATATTCACAGCATGTTCAGGATTTATTGCTCAAAAAATATAATTCACTTAGAGTCTGCTAGATTTAGCCGTGTTTATTATTCTAGCGACAGGTGTTTTGTATCAAGTTGCTTGCAAATAATTTATCCAATAACTTGACACAAGTAACATTCTGTGCCACAAATTCTTAAATCCGGTTCCACTGCTATCTTCGTGGATTTAAAAAGAAAAAAAAGAATTTTAAAAAATTCAAGGTTCGTAATTTATGAGAGAGAGAGAAAAATGATGCACAAATAGTCAGAGATAGTGGCATAAATACAAACATGTTTACTGAAGTAAAGGGCACCAATCCCTTCCATTACACTTACTGAATATCCACACAGATATTCCTTGCATTGATTTAAAAGGACGCCCCACTGTGGAGTAATGGTTAGTAAGCTAATCTCAGAGTCAATTACTACTGAATTGAGTTCAATTTTCACTGGATGCTGTACACTTGCAGCTCTGTGCAAAACAAAAGTGAGCTTAGTAAATAAGTATTTGGACGCCTGCAGTGGTGTGATGATTAGCAAGATCGTCATGTACGCCAATTCGTTATTGTAATGACTTTGACCCTCATTACTGTGATCTTATTCCAGAAAAGGGTAAGTTTAGTCAATAATTAGAGCGCCTTCCCATGGAGTAGCGGTTAGCAAAACAGTCTCGTGGACCATTACTACGGTAGTGAGTTTGAATCTCACTGTGTACTCCATATCTGCCAGACTTATCCAAGATTGACAAATAGCTATGCGGGCGCTTGCCATGGCTTGATGACGAGCAAGGTCCCCTCATAGACTAATGTTCTATTGCAGTGAGTTTGATATACTAGGCTAAGCTTACTAGATATCCATAATGAAAATAGAACATTAACCGAATGTTCTTTCCAAGCGGTTTTGCTAATCTTCTGATACATTTTTAGAGGAGAATTATGCTCACACTTCTTCGAAAACACTCGGGCATTCTTATTCTTGGTCTCTAACCAGCCGCTGGATTAGGTCGTCTTGCAATGTTCATCGACCGAATATGACACTTTATCGAGTCGTTCCAGAAACAATAGTAAGATCCACTGAATTGACCAGATCACGGGTTTGATGCATGGGTCAGTTCAAGTAGGGACAGTACAAAAAGATCGCAGGCAGAAACATCATCGGGTGTGACGTGATGGGAAGGTATATGCACGCCCTATCAGGAAAAGGTTCAGCATTACCCAAAATGAAATGAACAGATAGAGCTGCAACCGAGACGTTATGATAAAAAAAGTCACAAAATGATATTTTAAAAATCAGTCTGAATGAAGTAATAAAACGACTACAACGCTTTGTTTTGAAAAAAAAACGGGAAATGTTATGAGGAAAAGATGTTTGATAGAGTTATGATTGAATTAGAAGAAGCATTATTTTTGACCGACCTTCGTGAAAGTATGATTATAATTCCTTATCTTAGACATTCAAACAGAAGTAAAAGAATAAATACTCTGATTTTTTTTTTTTTTTTTTTAAATTTTGATGACAGTGTTCTACTCTTTTGCTCTTTTCAGGAAGCTGCCGAGGCAGAAAACCACGACAATGCTGCCGAACAAAAGCGCCAACACGGGAAGACAGTACGATATGGAGAAATCGTCCAGGTATTGAAACACTTACAATCCTTCAAAAGGGTGAATATAAAGGAGAGACGATTTCGCGTGTGTGATTTTGAAACTCCGGACTCTCACCAACGCAGAAAAAAAATCGTTTTTCAAAGCAGACATTTTAATGTCTTTTTCACTTATAGAACGAAATTGATATTATATTCAACCGGTTCTCTGCTATTAATATATGAGGCTTTTCTTTATCTGTTTGAACTGAAAACTTCAGAAATTTTACATTTATAAATTTATGCTGCTCCAGGGTTGGATTCCCAAAGACCAAGTTTGCTTAGTTTACGCCGTGTCTCAACCTAAGACAAGACACTGGTCCCAGTATTTATTCGCCTCCCTACGAGAGCAGATGTGTCACAGGGTTGGTTCAATGAGATGTACCACGCACGTACGAGTGAGGAGGGACAAAAATTGACTGGTACCACAGAGGTGTCAAGAACCTAACTTTTCCAATGCAACGGAAGGGTACAGTCCTAGGAATTCATCCTCTGGACCAGGTGTGCTCCATTTGTGCCATGTGTGGTCCAAAACCGAAACACATCTTAGACAAAAAGGTCGGGAAGCCTGTCTTCAAGTTATAGTTATCAAGCATGTCTGGCAACCTATTGGCTAATGTAATGAGTTCGTTCTTCACTAGTTTCCAACTATTGTGACCAAGTGTCGTACTAAAGCGAGTTTAGTAAGCATTGATAACAATCATGACTACTCAGGACAAATAATTCAAAGGGATTAGAGAAGAATTGGCCAACATCTGATTAAATTTCCCTATAGAATTTCCTTAGGAATTATCTAACAATATTTTTAAAATATCCTCTGATGAATAGGTTGGTAACGGATTATATATTATGCAAACTTATTATAAAAGTAGTAATGACACAATAAGATCTTTTATGCCATAGTAAACATATCTAACCAAAGGATTAGATAAAAAAATTCTTATTCCTGGTTTATTTTCCTTTTGGTGATTTCATTGCTTTGTATTTATTCCAGTTGAAACACATGTTCTCTGGGAAATACATTCACACATGTACAACACAGACGAGCCAACGTGACAAAAACAACATGATGGTAAGTAATCAAGACAATTTTGAAAACGCTGACATGCGTTTAACACTACTTACAATACAGATACAGGCATAGTATTTCATGGATACTACTTACGATCACATTTATTATATATATATATATATATATATATATATATATATATATATATATATATATATATATATATATATATCAGTAGTCATAAGTCTACTGCAGCACAAAGAACTTTCCCATACCCTTCCAGGATCAGCGTGGTTGTGCTACCATATCTTACTAACAAGCTTATCTATTTAATTTGTCTATCGTTTGTCTGGTCTTTTCCCACTATGTTTACTGTCACACGGGTACTAATCGACTTGCCTTTTACTCTATCTGTTGTCCTTTTTCTTGCTATTTGCCCTGTCCATCTCTATTTGTGTTGCTTAATTACTTATATGTTATCCTTCACTTTGGTCCGCTTTCGGATCAACGTTCATATTTTTCTGTCGCTAACAGTTATTCCTAACATCGCTCTTTTCATTGTCCTCTGTGGTATTCTGAATCTGCTTCCGTGTGGTTTTGTAAGTTTTCAGGTTTCTCACCCGGACACCCTAGCTGGTATTATGCATTCTTCTTTTAAGCATATTGGTAATTTCCTTTATAAAATTTCTGTATTATACCAAATGTTTTCCAACAAATCGTTATGCATTGCCCAGCACAAATGCTGGCTCCTCGCGCCAAAAGCAAATTCGACTTTATCTTGGCCAGTGTGAAGACTATGAAAAAATAACATGGGGTTTCATCGTGACACATTGGTTAGCACGCCTGACTTGCAGACCATTCCTGGTGTAATAAATTCGATTCTGACTGGATTCCAAACGATGAATTTGTGTGAGACTACACCAACCAAGAAAAATATCGATATACAAACAGCATTTTTTTTTTTTTTTTTGCAAATACCTCACTGTATGTTTTAATGAAGGATGCTTGTTGTTATTTAAAAATCATTGACTGTTTGATGATGTACCCATATTATGATGAATGTATACGGTAGATATTTTGATTCGGGGAAGTCAGTTTTACTTCATTCGAGATGAAAATTGAAAGACAAAAGTTTTACTCAATTTTGTTGTTAGAAGTTTATAATCTTCAATGTTTATTTATTTTTCTGATTTATTTAGTTTGTCCTTTCAAATCTTCTGCTTTCGCTTTTCAGATTTCACTCCATGGATTCAATGCAAAAAATGCACAATTCAAAATCTTGCCAAGGTACAAAGTTAAGTCGGAAGGAGAAGTGGTAAGTTACACAAGAAAACTGTGGTTTTATTTCCTTGTACCATTGTCGAATATTGCTGAGGTACAACCGACAATGGTTCTATTCATATCTTACAAGGTGCTATCCAACAGCTCAGGTAAATTGAACATATTAATCAATCGATTCTTTTTTTCTTTTAGACAGCCATTTCATGCCTTAGGTTCCCGAAACCTTTGGGTAGTACCACGTAACCTTTATACGATTATCCATGGATTAGTGATTAGCAAACTAATCTCACACACTACTACTACTATAATCAGATTGATGCCCTCTGTGTGTCTACATTTGTGACTTTGGGTCGTATTGGACTAGGACATTAAACTTACAGTTAAATATTATTTATCTGCTTCTTTCTTTTCTGCTCCAAAATTGTCAAGCTGTGGGAACCACCTGAACTTTCACTTAAGATAAGTTCTGTCATTATCTGCTTCTCTCTGGTGATTTTCATTTTAGACGTCCTTTTATTTCTGCTTCTTTATCAGATGGAATAGAAAATCTTATTATCTGATCATTCTTATTTATCATGATCCTACATCGTTGCATACTAAAATGCTTCACAGAATGTTGTAGTAGATGTTTTCATGTACTATTCTTTATTTCCATTCCTACCAATTCTGTACTTCATTACTCTTTTTATTGATATATAGATTATAAATATGCTCGTTTGGAATGAAAAAAATCAAAGCTTATATTAGGCCTTCCAAATCTTGTTAACTTAGGCTAAGTCTGTTGAGCAAGTTTCAACCCGACAAAACACTTATAGTCTATACAGCTTAGCATCATAACATATGATGCACGTTTTGTATCCAAATAGTTTATGCAGTTTTTAAAGTGGAAGGGTCATAGCCAGAAAGCAAAACTAATCAAAAACATCATTTTCATAAGACAATGACTACCTTGTAGGATCTTGTTAAGAAACAGGTTTAAACCGGTTTGATCTTTGTGACCCTTTTGATAAAAGCAAAAACCTTAACGCTTTATCGTTTGTATCTAATTATGAGGTAATTGTAGCCAGCAGGTTAATATTCTAGCTCCGAAGACGTTGCCTAAAAGAATAGTATTTTAATTACTTACTTCCATTTCATCATTAAAATTCTGGTTGTTGTATATCCAGTTCTGTTAAGTATGTACTTGGCTTACAGTAAATGAATTATCCAGGTTTTTATAATCTAGTCAGTTATGTGATAAAGAAAATCATGTCACACTGTACGAGAAGTTCACACATAAATGTAGACTGGAACAGTAACTAATTCCTCTACATGAGCCGAGCGAAAAAAAATGAATGATCTTATTTCTATAAAGGCCAAAAAGCGAATGAGGTGTTTTCAGCTAATTTCCTTTTCTTCGGGGATAAAGTGGTTCATATCTAGTATTCTTTGCTTCCGTTGCAGCAAAGATGCTCCATGTTTTAGCGTCTATGCATTTATCTGTCCTTCCATATCAAAGATTAACCTTTTCATGATGATTATTTGTGTACATTGAAATCTTCCATAACCAAGAATATAGAAAACATCTTCCCACTGTTTTTATTATGAATTTCTTTTATTTACTATACTGGTTCAAATAAGGTCATACTCTTAATTTTAAGAATTCATAACATTTTACTCTCCAATTTCGGTTTGCAGACATTAATTTACCGTATCAGAAGAAAAGCTCTTCAGCAGTGGGTGGCGTGTGTTGTAAGAGATGCTAATTTCTTCTAATTTGTAAAATTGGTTTTGCTTTCTCTTTTAATTTTCAAGTTTTCAACCTTTAATATGAAATAATTTATTAATTTCGCAAGCAAGATAATGCTAAATTCTCTCAAGGTTCTGGTATTTTTCTGACAGGTCTTCTTTTTATGTTTACCAATATCAGATCAGATCTTCTCGGATTAGTGGTCTGCTGTAAGTGAAAGCCTCAATGTATCTCATTCTGGCTTGTGCTGATAGAATTTGTTCACCTTGTGCTGTCTAGTGATCTCTCCAAGTGATTCGCACAATTCTTCTAGATTTTCTAGATTACTGAATTTTAAACCAGTAGTGTTTGGCCTTCATAGGAAACAGATGTTGTTCAGGCTATTTGGATAGTGGTTACATTTTTCTCCGATGAATTTGTTTGTCACGGATATCTATTCAAGTCAGTCTAGAACATTCTTCCATTGCGTGATGATATGGCTACAGTTATGCAACATCATTATCATCAGCCTTTTAGCGCCTGTCGTCGGACGTAGACTTTCCCTAGAATTCGCCAGATCACTGTCATGGGCGTCACGGAGACAAATCGTTCTGAACTTCGACTCATCATCTTAAATTTTGCCACCCACAGTTTCGCATATAATCTCTGGGGATCCACACTGTGAGTCGTGATGTCCATCGCTTGGCTAACATTCTTGCAACCTGACTATTTCCATTTGCGTTTTCTAATGGATTCTGGCCCTTGTTTTTGTTTTTGTTTTTTTTGTTGTTGTTTTCTTTAATATACTGTGCTATCAAGTGATCTCTCCATGTGATGTTGAGCTGAAACTTCTTCGTTTGATCTTTCCAGGTTCAACTTCACGATCAAATAGTTTTTGAAAGTATCAAGTCCCCTGGACACTATTTCCATGCGAGTAACAAATTTCAGATCGATTACAACACAGAAGGGTAAGGAAATATCGTACATCATTGATCAGGCAGGGGAAATTTCGATTTTCTCTGATCGTAAAAATACTTTTTTTGCGTTAGGGGCAAACTTTTAGCAGCACTTGGAACATGAATGCCTCGAGAAGTTCCCATTTGCATATAAAATGAAGCGCAATTTTGATGCTGAATTTTATTTTAAAAAGAGTGCATTATATATATGTGTGTATGTATATATACATATGAGTAAATATATGTGTATATACATGTGTGTTTATGTGTGCATGTATATGTATGTGTATATGTACATACACGCACACTCCTTTCATTTTTTTTAACTTTGTCAATTCAAATATTTTAAACGTATTAGTTTCATCATCATCAACTTCCGATTATCAGTGTTAATTGTGAAGTGTTTCCACTCCAACAGATCTGAGCTCAACCTTGGAGTGGAACGATCGAGTTTTACATTGATTGGAAGTCACAGAATAAACCCTGACCAAACCAAATTTGTTCGGGTAAGTAATGATGAGACTAATGAGCCTTTTTGAACGCATTTATCTTACAGTTATATAACCTAATCCAATGTACTAATAAATCGATCGTAGTCCTTTGTGAAAGACAGGAATGTCCTGAATGCTTGGTGATTTCGCAGTTCCATACATTTTATTTCATAATTTTGAATGCTAAACTATCCCTATGGGTTATTCTTTGGACACTGTAAGTTGAAAATTGTCACACTTGTCAAGCTGAGTTTAATTGTTTTTCTCTGATCACTTTAATTCTAGTATTAGTTCATTGTGAAATTAGAAAAGCTATTTTTTTTATATTTGAATCGAAATGCAACGTTAGCCAATGATACTTCATTTATATTTGTTAAGGTTAGCTTTGTACAGCGCATGGACAGACAATGAGAAAAGGGGATAGTAAGCTTGTGTTGCGTCTGTCTTCCAAGTGGAAAGAGTCTGTCTTCTTTGAAAATTAGCATTTGAGATTGTAGTTTATTTAACTGGACTCAAATGTATACTACTGGTGTAGTGGGGAAATGGCAATTGCCTCGGCCAAGAGGAGAGTCAAGGATATTTTATTCTATTGATCGAAATATGAGCTAAATAGTGTAATTTATGAAGGATAGTTGAACATCTGCGAAATCGTTGAATATTCAACATAACCATTGCATCAATTGTAAATTCTCAGTTGTAATAAATTGTTAAACCTAAGCGAACTATTCATGAGTAACTTATCAAAATTGATAAAATAGCGAATTGATTCCAGTTTGAATTAATTTTTTAATTATCTTATTAAATGTGCGCATGATTCCATTTATTTTGCCTTCTTATTGTTATCTAAGGCCCAATTTTTTTCAGGGAGGATCTGTGATTCGATTGTTTCACAAAGAGTTGGAAGCTTACTTGGTTGCCGAAGGCCTCTTCGAAGAGAGCATAACCGAAGATGGTATTTCACTTTTCATCATCATATGAATCCAATAAATATGCCCCTAATTCAATGACTCTACAAAAACCAT
The DNA here is from genome assembly GCA_963457665.1 of Thysanoteuthis rhombus. Lineage (NCBI taxonomy): Eukaryota > Metazoa > Mollusca > Cephalopoda > Oegopsida > Thysanoteuthidae > Thysanoteuthis > Thysanoteuthis major. The sequence continues at coordinate 45,656,371 of OY735207.1, read as the reverse complement.
GATTTCAGGGTAGCCTTCAAGATCATTAAGAAAATTAGGGACAAATATGCTTACAAAATATTGATAGTTCGCTCTGGGTGCTGCATGATTCATACATTCTAGCTTATTCAATAATAAAGTATAATTATATGAAGCAAAACTATTGCATTTATCTATTATATTTTGAAAACTTGTATTATCAAGAGACTATATAAATCAAACAAAGAACGGGCTCAACTGTTGAGTTAATCCTAGAATAAATTGAATTGATTCGTAGAGTTAACTTTGGCTTAAGCTTACTTGAAATCCGAAGGGTTGAAATCAAATGTTGTTGAGTCATAGATAAGGGAGCGATAGATATCACCTAACGTTTTGATTTTATCAGATACTTGATAGCACATATGCATGTGTGCACGCGTCTAAAATTGTAAATTGATCACTTGAGTTTTATTTTACAAAGTTCAAGATATATCTCTTTCAAGTTTATTCCTTTGTAACTTAACCAGAGAGGTCAATCTAATACTTGAAAGCTACAGAACCTTGTACATATCAAAAGAAATATATAAGAAACGCGCGTGTATTTGAATATGATAAAAAGTTATCATTTTCACTTGATAAAATATTGCATAAAATGTTTCCAACAACACTGCTATGAACGTTGGGTCTGCCATAATGATGTTAAAGTCATGTGGAGCAGAGGCAACTTTAACTTTCGATCCCTGTGGGTCAAATCGGAGCGGTTTGATTAAAGATCTCTTTGCAGAGTTTCTGTTGAGTCAAAAGTTTGGGACTGAAACTTTTTTTCAATTTATGGTTCCAGGTCGCATCATAAATGAATAAGACTGTATAGAACGAGACTGTTCGTTATATCTTATTGTATCTTCTCATATATTATCTCCACTTTTTTCATGAACCTTTGATTGTTACATTCAATAAAGAGAGTAATGGAAACTAGATATAAACATAAAATGCTGGTCATAATATTAAAGGAAGTTTTCTAGCATCATAGAGACTCTTAGTGTGTAGATTAAATCTTGATTATTATCATTATTGGCACATTCGAATAAGGAAAGGAGAATGCAGTGTAGCGATAAGTTTCATGATTTTTCTGTGCAATGCAGCTTGCAATTCTTTTTAAAACAATTAGTTGTATCTATTTTGACTTGCAGATTCTAGTATTGGTGAAAACCATATTCTATGCTAATCATGTAGATATACTTTTCCAAATAACTCATTTTTCTTGACTATTTTCAAAATAATTGTGTTGATAAAAACTCTCTATAGATATTTCACTGCTTTTTTTTTCCCCCAAGTTCACTTCAGGGTACGGATAATGGATCAGCATCGCCCCAAAACAATGTCTCCGTCCACTTCCGGAATCACTTACTGGGAAATAGAAGCCGAATCCAGTATACTTGATGGTACGTTGTTAAAAAAAATACACTCTTTTCTCACAATTTACCTAAGTCAATCGATGTTGGTTCAAAATCTTAAAGATAACACTACGTTTCTAACAATAATCACAAAAGATTTTAGCGTTTTTTTTTACAGTTACGCAAAAATGACCAAAATAGAAATAAAGAAGCTTCTTACATTACTAATTGAAATCATTTTATGCGAGGAAGATTCACAGACATATTTGAATTTCTACGAGTTTAATTGTAGGAGAGTAACCACTGAACACTGTCCGTTGGAAGAGCCCATTGTATCAAATGATGGGTAAGAGATCTTTCATCAGCAAAATAAGTGTCAATCGTTATGAACAGATAAAGAGAAAAGAATTACCCTGTTAGTAATAGAAATAGATTTCCCTCGAGTTTCCGTTTATCGATTAGTGCAATATTCAGCATCGGAAACTTTTATGCTTCAATTTGATTCTTGAAAATCAATAAAATAAAAACTGATTTATAAACAAAATTGAACTCTTCTCTCCGTAACTCCATTTTAACTCCCTAATATTTTTTTTATAAGCAAAAGTTTCAGACTCTCCTACACCTGAATATAGCAAGGTAAATACAATAAAAATGCTTCAAGATTGCAATAGCCTGTCGATATACAGCTTAATTTTCAGAGGCTTTACTTATGACTGGTTATTTGATAGAATCAAAGTAATCGATTGCCAGGTAAATCAACCTTTCATACTTGACTAGAGCCGATTTTCTTTGAATGATATTACAATAATAAGTCATGTTAGTATGGCATGCGGGGTCGCTATTCCCGGTTATATCGTATAATGTTAAGGACTAAGACAGAAATGTAAAGAATTAATAATTAAAGATATAAATAAGAGGAACAAGCGTTTACTTCCTCTGGTTCGTTAGGTACAAAACAGGTCTACCCCCAGAATATGTTGGAGAAATCAGGGTTTGTTCAGCTGTGGAATCACATGAAAATAGTAGTTCCCTGAGCAAAAGTCTCATCAACCAAATACATCAATTGAGCTGGGTTCTGACTGCGTAGCTTATCAGTATAGTGGTCGGAGTGACCAAAAATTATAAGTTGACATGTGGAACCCAGAGACACAAGGATGGCCTAAGAGGCTCGTAAAGTGTTGTTGTGGCGTCCTAGCGTAAACAAATTTATTCTTTTGAAGGTTATCCTCTAGAGAATGATAGCTGCTTGTAATGTTGATGCCAAGAACCAGAAAGTGTAGATTTGGCAAGTATATTCGTTCAAAAACTGGATTCCAATTTGTTCTACTACCTATCCTTTCCTTCGACTTTTAAAGGTGACATCATTCACTGGGAACAACAAATTCGACTTCGACACTTGACCACCAGGCAATATCTGTGCATCAACAACAAATGTGAAGTATGTCTAACTGCAGAACAGACCGACCCTCGAACAGTTTTCCGTCTTCATTCCGTATTAAAGGTAAGATACACCAGATTTAAGTCTGCTTAATAATGTAATTCATATATTCAATTAATGTCGATGTTTTGATTTTTACCTTAGAAAAAATCACAAACTTTTATGGAGAAACGTATAAGACGGTAGCCAAGGCCGAATACATATCTGTAAACTCAAATGAATGTTCGTTTTTTGTTTTTTGTTTTTGTTTTTTGTTTTTCAAACTTCTGTTTTTATAGATATTTGTTTAATAAAGAAACCCACTTGAATCCGAGTGATTTATGCCAACAAGTTAGAGCAACACTTCCAACTACTTGATTTTTAATGATGACCAGATGTTTATCTGTTTTATTGAAATCAAAATGAAAAGATATTTTCCATAAGAATTTTCTATTCATTTCATCAATTTCTTCGTCGTGCTAGCTTTCTTTTGATATTATTTCCTTTCCTACAGCTGTGGGCACGTTCATTTTTCATTTACTTTATACCTGCTTTCTTCAACTCTAATAAATCCTTTCATAACATCTACTTATATATTTTATTATTTTTCTCATAGCGTATTTTTTCCTGGAATCCAATGTGCATTTATCAAATGAAACTTGATACCACTCACAAATTGCTATTCACCAATAAGTCCGTAACATAATGATGGAAAAAAAACGTTTATTTTAGACGACAAATATTTATTTTTCAAGATAATCTCCTTCCTTGTCGATGCGCTTATACCATCGATTATCCAATAATCGCACCAAAACAACATTATACAGCAAAATTTTCAGCTAATAACCGTGTCAGGCTATAGGCTTTTTGATCCAAGCTCTGGATTGGGATATTATAGTAAACAAACAAAGGAATACAAATATCTATATTTTCGAAAAACAATTTTCTGAATTGTACTTGAAGTAGTTGTAACAACCACGAAATGATAAGTTTCGTTTTGTAACGCAGCAGCCTTCATAAAGAGATGCTCTCCCGTTTTTATATTGAAGGCGAAAAAGAATTGATTGGTGAACTAAGGTAAGCGTTATGTTTCCTAAGGGACACCGCCCATTAGAGTATGACGGCCGTTCATATGTCCTAGTTCCTGTTCCATGCATCAACTCAGCGACATTTGCAAATCTCAAGTCTGGTCGAAACCAGGACTTTATACCTACAAATTTGTTTTTATGACCAACTTCTTTTGTAGGATGCAAGTCTACCGAAAAGGTTACCTCCACCCTAATTACACAGCTTAGAGTATACTCAATTAGCTGCTGAATGTGCAAGGAAATTTATCCTAATGAAGAGTGTTCCGCATTCTCCACTCATACCGGGAAAGAGTAATAACTAAAGACTATCAAATACCGTTTGTTTTGACACTAAATCTTTTTTTTAGTGACTAATGGAGGCAAAACACAAGCTCTGACTGACGTATGTTTATGCTGAGTCTTCTCTTCTAAGTGTTCATTTTCATTTTTAGCAGAGGGTTTAATAAATAAGTCTTCTCTTCTCTTTATTTTTCCTTTGCGTTGGCTCTTTGAGCCTCCATCGCAAAAGAGCTCCTTCTGGCGATAATATTCATTAAACACGGGTATCTGGAAAATATCATAAACAGTGGCGCAACTCGTTCATTCTCTTGTTTCTTCTCATTTATCTCTTGATTCAGACGTTTATGTAAAGTTTATGCAGATTCTTCCAAATTGAGAAGAGGTTTCAAGAAAACACATTACGTTCCACAAAATTTGCAATCTTTCCATCCGTATTTACTTACATTTTCTTGAGCTGTGCACGAAAGATGATAAAACTACAATGCACACAGGATATAAGAACTATAATCAGTCCCTTTTGTAAGCGTGTTTCCTCAATATAACTCGGGGGAAGGTTTAATGAATCGAGTTCGGTAAATTCCCGACGTGAGTTTCAACTAGTAATTGTATTCTCATTAACAAACTATTTAGTCAACTGTGTATAAAAATGTAGATACAAAATGAAAGTTTGTTTTGTAAATCGGATACGTCCTCTGAACCTCGGAGCAACAATAACAAAAGATTACTGGGAAAATCTATGTAGCGCCTGTTTTTAAAGTGGCTTGAGCCAGCCTGCCTACCCAACTGCTTCGAAAATAAAAAATTCAGGACTTGAACATCGACTTCTGACACCGATGGAAAATATATAACTATCTCAACTACGAGGCAGACCCAACATGCTGTCCGTGGGTTTATCTTTTGGAAACTTGAAACACAGAGAAATGCTCAAGTAATATTTGATTTTCAATATCATCTCCATATAAGACCGGCGCAATACAATCTTTCATACCCCTATTTTCCTCATTTGGCCTTATGACGTACTAATCTTAGCTTAATAAATACTGATCTTTAAATAGACTTTACTTGTACTTTTTTGAAAATAATATTAGTAGTCGGTGTTTGAGCCAAAGCTTATAGTCAGGATGTTGAGTGCTGATTTTCAAGGCTATTCCTGCTGGGAAAATTGTCCCAACAAGATCTTTTTAAGTTTAATTTCCTCCTTTTGGCCTTGTAACAGAAAAAGATAATTTTAGTAAGCATGTATTATGATAGAATTGTATAATTTACCACAGTATTAACCGACAATAGTGAACCCAGATTTATAACTAAATGGGAGCTGAGTCGATGTTTGTGATGAAAAACGAGATAATGATAACAATCAAAACCAGTTACCTGATTTCATTGTTCATTATATCGAAAATGACCTCTGGTAATTGTAATCCCGAGTGGTTCATTTTGTATACAAACACGGTAGTTCAGTTCAATTGTCTGTTGTTATTCATTATCTTTTTATCTAGATGCAGTTTAGGCAAAGATCCAAAGCTTTTCCTGATGAGAACATTTTTCATGTTATATCTGGAGAATATTTGCTATTATTCTCTTCTGCTGGAGAATTCCTCTGGTTGTGTGAGACTGAATAGTAAATGATTGTTTTTTCATTTAAAGGCATATTCTTGAACATTCGGTGTGCATCGCAACTTGCTCTAGCAATACTACATAACATAATCAATTTTTTTCTTTCATAGGAGAGAGACCAAATTCAGTACGAAAGTTATGCGAGGATTGAACACATGCTCAGCGGCTGTTGGCTTCACGCACTCAAAGGTAAACTCTTTATCAAACATAAATTTTTATAATATCACCTTCAGAGTCAAAAGTGTTTTCCGACCATTTTTGTAAAATTCAATTTTCTTTCCACAGTGCAAAATCATTATACTATACAACTATACCAGAATCAAAATCGCCCACAGGAATATAATCTTTTGCTTATATTAAACAACAATAGACCTGTTGTTGACAAAAGAATATTCATACTTGCATATCACCGATCACACAAATGCAAGAAAGCTATCCAATTAAGCAACTGAATCACAGGCCTCCCGCCACCAAAACAACGCTAAACCTTAGAGATTAACTATTTGTCCTAGTACTCAAGTATCCTTATTTCTTTTCCTGGCAGACTAACTTGAGATGTTTGATATTCATAAATGTAAAGTAATCGAAGCTGGTAGGGCACTCTTTATGCTGATACTAAAATAAATGATTGCTTCATTGATTTCCCGTATTATTTGCCGTTTTCGTGGCTTCTTGTCATGTTTCTACATCACAAGTTCCAATATTAGTTCCATTAATGCAGAATATAATGAGCAACTGATTCACGAATGATATTTTACAAAGGTATTATAACAGGCCTCCCGCCATAGCATCACTCTGTATTGTACGATATGCGCTCGATCCTCAAACGAGAAAAGGTAGGAAGATCGTAAAAGCGGAATCTGTTTTATGGTCGGTGAAAGTGACACAGGGAGGTAAGCAGCAGGCAAAAAACTGGTTCATACTGAAATAACCTCATTCGATTATTTCATCGTATTTGCATTAACATTTTCAGGAATTCACTTCTCAACCTCCTATGTTCTCAAAATGAACCCTCGGTAAAAATATAAAAGAGTACATTTTCCGAACAGAAATTATTGGACTCTTCTGAGTAGTTCCTTGTATTTCTGTTTGCAAACTGAAACGTTAAATGTGACACTTGAGTTTTCCTGACAGCATCAGTGATCTGAAAACAGTACACCGGCTCAGCAACTACTTTATATACTCCTGCCAAGGAAGTTTCATAAGTATTTGAACCACCCTTTCTGGTACATTCTGGTAATATAATCCTTCTTGTGTCAGAGTTCAATCTGATGATAAACCATTGTTTTTGTTAAGATTTAAACTGGTCTTCTCATCAGTCTTGGTCTTAAACAAAGGTCACTAGTAAAATATACAGCAAGGCACAACTTGGAAACAAAGCTGTTTTAAAACACTGGAAATCATCCTTTTCACATGATTTATCAATGTAAGTACATTGGATACAATGTGGTGAACATAGAAGTTAACTGAAGACCAAGATTTCTCAAGTTCAATTCCAATCATCCAGAAAAAAAAGAAATTACTAAGTTCAACTAGCAATTCTTTCTTCAAGGTGATTTATTAAGTACATGTAAAAGTCAGTTTTTCATGCAATATATACATCAGTTATCTTGAAGTTTTACAATATTATTTTGCACCGAAGCTGATAGAGCAATGTTTATACTGTGTCTGAGTATTTCCCAAATATTTATGCTCAATTGTGGCACTTGAAATATATAAAAACAAAATATAATGTATTTTAGCTTTCAATATTGCTCTTGAAATTTAAATGAGGTAACTCACTCTTGGATGGCGATATGAATAAATGTAACCCACTCAAATTATTCGAATAATCACACTAAACACTAACATTGTTCATAATCTGGCCAAAATAAGCTGGATTTTTTTTATTTTTGTTTAGAAATTGATTTTTGCATAGCTTTCCACGAAATCCAATTGCTATTGTTTTGAAAGTAGATATATTAAGATCGAATTACTAACCAAATGTAATGAAACATAGGTTTGACAGCAGCTTGATATCTTCTACTTTCTTTGACCAATCATCTTCTTCATCTCATTGCAGACGGTAGAAAATAAAAGTCAATTTGCTTTGGTTATGGCTGAGAGTTCTTTTTTTTTTCATTCTAATGCATAATGGAGAGACAATGAGAGATCGAACCAGAGCTGAAGATCCTTTTCAGTCAAACAAGGAAGTCTTTTGTCTCACCCTCAAAAGAAAGTCTTGAATGTTTCAACATTCTCCCAGTTTGATTTTCCTCTATTTGACTGATGGACTTCAAATTGCTTGCTGGTCCCTATATATACATTTTCATGGTAAAAGCTGCATAATCCTTACGTTTACTTACGTCACGTTATTAGATTTAGCCTTCATTTGCCCTCATGTAATACTGACGTGTCGTTTTGAACTCATTACTATGACCCAGTGTAGTCAAACTACATTACTGAACATATCACTCAGGATTAATTTCCTATCTTCCTTTGATATCGGAGACGACATCAGAATCTTGTAAGCAGATTAATGTATCTGATTTATCTCATGAATCAAAATCTTGAAATGAGAGAATATAATGCTGGCTGTTGCTTCAAACCACTGAATTGATGAATGCACATTTTCCTTTGTAAATTTCCAGATGAAGATTATGAAAGACATTCGTCCAGAGATCCAGATGAACAGTCCATGAGCAGTCTCAGGTGGGACGGTGCCGCAACTCGAAAGGTAAACAGCTATTATAATGCTGGTTAATGTTTTAATAATCAATTAGTTTCCCATTGAACACGAAAACTAAGAAAAGAAGGATCAGGGTTGGATATGAAAAGCCACTTAACAGAAAAAGGTTCGTGGTTTTAACTGTGGTACTGAAGTGTACGCCCGAAGCTCAAAAATACCCACAAAATGAAGTTTGTAGTGGGTAGTCAGAGAGGGATTAAATTTACTGTTGGTGACAATAACCTGATTATTATTCAAATAGATAATACTTTTTGAATGTCTTATAATTATGCTGGATCCCAGAAATGATAAGGAATATGATGAGGCACCAGAGAAGACTGAGTTTAATAACACAAAAAAAATTGTTTTAACTAAGTACTGAACTGTGTAACAGAAAACCATATTGTTTCATATTGAGTACTTTGATACTAAACTTTCCCCAAATTCAAAGAAACAATAATTGTGTGAAAACGGTTCTCTCAAAACTGATCCTAAAAGAATTAGTGAAAAAACAATCTACTTTGAATTACAGAAAATATTATTGTATTCAAAATTATGAAGGTTGTGCCAAGTTTTAATACATATTTCCATTCTTTATGTTCTGTAGATCGGCCATGTAGTTTTTAAGGTTATAACAGACATAAATATGTAATATAAATTGCATTAAATTATGTAGAAACTTATTTGAGATGATTCCCCCTCGTTACGTGGTTAATGTATCACTTGCCCAAGACAACGTCGTCTAGGGCGAATGATACATTAATCATGTCACAATTGGAGATCATCTCAAATGAGTTTTTATATAATATAACGCAATTCTGTCGGATCAAATATGTCCATTTCTCAATAGATATGAATATAAATTTTGTTTTTGCGTTTCTTTTGTCTATCAATCATACACATGCATAACGTGCTTGATCTTTTCACTCAACCTCATTTTCAAAGGAATTGAGTTGAAATCCCAAACACGGGAACATGTCCATTATTATTTTTATTTTAAGGCAGATAACTTCAGCGTTAAGACACCAAAAGGGGCCCAAAACATCGTTGCAGCAAACTCTATTTGATTGACTGATGTTAAATCATAGTATCGAAGATTTTTTCCAGTGGAAAATATGTAATTATTCGATAACTTGATATTCAATAGAATCGAAGATATTGTCAAGCATAGAGGCACATATTTGCAATCAGTTTTTTTTAAGTACAACGGAAGCGGAAGCAATTACTAAAAACTGTCAACCAAAACTGTCTCCAAAGCTGTCAGCATAGGTCCCTTCAGTTTTAAGCTGGGCTGATGGGCTGGCTGGCTATAAATGTATGTACCGCGCGTACAGGTCAAACCAATCGAGCTGGGGGGCTGAAAATTGATAATGGCTGGTAAAATATTTGGGGTTTTTTTTCTGTTTTCACAATCCTTTCCCCACAATTGTTTTTTGTGGAGAGTTCAATTTATAATGTGAGTTTATCTTAAATTGGTCCCTAAATTGTGCCCTACTGCATTTACGGTTGTTTTTAATTTTATTTCTGTCTTTTAAAAACAGGGATTTTACTAATCCAACAGAAAACGAGTAATGTCACTTATACATTGGTCACCCTTTTTTTCCAGTTTTTAATTGATCACCACCAACAGTTTCTATTGGGTGACTAACCGGGCATGTTTTAAGTAGGAGCAAAACCATATTTTTAATATGATTACATCGGAAACTTGCGCTAACTTCAATATTAAGAATAATATTGATTTTATGTTGACACAACATTTTCAAATATCTTTGCGAAATGTTAGAGGAATTTTAGAAGTGCCTCAGAAATTTATTCAACTCTCTATTGCTTGGAAATGCATACTTTTTTTAAAAATTGTTGATGAAAACCATGACCGAATATAAGTCCTATCAAATTCGAGCTACCATTTGTTTCATTCCATGTAGCACTGTATCTGGTCAGCTGTTTCAACCATTTCAAAACATCCAAAGATTCCTCGACAAATTCATCGAATCAAAAGCAGCATTGTTCTTTCGTGATAGAATACACAATTCAGCTGAAAGATACCGAGAGGTCATAAAAAGCCTAGGAAGATAACTGATATTGTTGACTGATATTGTTATCAATTTATATGAATGAAATGATTATGCAAAAGAAATGCTAAAAACTCGTACATTAGCAAAATAAGGATAAGAATATATTGATATTCACGAGTTGCCAGGTTAGAAAAAGATATTTTCGCCTGATCAGCAACAGCAACCAATCCAGATATAATTTAAAAAAAATGTGTGTCTTAACATTCCAACAGTCATATTGGGGGGGGATGCGTCTATGCATCTCTGTAAGACACTTTTCGGTCTGTCAGTCTCTTGTATGTTAAATATCAATTTTCTCAGATGTATCATGTTGGATTGAAATGAAACTCGGCCCAGACCTTCAGATGAACTAACCTTGTCATTCTATCCCACCTCCTATTCCTTCTCCTGCTACTACTACCACACATAGTAAATGCATTGTTAAACTTATTGTTCTTGTGTCTTTGTTTTACATTTCTGCTGTATATCTTAATGCGCTCTTTTAAACATGTCTTTTTACAAATGATAAGAACAGTGTATTTTTTATTATTATTCATTTTTCGTTAGTTGTACTGAACATTGAATTTATGTATCATCGTTGTTTTTCATATCCATTTTCTTCTTTTTTTGATAGATCTCGGCAACTAATGAGAGTCTTTATGATGACGCTTACACGTTGCAATATGTACAACAAGAAGATATACGGGATTTCAACTTTGTGGCCGGAATGGTCCCAATGTTGTTCAATCTTATCAAAGTTGTAAGATATTTCTCATTTATCAAATAGTCAGAAAATTGGAATTGATATGTACATCATGGTGATGTAGAAGGGGTGACCTAACTGTCAATGGCACGGGAAGGGAAATCGGTGTTCATCTCATAATTGGGGAAAGTGATGAATTCACCGTCCACCAGCTATAGATAAATAGCAGGACAGACTGGGCTCTCCAGCCTTGGCTGGTAACCAGTTTAAGAGAAGGACAATCATAATTCTAAACTGGAAGAAACTTGACCCTTTGGCCAGCGTCACGAGAGGTAGGTAACAGAGTAGGGAATGTGTTCCCAAAATGTACACTTAGCGGGAGTCTGGTGAAACTTCGACGGACCCAGCAAGCCGGAAGTGGGTTATTAAAAACTTGCGAAGGTGATATAAAGGAGAATAAGAAAATGGATAGACGAAATAATGGGATCGTAGTGTCCGGGCACCTCAATTCTTGCCTTTGTACAATGGTAAGGCACAGTGCTTGAAAAGGGTCCCTGGTACTATGGTCAATCCTTCTAAAATTGAAAATTGTTCTGATTTCTTTTATTCTTCATGTAGAAACAAATCATTGAATATGGTTACTTTACGATTGAATAAACGCTAGATTTTACTTTATCATGGCCTGATCTTTGATTTAAATCTATTATTTGCTTCAATATCTATACACACACACACACATATATATATATATATATATATATATATATATATATATATATATATATATATATATATATATATATATATATATTATATTTTATTCGAACCATACCAAAGAATATTTGTCTTAATATGAATAGTAAAATTTAGTGGCTTTTTTCTGGAGTAAAAATATTTTCATGATTAAGAAAACGATTGAAAAATAATCTTCGTAATTTTACTACGGACAAAAGCAGGTAATAGAAAAGACGAGAATCGTTAATCATTTTTTGTTTCTCTTGCAGAAAAAACCTGGCCATCATCTCACCGCTCGCAAAACACATGGCATCATTGAAGTAAGTTATTTATTACTTGTCTGACGAGTAAGATTAATCGTATACTATGTGACCTTCGTGCATTTTCTCCACTTTCAAAATTATATTTTTAGCTTAGATGTTTCTTTGAAAGATTCAACTAACAAGAAAAAAACGCTTGCTCCTATTTAGAAACTTTAGTATGATCCAGATTTGAACACTGATCGCAAGAACCAGATCCAAGCCAAAAGATATAAGGCTGAGCATAGTCCCAAGTCCATATAAATGCTTGTAGGCAATAAGCATTCTCTTCGTTAATAATTGATCTGTTTTCCGAACCATTGCGACCAGAATAGTGTCGGATGTCAATGATTACGGAAACATTAATCTTTTATCAAGATCAATAGCCTCTTCTTGACAAAGTTTTCAAAAACCACACACACTTAGTTTGAGGTGGTGTAAAATCCATAATATTAAAGGACTGCAAAGTCCCCAACGGAGAAGCTAATCGTACAGGCCTTATGAAATGTTAAGTCTGAGGTTGACAAAGAGTTTTGTTATGAAAGAGTGCATATGCAAGCCAGCAGTACATCGTACAGTTGTTCTATAATGGTAAATTATGGTTTATACTCAAATCACTCAAGAAGGTACTTTGCAGATACAAAACTTTTCTCATGTTGGAACGATTTCATTTCCCCCGCCGTACATTGTGTTTATGAATATGATGACAATGAAGAAATACCCTTATCACTTTGCTTATAAATCATTGAAATCTAATTGTCTCGCAAAACGAGTATTTGATTAGATATAAATCTATCACAAGTATCGGCTTCTAGAACCTGTAGTAACAATACTCGCTTATTCGACCTTAGAATTCGAACGGTAGATTTGAAACACTATAGTTTAATGCCGTAACAGACGAGTCTACACTCTGCAAAAATGACTGGTTCAAGGACAGTAAAGCCCGGAACCACATGTGAGATACGTCCTAGGTAAATGGTGTGTTGTATGGAGAATGTGTATAATGTTCTGGAACCATTTCTAAATAATATTTAGTAGAAAACTGAGATACCAATCTTTTTATGAATAACTAAAATAATTCTATGCGTTATTAAATTTCATCTTAATGTTGGAAAAAACTTTAATTTAAAAGACTTTGGGGTGTATTAAATAAATAAGCCGATAAAAAAAAAACTTTATTTTGTTGTCAAAAAGCTTGGACATAAACTTAAGTTATGTAAACAATACCAAAAATATTGAAAGGTGTCAAAACTTTACAAGTATTTCAGTGAAATAATTAGATTTCACAAGATATATAATTTTTATATTGTTGCATGAATTCGTCATGTAGATACTTACAGTAACTCATCAGTTTTGGCCTTAAATGCTATTCATTATCTCTCATCCTTCCTGGAAGCAACCACATTGAGGTCCTTTAATAAATCCTGATAGTTTTTTTTTATAATTTTCCTCTCAACCTTCAAGAACAAGGAAATCCCATTAGTCCTAAAAAGAACTGTATAAAACCAATACATCCTACCGGTAGTCACCTATGGAGCTTAAACATGGAACCTGATCAAAAAATCGATTCTCAAACTGAGAACCATGCAACGTGAACAGGAGCGAATTATGTTCAACATCACATGGAGAGATTACGTGACATCACAGTACATAAGAGGAGAAAAAACAGGAGTCAGGGATATCATAGAATCCATTAGAAAACTCGAATGGCAATGGGTTAGTCATGTTGCAAAAATGACAGATAACCGATTGACACTAAGATTTACGATGTGGATCTCCAGAGATCATATGCGAAACTTTTGCCGGCAGAAAATAGACGAGTTCAGTAAGTATTGGCTACACAACGCCCATCATAGAGAGGTGGAGAGGTCTGGCGAACCTTGGGTAACATCTATGTCCAACAACGGATGCTATGAGGATGATGATGATGATCAATCGCGTGTACTAGTATGGCGTGCGGTTCCAAGCAGGCTTTCCTGTATATGAATCGAACAGACGACAACGAAGGAATTTATCACGAATATTCTTGTCTTCCGTTTTTAAAAATTAGGGATAATGATCTGTGAATGGGTAAGCCAGGATTGAAAATTGTGTATGATATATTTCTGTGCTATTAAAAATGAATAAATTATTTTGTGTCCCTTTCTTAAGACTATGCATGCAATTCTCAAAGGGTCTTTTTAGTAGTAATTACAAAAGATGATGATTAGCATAACAGAAATGTACATTGACTGTAATTCATCAAGTGGCACTAAAAAATCAATTTTTTGAATGTTCAGTGATCGTTGTTATCAAATTTGAACTATGTTTATTTTCAGGGGATAAAAGAATTGAAAACATTTATGCTTCCGGATGGTGAGCCAAACAAAGACAGACAAAAATTGATGCGAAACCTCCGAGTAAGGATGTTTTTTCTATTGTCTAATTCAAGTCTTTAGAATTTCTTTAGTGTTTATAAGAACCCAAGTTTAAGGATAAATATGTGATACAGTGTATCTAGATTGTGTCTAGATTGCAAAGCAACCTCTACTATCTTTCAAAACTCTTTAAAGTTGTTTTGTTTACACGATTCTGAGACCTTTAAACGAAAATAACATTTTGCTTTTTGGATTATCCTCTTCGTATACGAACGTTTAATTTTTTGCTTTTATAAGCGAACAAATAAGAAATGTTACTTATGCAGGTAGATGTGATGGTAGCTTTTGTAATGTCACTGATCATGCAAATCCAAATTTTTCATGGAATCTATTTTTTCCAAAGTAGCATTTTCATTCAGATGTTTAAGTACTATAAATTAATAAAAGAAGTATTTTTATTCAATATTTATTTATATAATGAACTGTGATAGTTTTATATGTGTTTCCATATCAGTAACAATTGAATGTTCCACTTAAAAGTAACATTTTTGCAGATGAAAAATATATTCTACTCACCATTCGAAACAATATAGTCTTCATTTGAACAAGTTCAATCATTTTTTAATAAGACCTCAAATGGAATTGATAAGATGAAAAGATTAATCTATACTATAATTACCTAATACAAAACTAGTGGATTATTAAATTTTGAGGTAATTAAGATAATGTAGAGAAACCATTTGAATTTTTTTTTTCAAGTATGAAATAGGCAAGATTATTCGTTAAATAAAAACCAACCTTCAAGTGATCAAAGTCTTTTGGCAGCATACTTTACCAGGGTAATCGATTGAAAAAAATTGGAAAAGGGGGTTATCAATGGATAAATTACTTCTTTCGCCTTTTGTTGGGCTGTGACCTCTAAAATAGCCCTAATCAGATAAAGTGTAAATGCAGCGGAACACAAAAAGGTGATAAATCAGGATCAGTTTACATCGTAAATTGAGCCTCCAGTTGTAATCCTATTTTTGATGGAATTTTGAAAAAAAAAAGTTTTTTAGACACATAAAGAAGTAAATGTTCAAATTTTCCATCCATTAGCACCATTGGTGCGGCCTGTTCGCATAACACATAGACAGATAGCCAGAACCACTTGAAAATTGAAGAAACCTATGTAGACAGTTCTTGTTGTCGGTTTCTAATAGGAAATAGTTCAGAAGTAACTACACTTAAAGAAAATTAAATCAAGAACCAAGAACGGAAATAGAAGACATTTTCCATAATAAATACAACTTCTGCGCTGAAGAAACAAGTTAGGGAAGCATTTTAAATCTATCAAATAACAATCGATCGTTTACAGTAAAGAATGAATTTTGCATTAGATTTATTACAACATAAAAACATTGCAAATATATTTGAATTAATGCTGAATGTAATGAAATGAATCAGAAAAACAAAAGAAATCATTAAGAACAAAAAATTATTCAGTACAAAAATGTAGAAAATATAAAAACTATTCCGGAGAACTGACTTGATCGAAACGGATACGATGAAAAAAATTCATTCACATCCAAAAGGTTCAAAGAAGATCCACGTTATATTCTATATTTATATTAATCTGACTTAATATGTCTAAATCGACTATGAATTCTATCTCTAAGTCATCGATTAAACCAAACTACCAAGTTTTTCTTAATTCAATTGTATTTTAACGAAGCATTATTTTTTCAGAATGTATCTCTCTAATGGATTTTTCCAACTATATATTTCTCCGTTTCTTTCCTTGCTCCGTTTTTCAGGTGATTGATCTCTTTGTGAAAATCCTTCAGTTCCCGCTGACCGACAACGAAGAAGCACCTCTTCTGATTCGTATATTCAAAGAGTGCTATGATGTCCTGCACGCCTATATGATCGGCAGGAGCCGAAAGAATGCCCTGTACTTCGCCAAGTACATTGATTTCTTCCAAACACAGTTCTCACAGAAAGTAAGTCTGATTCCTACACACAAAGTTATCACCTCCTTCGAAGTAATCTCCTTGTGAGCCATCACACTGACTCATACTAAAAATACTACCGACAAAAATTTGCGGCAAAAGCCCATACTACTGAAAGAGAGAAAATGAACTTCTGTTTAGTCTTTGAGAGTGTCGTAGAAAACAGACGACTCGCTTTTCTGTGGTTGATAGCGCTCGCTTCATTCGCTATATTAGAATAAATAAGAAAAAAAAAGAGGTCAGACAAGGGGTTTCCTTATTCCGAATCGTTTGAATCGAATTGGGTACAAGGTCTTCTTATTTCAAATCATCTGACCACATCCGATAACATGGTTGTAACGCCCGACCTAAGTACCTTGAAGCTCCAAGACAAGGATTAACGAATACCTTGCAAATGCTTCCCGAGCATGAATGCTTCCTTAACACAGATAACTGGTCGCTTTGTACATGTTCATATCCAGAACTTTTATCTTTACCAAGCCACGTTGCAGAATGTATTACATCACAATTGGCTCGCTGTTGCTGTTCAAGATCTTCGAACTTTTTGGTGGCAATTCGTGCATTTTCTTATCTTTTAAGCATTTTTATATTTACGAAAGCATCGGTAGCAGAGAAATGTACTAATGCTTTACTTATACCGATGTCCTCTTACCAAAGAAAATTTAGTAATTTCAAGTATGTTTGATAATTAGGCGAAGTCATGTTAAATGCAAACAATATTAATATTATTCATTTCAGGGAGGAATTGGCTTAAATGTTGCTCAGATGATAGTAGAATTAATCCGTGATAACAGAAAGATTGTGGACCGAATTGGACATTCCAACATCGACAAGTTCATCAGTTTGCTCTTAGAGAACCCTGTAAGTAACTTTTATTTAAGAAGGTATAAATCCATACGGATATGTAGATGCAAATGCTCGTGAGTGAGTGTGTGTGTATGTGTGTGCATGTATGTGTGTGTCTGTGCGCACGTGTGATAGGCTGTGTAATTCCCAAGGCTGTTATTCAGAATGTTTACAATGAATAATGACCAGCAAAAGAAAAAAAAGAAAGAAATATGGACGTATTTTGTTGTATGGAGAGACATTTTGCAGATCTACTACTGATCAGTATGAAAATTCTCAAATTCAAAAGAGTCAAATACGGAAGAAATATTTTGTAATTACGTAAGAATGCAGATTCATCGATAGAATTACAATACTTCTTAGCTTTACTTTTGGAGCTACTTCAAGATTTCAATCTCCCAATGCTGTTTCTGTAACAGACAGTGTGCTGTACCACGAAACAAAACTTTTTTAGTCCGTACAAAGTACATAAGGAAACAAAAACAAACCAATATGTATATATATTCAGTCATAAGCGCACAGGTATCAAATTTATCTTTCACAATCGAGAATAAATATAACTTTGATGGCCGAATACAATCAGTGATGGTAAAATATATTTCACTTATTTCCTATTTTGTTTTAAAGTTTACTATTTCTAACTTTTTTATTCAATTTGCCAATTCAACAGAATTATCGGTTCCTTGATTTGCTGCAAGTCTTGTGTGTGTGTGCTGATGTGGCCATCCCTAATAATCAAAGTTACATAGTACAAAACTGGCTACGAACATATAAGGTAAGTGGATCAGAATTTCCATTTAATTCTGGCGTCGTCATACCCATAATGGAACCTTTCCGAGAAATGTCTAACCCAATGTATAATCCATGAAACATATCTAATTTGGAAATAACATTGGTAGACAATGTTTTATTGTCTTTATATTGATTAATCACAAAGTCTCAATCATTGTGCCCTACAGCCTTTCTCAGGGTCCTGTTGTATTCGATAGCATGCTCCTAGAATATATTTGCAATCACTCGAGACTGTGGTGATCCCATAGCCTTGCCTTCTTCCAGATGATTCGAGGTTCTTCGTACGTTCTTTCATGAAACTTTCAGATTCGAGTTCTTCCTAATCAACTGATAAGGCCTAATCTGTGGGATACCTTGATAGACAGACTCACAACGTCCAAACACACTATTTAGCTGGAATGAATTGGAGCTTTTCTAATTGTCTCTCCATATTGGATAGATTTCTTAACACTCGATGGAGACTTAAGTGTTAGTGGGTTGACTATATCTACCAGGAATCTACTCAATGGTGAGCGTACTGTTATACTGAAATAAATCAATGTATAATAATGATATTTCTCATCTCTAAAATTCTGACAGAAACCTTTATGTTAAATTTTCATGGTGTTCTATAGAAAAATCATGAATATAATTTCAACTACCAAAGACCAAAGACAAGAAATCTTTTAGTTCTTATCACAGAAAATAATTGCGAATTCACAATCATCAGTCACAGAGATGAAACAATATGGCGACTTTGCCTAGAATTGCCGACGTAAAGGAATATTTATCGGTTCAGATCTTACCCCAGAAACTTTATTCTACACATGTGTGAAATTATATAAAGCATGTCTAATTGATTTTATCAACAATATTGCTAGGTTGATAAGTCTATTAGTATAAATTTACAGCAAATTGTAAAGTTAGAGATAGAGATGTTTATGAGTGTGTGTTGCTGTCATCAGGATTCTGCAATTTTTCTTCGGTTTAGTCAACCGTACCGGATATGAGTTCCGTGCAGAAGCAAAATACAACTAAGGCAGAGAAATTGGTGTAGAATAATGATTTTTTTTTTTTAAGAATTAAAACGTAATCGGACCAACCTGGAGATATTTGGGGTAGTTTGCCATCTCCAGAAATGATCTATCTTATCCTGATTTATACCTGTTATCGTATAATTGCCCATGAACACTAAGTTCTAAAACCAATGTTTCTGCACTTTTAGTGGGGATAAGATTGTAAAAAATCATTGGAAGAAGTACAAAACTAAATGATGCTTTGAACGCACTTCTTGATACGCAACAAAAAGGATTTCTAAATGATAAAAATGTCGGAATCCGAGGAATTTCCTGTTTTTGTCATTATTGTATTTTAATTTTCCTGATAAGTGGGAATCGTGCTTAAAAAATAATCTTTTGGGAGTATTTTACAGGACGAGGGATAGTGAGATTTGTATCGATCTTTTTTTTTTTTTTTCATAAAAATAGCAGACGTGAGTAATCTTCCATTTTCCTGACTCTCGGCAAAATTTGATAAATGCCGAAGTCGTAAAAAACAGAATTCGGTATTCCTGTGGATATAAATTACAAAACCAATCAAGATCGTTAACAGTGTTTAACTTGAACAGAAATGCTGGCTATCGTACACTTCACGATATTTCCCTTGACTTTAATCGAGTCAAAATTGAGAGATTAAAATCATAGTTGTCGGAAATCTTTTGGTAAAGGTAATCTACAAAAAAAAAACGTTGGCTTGAAGATGAATCTGTTCACAAGTAAACAGCTGCATGAAACTACGTGGACACAAAATCATTGTGTCACTACTGTCACATGAAACACTACCAAAGCTTAAATTCATGTAGTTATACATTGATTTTTATCCAATAAAGAACAATTCAACCAGTAATTGAGATACGAGTATTAGATGTTACATATGAAATGTCATTTACTGAATAGTAAGATAATGAATGATATAAGCTACGGAAACGATAAATGTTTAGAATATGATCCATTTGAAGTGATAAACTTTTCAAGCGATAATGATATCCCAACTCTATAAAAACTTCCAGGTTTAGTCGTCATAGATTCAGTATAAACACGAATTATGGCTTATTACTGTACCTTCAAAATGCTTGAAAAAATGACAATCTGTCGGAGAAATGTCAGGTAAGTATGGATGATACTGCGAGACTTCATAACCAAATTCCCTAAGCTAAGGCAAAGTCAGCTGAGAGCTTTTGCACTGTCATAGAACATTTTATTCAGTTGATGGAGGGAGCAGTTTTCCAGCCCCTTAAGATTTCCTATTGCATTCAGATGGTGTGATATTTCCGCTATTGAAAACCCATAGTCTCCAAAACCTTTCTTTTCAGGTCGATAATGCTTCATAATTAAGAACAGGTTGTCGATAATTCTTCACAATTGAGAACAGGTTGTCAATAGTTCTTCATAATTGTAAACTGCTTTGGGCCTACCCTGAGTTTTATTATTAGTGTCTATATTCCCAGAGCTAAACTTATTGAACCAACCAGAAACAGTTTGCACTGTCGTAGGGCCCACCCCAAATGCATTGTTGTCATTATCAGCAGCTTAAGTAGCATTACATCCTAATTTGAAATCATACTTGCAAATTAGTCCTGATACGTTCTCTCGTGGGTAGACTTCATTTCTGTTAAGGGCTCACAATCCCTCAATAAAATCTAATTGTATTCTCATTGATACTGAATCTGTGAAAAAAAAGCAATTATCATAGTAAATCTTTAACTCTTATCATTATTCTCTACGTTGTCAAAACATTTCGAGTGTAATAATGTAATATTTAAATTAGACGAAAAAGGTTCATCAAATGTCTTCAAAATAGCATTTTGTTTGAATCTTTATTCTGAATTGGATTGTTTCCTGTATCAATTCATATATTCAGTTCATTTGATACAATATACTTACACACATAGGCATCTCCTATTATATGATATATAATCGTCATGTTTTTTTTTCAATTACTATAGTTATCTTAGTTTGACACAGTGTCATAGTTGTTGGATAAAGGGAAGATCAGAATCACTACACCAGTGAATGGTATACAAAGCAAGCAACGAAACCATCTCAATACGGAAAACACTTTCCCATTTCTTATAAGCCTGTCTATGAATTGCGAATCGCGTTATATTATATAGAAACATTTGAGATGATCTCCCGTTATTACTCGGTTCATGTATCACTCTCCCTAGATGAAGTAAATTCGAATAAACGAATAAAGAGAATGTGGCTGAATTTACGTCGTCTACGGAAAGCGATACATTAAGTAAGTTTCTATAAAATATAAAGCAATTTGATCATTCATTATGTCCGACCAAATATGTCTAATTTTTAATACAAGCAAGTCTAGGTAAACAAATCTTCAGAATTTTTTCCCACATTTATACAAATGTATCCCTTAAGAAGGTGAATAACATGTTTATAAGCGTTTACTTCCAGGTGTAATTCTACATGGTATTTACTAAGTTTATCTTAGTTTGGCATACAGTCATTTGGTTGTAGGAATACAGTGTTGCGACAATCTAAAAAAAATGATGACAGTTTGCTTGTCTTGGAAATCTGCTTGGAAAACAACCCCCAGCGACGGTGGGATACACGCAACTATCTGACTAAGCAAGCTAGCCCAGTTATTTTCTAAGCTTATTGTTTTGGCACAAAGCCACTATAGTGGGGCACCCATTGAGGATAGAGATCACTAGACTCGTGAATTGGTCTTCAAGATGAGCTTGATAACCACTACACTGCAGACGCCCAGATGCATTTACACATTATCTAAAAAAAATGTTCAGTTTTTATTTGTTTCCTCATTCTGTTCAAGATATCTTTTCTCGTGTATCTCAATGAATCATGCTTATGTGTGTATGTATGAGTAATATACCAAAATAAACATTTGTAATATAATATAGTTTTTCTACAAAAGATATACGTTATTTCAGGAAAAGGATAATATCCTTTTGTAAGTTTCAAGGAGTTTGACTTAGTGCCGCTCTCTACTAAAATGACGATCGAAGAGAACATTTGAAAATCAGTGACATTTGATATTTCCCCCTCTCACCATATCTATGCAATATGACGTCATGGCAAAAAGTCAGATACCCGCCAGGAAAAGATCTTGCCCACCAATCAACTTTTCGTCTGTGCCTGTTTGGTTCTAAACTATACTTCATATATATACATATGATATGTTTGATGTATTTTAGAACTTTCTTCTGAATCTGAACATTTTTTTCTGATTTTTGGTATTTTTTTCGTCGAATGCAGGAAGAGAATCGTTTTAAAAGATGTTGATTACATTTGAACTACCATAGATGGTATATCTGTTATGCATTATACATCAGCTCAACGATGAAGGAAAATTAGATGTGTATTTATATATGTATCAACTGACCATCAATCATATAATAATGTTATTGCTATTGCTTTGATGTTTAAACAAAATCAGCAAGTTTTCGATCTCTGTACCCTTTGTTATTTGTTAACAGAAAGTAAATGCCAACTTTCTGAATTGTTTCATTGGTTATTCTTTTCAATTTCATGATTCAAGCGTTATCTTGTTATTTCTGACTCTTGCCTTTCCCCGTTATTCTCCCTCTATGTACCATGGATAATGTGCTGTAATAAATATATTTTCGTGGTTTTTCAAAAAGCAATGACGCCTACAATAACATTTCGATTGCTTGAACGGTAAGTCTGCGTCATTTTGTAACTTTCCCCTGTAATCTTGTCTCTTACATTTTTTTCCACTCTCATGGTTTTGTCTAGGCACCATGGTCAAACACAACCGGATCCTACACTCAAGACTGGAATCAGCCTGTCCCAAAACTGGCCCTTGTCAGTGCATCATTGTTGGTATTTCCTAGCACAGGCTCTGTAGCACGCAAGCCTGGGCTTTAGACTCATAGAGCCTGTAAATCTTTCAGCCTTTGGCTGAGCGCTGCTCATAGAAATGCTGTCGTTGCTGCTGTCGCCTCCTAGAATTTTTTTTTCTTAATACAGTTTAGCAAATTGGAATGGCACCCATTTTTCGTTCACCCGGATTAGCAACCACACATCAAATTCAACAAAAGTTGCCTGATTAAAAAAAAAGAGCAACTCATAGGAAAACACCTGTGTGTAATCGTTATTAGTATTGATATTTCTTCACGTCCTTGAAACAGTCTGAACGGATATATCTCGTGTCGAATATTTAAAAAGAAGACGTATGACTATTTGATGAACTTGGTTAATCAAATACTGATACACGCATGTTCTTCCGACTTACTTCCATCTTATATCAAACACCCCTTGTGTAAAAATTTAAAAGAAAGTTACTTCCCGTGTAATACGACGCATGTGTCTATGATTCTGTCTCGGCCGATCCATGGAGATCCGACTATTTTTTGTAACAACTAGGTTTTTCCGAGCCCGGAGTGCTAACTCTGTGCTAGCTCCAACTATCATTCTATTTACCCCTAGTTTGGTGGGGGTGGATTCATGCCTTTCCGAAGGCTTTTAGTGCGAAGTGAATACAAACTATCTCACCAGAGTCACCGATTCCATTTTCTGTTAGATCATTTGTACCTCTTGTTGACCCGCTGAACCTAATCATTTTAGTATAATGGGAAAGTACCGCTTCGAAGTTGGCATCTGTTAGGGCTAGGGTAATCACGAGGCATTTGTGCCCTGCCCAGCTTGAAGACGAGGCATGATTAATCCCAACAAAAAGGGGACGATTATATTGTTTTTAGTACATTGCTCTGACTAAACATAGTTGAAGTGAAAATTTCCTGTTCAACATTTTTGAGAGGAAATTTCTTAATCCCAATCGATTAGAGAATGAAATTTGCTCATAAAAGATTTTGTATAGGAATATTTGAGAAATGAAAAAAAAACAGTTCAGCAACGACTTTTTAATCTATTTCCAATGGAAATTTCCATGTTTTCTTCAAAGAATGTCATTTGCACCAATCGTTCATCTGACAGAGATTGAATTGCCCATCAGAAAATTGAATTTATTGTTTTTCTCTGATATCGTGCCAAAACAATATTGAGAATCTTGCTTATTTCTGTCTTTGTTATGTTTTATCCTTTCATAGAAAGAATAATTCAGATAATTCTAAGAAATGATGCATGTAACAACATTGATTATTCCACTATTATCATCCTTAACGAGCAACAAAAAAAACACAATAAAAAGTGAACAAAGCTTTGATGTAAAATATTTTCCGGGCATTTATGCAAGGTTTCGTCTAGAGACGATAAGAACTTCAAGCTTATGATAGTATTTTCTTCCAAAAAGATGGTTACGCTCTTATTGAACGAATTTATCTTAATGATGAGGGATTCGCACAATAAGAGATGTTGTCATGGGTGTTTGGTTGCTAAGCGATCATGCATGTTTCTGACATGTTTGTTTTTAGTTTCAATAAATATTTGATTACACTTTAGAGCCTCACACGAAATTGGACCTTTCTTTTTTTCGTCCCTTTTGAACCAGTCAAAGTATTTCCCAACAATTAACAATCCATCGTTTTCGTAATAATCATGTTGCGCCTTTTCTTTTGTTTTCACCCTTCTAAGGAAGATGTTTCTTTTTTTTAACCTGATTAGCATCTTATCTCACTTTTTTCTGTTTATTATAGTTTATACTCTCTCTCGTTCTCTGTCTCTGTTTCTCTCTCTCTCTCTCTCTCTCTCTCTCTCCCTATCTATCTATCTATCTATTTGTTTATCTTCCTCTCTCTCTCTCCCTTCATATATATATATATATATATATATATTTTTTTTTTTTCTCTTTCGTTCTTTCCTTCTTTCCTTCTTTCTCTCTCCCGCTCTCTCTCTCTCTCTTTCTTTCTCTCTCAATCTTTCTCTCCATCTTTATCTCTCTTTCTTTCTCTTTCCCTCTCTCTTCTTCTCTTGCTTTCACTTTTCCCGTCTTTCGCTCTTTATTTTCTCTCTACCCCTTTCTTTTTCTCTTTCCCTATAATTCTCGCTTTCCCTTTCTATTTATCTTTTCCTCTTTCTGTTTCTTCCTTTCTATACCCCCCTGCTTTCCTCTCTTTCTCCCTCCCTTTTTTTCTTACTTTGCCACACGTTTGCAGTCCAATGTTTCTCTTTTTGCTTATCAACACTTTTTTTTTTTTTTGCTTTCAGTCTTTCCCAAATTCAGAAACATCTCCTTACCCTCACTGTCCCGAATTTCTTCAACAGTCAGCTTGACTTTTCGAATACTTAAAGCTATCATTTCTTATCCCACAATTGTCATACCCCATTCCCGACACTCCTATTTACCCGAACCCACATGAAAACAGGATGTTACATAAGGTCGGGGAACCACCCTCGCGAACCTGTAGAGCAGGAACATCCTCAAAAAAAACTTATTAGTCCTTGCAACTATTGTTGTGAGGACATGAAAGCACTTGACTTGATCAAAGGGCGAACCCTGATCTCACTGTTTCAAACTGTAGAAAATAATGCCAAGGGCATCGTATCTGCTTCTGTCTGGTCAGAAATGATCTTCCAAGTATAGATTTGGACGATCAACAAGGAACTGACCCTTTCTTATTTGTGGCCCTTTTTTCATGGTCTCCATCATCAAAGTGCCAATTTTTCTGTCTTCCAGCTTTTTGGTTTTTCCCGTCCTCTTTTGCTTTATTGGGGAGTCATAGTTCTCTATTTACAAGGATCACTTTGGTTGCTTTGTTATTTTTATCAATCAACATATTTCGGAATATCCAGTTTGGGGGTAGTTTTTTGTTGTTGTTGCTGTTTTTGTTTTTTGTTTTTTGGCTTGTGCACATTTTGAATAAAACTCTTCTGTTCATCACATACAATTTTTTTTTTGCTTTAATTCTCGTTTTAAATACATATATTGAATATTGTTTTTATTTTCCTCTTTTGAAAAAAATATTTCCTTCTGATTTTTGGCTGTTAGCCCCCCAGCAATCTTCTTACGTTCTTTTGTTTTAAAGTTGTCCAATCGGATTTGAGCACAGTCACTTCCCTCTATTTTGCTCGTGTTTTTTTACTTTCTCGTTTTGCTTCTCTTGACTCCCAAACTGGAGTCGGCTTTATTTTTCTTTTCTTTTTCTTCCGTAACAATGAGGACAAGAACTATTCTCACCAAAATTAGTCATGTGAATCGATAAGGAAAATTCACTTTCTCCTATTATGATTATAACTCATGACCAAGGAAGCTGTCTTACTGAGCTAAATTTACAAGTCTTGAATGTCAACAAAAGTATATGATTCAGATACGAACGGGCTTATTTAATTCTAATAAATGAATACATTTATACACAAAATATACATGTTTTTATTCATTACACATGCAATGAAAAAGTTGCAATAATCATCTTCAATCAGTATAGAAGTAGGTATAGAGCTTGACCCAACAGCAGCCAGGTTGGTCTCTTATTCGTTTTCAATTTTCTTCGGGGGTGTCTTTTGAAAAGTACATTTTCCACTCATCGCCCAGTTTGTATTCAAATTCTATTATTTACCTGTTTATTCAACTATCTTTGCATTTCGGTGTCTGCGGATTCTACAGATCTACTAGTGAAAAAAAAATACCATTCTGATATGAAATCAAACCGTTCCTCTTTCAAACCAGAATACAAGAGCTTATTTGGGTTTTGTTATTTATTAATCCATTAAAAAATCTTCAGTTTCAATGGAAAGTACATTGACACTAACGAGTTCAATCCTCTGGGGGGCTTCGTGAATGATATCTTATCCAAAAATATCCCCTCCTTACCACTTATA
Organism: Thysanoteuthis rhombus; assembly: GCA_963457665.1. NCBI lineage: Eukaryota > Metazoa > Mollusca > Cephalopoda > Oegopsida > Thysanoteuthidae > Thysanoteuthis > Thysanoteuthis major. The sequence goes on along the minus strand of OY735207.1, from coordinate 45,629,381 downwards.
GGAGTGGATAAATAAGTCTGGGGCGTGACACGGAGCCATTTGCCGAATATTGATCTAGAATTTTCACCGTATAATGTTCGTTCTATGTGAATGATATTCCCTACTGAACTGAGTGTTTTGACAAGGAAGTAGATTATGTTGAAAAATAAATGTCTATTGTATAAAATAAATGCTTTTATTCATTATTACACTTATTGATGTATCTACGTAATCTATCAAAAAATTTAGTATATACAGCATGTCACCCGAAATTGTATATTGATTTGAATAATTCATTTCTTCCAATTTTGTTTTATTAGTAAATAATGGAGCAACAATTCTTAATTAAGATCAATAAATTTTAAAATAATAAGCATGACGATTACTTTAAAACATTAGTATAAGTACAGTTGACATAGAATACAGCATATGATTAGACATTTGGTCCTTGGTCGATGTTTATATATTCAACTGTAGTCAAGTTTACTTGATCAACAATTATACATATATCAGCCCTATTCTATCAGTAACGATTGCTTCAATTCCTGACCACAAAAATACTACTCTTGGTTTTCAATGCATTTCTATAGAAAGATAATTAGCAATACATTAATATAATAAAATCATTCATAGTGCATTCGTTATTGTAAACCTAATAGCTCAATTACGTCAGTAACGCCTACATTAACAGACCCTTTCTTCCTGATTTTCTGATTCAGTTCGACTTTAGAATCATTACCAATGATTTCATATGATATATATGATATCCCTATCCGATGTAAATCTTGCATTAATTTCTTATCACTAAGAACCACTTTCTTCATAATTTCCAATGCATAACATACAGATTGAGAACTGAAACTAACTAAAAACAGATTTTTTGTCGATTGCGAAATTCGGTTTTCAATCATCAATTCAAGTATATAGTTTATTAGAGCAGAACATTAGTAAAACTTACTGAAGCAATGTTCGAATAACAATACAATCAGTCGGAAGTAACACGAAAATCCCACTCAAATCCCACAGATCCAAATGCAATCAGCGAAAAAAATAAAAAGTGATTATTCTTTCATTTTTTCCTTAGTGCTAGAATTCGCTGCGTCTTTACGTATATAATCCAGTGAGTGAATGGCGATTTTGACGTATTTGTTTAATAAATCCTACCTGTAATACCGTGGGTTGTATAAGTAGATAGTAGATAAATAAATGTAATGAGTTATTGGGGCATGTGCCAAATTCAATTCTGTGGATAGTAAATTCTCTAACTACAATGCAAAGTGTACTCTTGGCGGTTACTTTGCTGCCAAAGTTCTGAAGGTCTTCAAATAGCATTTCGTAGAACACAAGCCTATGGCCTTGTAATAATGACATGGACTTCCATATGAACATTCTTCTGTATTACATGCACTGAATTCTCTCGTGCGTTTTCATGAATGTCGATTGCGCAATTCATCCTGTACCGAAGGAAATGTTAGTGCGTAATTTACCACTTTGCATGTTTATATCTGGAAGTAGTAAAGTGATGGGTGCTTGAATTTGCATCTATTCCTCCCAGACTGTATTTGTTATGAAAGCGTTAAAAGCCTGAAGTATCAACCTTAAAACAATTGCAAGATTCGCCTCGAAGGAACTGAGATATCATCCAGTACTTTGAATCCATACCTACAGCAGTTGCCTGGAAACTTTTGGAGATATATATTTTCGGAAAAAAAACTCTCCTGACTGTTCTGGTCAGTCTTGATTGAAACATTTCTCTCTGCCTATTAACAATTTCACAGATAGGTGATGCAACAACGCTGGTTAATGTTCAAATCCAGATGACGCTGGGTTGAAAATTTTATACCCAGCAACTTGCTTCTATTTGCAGGTAATTTTAGTAGTTTTAAAATAACTCTTCCTCGCGTAGTTTTCACGTCTATTTCAATAGGTTGGTGGATTGCTACACTTGAAATCGAAACCAACAAATACGTCAGCGGATCACCACTTTAACCATTGGGTCAAACCTACAAGTTTTATAAAGAATGATAGTTAAACTACTTAATTTATGTAAAGAAAACTTCTTATTTTTATCCACCTATTTCTAGTTGAATAATTTTTAACTACCTCGCACAAGAATGAAGATTGCAGTGAGCAGCCTTATTAAAGAAAAGCGCTAATCCTCTTTGAGGATTTAGGCTTGGCTGTATACTGTTTGAAGATGAGAGAGAGGTGTTTGGATCACGACCATAGCTTTATTCTTTTCGTCCACCGAAAGAAATCGAATAGAAATGACTAACAATAAGACAGGGCGTAAAAAATGCAACTTTTTGCTTGTCCATAGGAACAATATTTTCAATTTTAATCTTCTCTAGTCTATTTTGTATTGGCCATTTTGTCTCTAACAATTAAATCATGAATATGCTTATAAAATCAATCCTCTAGAAAGAAGGAAATATCTCTAAAACTTATTTGTCGCATTTAGAGAATCTATTGTTAGAGAACTTTCTCACATTTTCAGCACTACTCGTCTCACATTTCGGTTACTTGAACTAAAAAGTTATGTATATAATTTTTTTCTAAGTAAGTAAATGTACTCTTTAATTCTTCTTGGTGTGTAAAAATGTAAAAATTCATTTGGGATCGTGTGACAAATACGACCCAAAAATCCTAAATGCTTTTTTTAAATGTATATCTCAGATTTTTTTTAAAAATAGTAGGCTATTTGACCCTTTCAAATGCAACCTTGTGTACCGATATTAATCTTGCAATCGTAAAATATACAATACTAATGCTAAAGGATTCAAGCTTCCAAGTTTTTTTTACTTGCTTAGATAAATCAATGTTTAAAGTCATAAAGATGTGATCGAGAAATTTATTGTTCCATTTAAGGTAGTGATCGATAATTCTCTAAGATTTACACACAAATAAACCTTTCTTCCAAACAAGCAATCTTCTTTTGCACCTTTTATATCTTGATTACTGAATTGAATATTAATTCCAAATTAGTATTTCTCTCATCTTCATTTCTTCGTCATTATACGACGTTTAGTAAATAGCACAGATTGGAAATAAAGAATAAGCTCTCGGTGAGACTGAAACTAACACCATTTTTTTCCTGGTGAAGCTTGCTTCATCGTGACAGCTACTCTACCGCTTGAGCTACGAGATCCAACGATTGAAGAACCATATAGACTTATTCCTTTTTTTTTTAATGTTCAGCACCGTCATCGTTGATATTTTGTTTATATACACTAAGAATATCAGTAGTTATAATATCCTGATTTTTTTTTAATATTAGATGAAGCATCGTCAACCAACACTAATTTTTTTACTAGTATTCCTTCAATATCGATTTTAGTCGCTTTTTACCACGACTGCCACTGTACGGTCATTAGTAATTAAGAATAAATGAATACTAGACTAAAATCATTAATGGCTGATAATTTTTCATCAAATAATGATAAAAACTCAATATAATAATCCCAATTAAATATGTTTGTTTGTTTTTTGTTTTGCTTTTGTCTTGAAGGAAGTTAAACGTACAAGAATTGGTGCGATTAAAAAAAAACATACACACACTCGCGTTTGTAATCTAATGAGTTTAAGATTTGAAAAATGAGTAATTTGTTCACTCCGAAAATTCTGATTATGTCAAGTTGGAGAGTTATCACTTTCCCTTTACGTTTTTGTCATATTTTTTTAAGTGGTTACAATATCTGTGAATATGGCCCTAGACATACATTTGTACTGCATGCATCGTATTTATTCAATGTTTGTAGTCGTGTAGATAGGTATAATAATATCGCATGTGTCTTTGCACTGAAATTGTTATTATATGTACATATGTCATAACTTGTTTACGCATAGATGTAGAAGTGTGTATCTGTGTTGATATTTATTCCCCCAAAGCGATTATTTTTATGACTGAGCCTAAAAAAACAAACTTCATCACTAAAATAACTCTGACCCATTCCCTGTTCCGTTGTATCGATTGAAATCTATTTATTGGTCCTATTTTAATCAGTGAATGTCTCACTTGGGTTTCAGTCATAATAATGCATGCGAAACATCAAATAGAATGAAAATTTAGATTGTGTTTTAATCCTATTTACTGTGATACACAGCCTTTATGATAACATCTATGGATATAATTGACAAATACATAGGTTGTCCTGTAAAAGTTTTCATTTTTTGTTTCTCCTGGCTTTGTAGACTTATCATCTGTTTCTTTTCAGTTTTGTGATCCGTTTCTTGATTTTTGTCGCGTTGATGTTCATCGTCTGCTTTATTTCAAATATTTTTGTTCTTCTTTTCCGCAATTCTCCTAAAAACTCGTACGTTATCTCTTTATTTCCCCTATTTTTTCACTGCTTAAATAACATATTCAGAAAATTCCTCGATGTATTTTGATACAAATGAAACTTTTTGCGAAAATGGTTCATTTGTTCCAGAACAAAAAATCTTTTTAAGTTGTATTCTGACAAATTTCTCATCTATACTCACAGGGTCATTTCATCTAATAACTGAATCGATAATCCGAGTTCTTTTAATATTTGTCTTGAAAATACTAGCAAAAGGGAATTCATCTGAAATAAGAACAAGTACAATTGGTTTACACTTTTGAGTGCAAAGTTGAGATTTATGTACTAGGAAATTACAGATTTTACAAGTACAAGATGTTAACAAAGACGACTCTTTGCTATGATATTTTTTAAAGTCTTTTTTTATAACACCTAGAATTCAAAATAGACTTCCATTTCATCCTAACAAGTTGTTTATCTCAAATATCAGATTCTAAGTTCAGTTAGCGTAGTTGAAATTACAAATACTTGTTGATAAAGATCTCCGCCATATTCTCAATACATTTTCAAATTGAAACACACAAGGGATTCCCACCACACTAAAATCATTTTTTTTAATTATGTAATGTATAAAGGTGATGAAATGGATCAGATTTATCAGACATAATGGTGAATTTAATATACAATATGGGAACAAAAAAATTTTGAAAGCTGGGACGTATTTATTTCCGTTACATGATTCGAGGGACTGTTTTCTCTTGTCAAATGGGAAAAATGATTTTTTTAAAGGAGATGATGCGAGGTTATTGTTGCTTTGATTTTTTTATCTTTACCGATGGAAAAGGAGATGTCTCCGTGTCAAAGTTCAGATCATTTGTGTATATAATTGAAAATGATAAGGGAGGTTGAGGTACTCGAGACTTGATAGAAGCCAAGAATTCAAATACTATTTTTTAGGAAGGTCCACTTCATAGGAAGGAAAAAATAATTGAACCAATAAGTTTCAGTCGCAACCTTAAGGTGTTAGATGGACCCAGAAAGCCAAACCCCAATATCGATTGTTTTAATCCTAACAATTTTAGTGGAGTCTCGTTATAATTAGTCACGAGTGAGACAGAAACTTTGTCTTCAAAGCAGAGTAAAGTTCCTTTCCTTCAAATATTCCAGTTGTCAAGTGCATGTTAACAGTCATGTTAGAGAACATGCTACGAGCAAAGCGATTTAAAACAAGTAATAACAATTCGACTTTGTTGAATATGTTGTTCAATTTGGAAATTTTTTTTCTTCGCATTTCAACATCTTCATGGTCAGTTTTTGCACTTTGTGAAATTTGTTATATCTGTGTGGTTAAAACATGTGCATGAAGATTTCAACTAATAATACCAAACATATGTCATTCAGACTGAGTTTTCTTGTAAGTGTCCCAACGATCAGTTCACTCAATAAATCTAAACTAATCTGGCCTAACTCATTCTTCGTTTTCATTCAAATTTTCAAACTGTATATTCTTGATCGAATGATCTGACTGGATACGAATCGAAATCTTTTCATGCAAACACAAAGGGTAAACATTCGTATCATGGATTTCAAATTATGAAATCTGCGGGTGAATATTTTGAGCTACGTAAAAGGATGTATAATGTTAGATAACTCTTAAAATCAACATTAATTCTATCGATACCAGTCGATTGACTGAGTCATAAGCTTCTCGTGATGATGCCATGGTGTTTTAAATGAATTTACCACTTGCAGCAATTGAGTTGCCATCTTTCTTAATTAAATTAACTGTTTTCACTGAAAGGATAAGCAATATAAAAATGAATATTGGGAAAAAATTGGCCATATTCTAAAAATGGCTCAGAGGGATCTTTTTTCCAGTTAAACAGTTGTTTATTTTTACTTTGAATGCTACAGATATTTGCTATCTAAGCCATCAATCAGGTCACGATAGATATTTTGTAAAGCTTAGCTTAGTCTGACACAGGGCCATAAGTGTAGAGCAATCAATAGGGATTGAACCCACTACAGTAATAATGATCGGATAGACTAGACCGTTGATCGCTATTTCACGGCGAAGCCCCTTCATCTGAATGGCATTTGCAGCTTATATAAACCGAACAGCATTGTTTTGGATCCGGTCAGTGACTAATAAATTGATTTCGCATTAACACTCTTCAGGTGGGCATTTATCGCAAAAATAATGAGAACTTTCACCATGCCGACGGCAACGAGAATCACGATGTGAAGCTGAAAGATTTTGTTGATAAACGATGTTTCAACTTATACGTCAGAAATTATCAACAACAATTGATATCGTTTTGAGTATCTGATTATAAGCATAAAAATGGAAGTTGCCGATTTAATTTGGGTTAATGGCATCTTGTTGGTCGCTTCATTATTATATCGTTCACAATCAGTTCACAGATTAGACGACGAAACACACCCGCTTTACATTGGGTGTTTTATTGAAAGAAAGAATCCGTATACTTCGTTTTCTGGGAAGAGAATTACAACGCATGCCCATCGGTTTTTTGTTGTTCTTTTGTGTTTTTTTTTTGTTTGTTTTTTTTTGGTTTGTTTTTTTGATAATAATCTTTTTTGTCTAATGTTTGTGCCAATTACCATTTCAGGACAGCATCTACCTTTTGGACCGAGGACAAAACATTAACGAAAAACCGAATATTGTTTACATCTCGATCGATGGAGGAAACTCTTGGGTACCTTTGTATTCCTTCGTTGATGTAAGATGATCACTTTTCTTTGATGCAATGAGGGAAACGCAAATGTGACGCTCTCATGCCTTTCATAAACATTTATATATAAATAACTAACTACATGTGCATATATACTAAATATACATGTGTGTGAGTGTATGAATATACATCTATATATATACTGACCATATATATATATATATATATATATATATATATATATATATATATATATATATATATATATATATATATTACTTTATACCAGAAAGTTTGAATCAGGAAATAATGTTCTAAAAGTTGATGTCGTTTCAGACTATTATACAAGAGTCTGGAATATTTTAGCACAGACATTTCATCATTTTTCCATTTATAGCAAAATTTTATCATTAAACGGAATATTCCTTTTGTCAATTCATTTTTCTTTGTTTCTACATTCATGAAAGCAAATAAAAGCCTTAAATCTTATTCTTTTTCCATGACAAATGCCAGTCTTATGTTGTGAAGATATTTGATTCTAAAACTGGATCGCTCTTAGGCATTCTTGAACCTATCGACTAAATTTTATCAGCATGCGCTCCAGTAATGTACAGGTAAACATTAAGTGTTTCCCCAATCAATGAATATGTAAATCCACGTGTACTGTCATTAGGAGAGAATACCCAATGTGGACCGAACTCACTACAGAAATAAAAATCTTTTGCTAGTCTAGTATACTACTAACATTCCGTTTGTGCTTCTATGAATGAGAGAATACAACATACTCATATATGGCTATTTCTAACATCGTATATATATATATATATATATATATATATATATATATATATATAAATGTATATATATATATATATATATACATATATATATATATATATATATATAAATGTATATATATATATATATATATATATATGTATATATATATATATATATATATATATATATATATATATATATATATATTAAATACCTGTTGAGGTGATAAGTCATACACGCTGATATACTTTGTAATTGTTATACCTTATATTGTTCTACGTTATAATTGTTTTAGCTTATATTGTTGTGCTCTATAATCAAACAGTGAGAAATGACTGAGTTTTGATTCCAATAGAAGTAAGTAAAACTGGGAGGTATGAGGTAATTTGGAATAACGTCAGAAATCAAAATAACAACTGATCGATGTAAATATTAATTAATGCAAAAGCTCGCAACATTCTCAACAAAATGTTTTATTCATGTAAATTCATGACATTATAATTCAGTAAGCAAGGTATATTTTCCGCTGGCTTTCCTTTACTTATGCCATCTTTGGGCTAAATTACGCATTCCATCGAAAGAGAACAATTCTGGTTTTGTTTCAATGAATTCTTCGATATCACCGAATTGTTGGAATTTCAGACAAAAGAAGTAGAGTCGCATGAAGTGAAACAAATGATAGTCTTGAGGCAAGAGTTCTGGAGAATACGTCGCATATCGAAGAACTTTACATCCTATCTCCATAATCGTTTGAAGCATGTGGACGAGCGTTGTATTGCAGCAAAATCATCAGTAGACTTCTTTGCCCTGAAAAAGTTTTTTTTTCTTTATTCCAATGCTTCACTCAAAGAATTTTGTCGCTTCACATCCAATTTTTCTGCAAGTTTAACAGCTTTCCTCAAACGTTCTTCCAATTTACCAGATTTCAAGTTCAAACCATTTCTAATACGTGCTTGTACCTACAAGTGATGGTGTGGAGGGCAAGCTCGTAAGAATTCAGAAGTGACTTAATTATAATTAGCTATCCTTTCAATTTGATATTATTGACACTAAAATAGTCATATAGGAAAATTAACGAAGCAGCAGTCATAAAAAATGCATTTCTTGAATCCATGTATTTTAGGTTCTGTATATAATATGAATATTTTGCTTGTATATTTTATCTTTCACTTTGACATAAAGAAAAAACTTTAGAAACCAGAACATCTACTCTGTCAGACTTGTCATACACTTTCTACGTCGTCTCAAAAATGCAATACATTTCAAATCACTTTTCATCGATTTACTTCTGTTTTTATCTTTCTTTTTTTTAGCCTGAAAGTCCCATTTACGCCGAGGAGAAATACATGTTCTTAATGCATCAATTGGATTTGTTTAAAGCCCTTAGCTATGTAAGTGTTTTCATCTTCCCGGAATATCCCTTTCCTTGTTGCCTTCAAAACTACCGTAAATAGTCGACAATAATTAAAGAAAATAAATCGTTTTTAAAGTAGAAACTTAAAAATAAAACCTTTTCTTTAAATAACTGAAAAACAAACTTGTCGTTTATCGCTGCTATTATAAAGAGGAGAAAAATCCAGAATTATATGTATTATAGCCATATCATTTCGATAACGCCAACCTTAATTCCTGGCCACTGGCAATCACTTTCTTTGTGGTGTTTCTACCGTAAAATGATAAAATAACTTACAGTATATTTGTATGGTAAAATCATTTGCAATGCCATTATATAGAAAAATTACAGGCAATGCATTTACGTTAGACATATGGTAGCCCTATTCTGTCAGTAATACTTTCTTTCATTCCTTGCCTCTGACAACCCCATTTTCCTAATTTTCAATCCACAACAAACAAATTGAATGTTGAAACCTGTTAAAATATTTTTTGGTAAAAATTGCTAAATTCGGTGCTTTATCAACAAAACATAGTCTCTATCGCCAGAATTCACAGTGACACTATATATATATATATATATATATATATATATATATATATATATATATATATATATATATATATATTCGAGTGACTAATAATTCTGACGTATTTTTCTACGAATTCTACCTGTGATATAATTAGTCAGGTAAGTTATTAGTTTCTCGTATGTTGGTTTGTTTTTAAAAGAGCATCGACATAATGTTGAAAATTTAGCTTTATTACCTGTGAAATTTTATCACTAAATGAGTTTTGGAATAGTTTCATTATAATCGTCCGCGTAGTTTTTCATGTTTAAAATGACTAACCGAATTTCATTTTTATACAAAGGGTCGAAACGACTTTGCAATTCACGTAATCACGCGGGAATATGGATATCTTTCTTGGGAAGACTGTTTTCTCTGTCTGCAGTCGGAGTTACTACCCCATTCTATTCGGGCAAAGTTCTGCGAACTAGTAATCTGTAAGTTTTTTTACTGTTTTTAACAAAAATTTAAATTTGTTTTTTGCAATACTACCAAGTTCAAATGAAGGTGTAACCGTGAAATGATATTTTATCCAAACTAATGTTTTTAGCTGTTTTACGTTGGTGAAATCCCTGAAATAACTATCAAAGAGAAAACTGTCCTTGATCAACCGACAACTTATGGTGGAGACACTTTTCAAAACATTAAACGTTTTAGCTATTGGTACAGATACGATTTCCACGGTTATTTTTTCATAGATACGAACAAATTTGATTTAAAATATCATCAAAAATATTTTTTCTTCAAATCAACCTTCATAAAAACTAATTTAAAAAACTCAGATATCCCATAAAAATCGCAAAGTTTATCTCAAATCATCTGACTGAATAAGAGTTTCAACTTGTCTTCCAAGATGTTTTTTCCCTGGACAGCGCTGGGTAACCTTGCCTCGCTTCCATTCAAAGAACGACCGGATAAAATTCGGTGAAGGCTACAGAGAGAAAAGCATCTAAACCGGAATGGCACCAATTGAATTCTCGAAAGGAACGCGTTGCCAATGAACGGGCGTATAGATAACACTGAATTCACACGAGACGGAAGACAGACAATAGGATATGTTTTTATCGTGAGAAAAAACATCATAAACATCAAAGGACGTCGCCCCCTCCTGTCTGTGCACGCTATTCCGTTCTTGGTTCAGGATATTTTGAGTAATAGAAAGCATAGTCTCTTGGAAACATCTCCGTTGGACCACCCATGCAGTGGCGGCGCCATCATTTTGCACAGCTCGACCAGAAAACTATGAGGACAGGCAAAGGTTTTATACATAGGTAATATGAGTAAAGACTTGATCTAGTGAGCCCGGGACACGGCGGCTTGAAGCCCGGGCTTGGCGCTGCCAATGCACCCAAGGAATTTATCATTGGAATATCTAAGTTAGTTTCTGCTATGTCTTGATTGAAAAGAAAAGACATCTTACTACGGACTGATTTTGCCTTGCTCTTCCTATCCAATTCTTTTCTCAGCGTCTTATTTGTAAACATATTTTGTTTTGTATGTTATTTTATCAAATCTACTTTGAGTAACATGGAAGTTGTGACAGAAGTGAATTGACAAACTGAACCAGGAAATGAAATGATGGATTGTTCAACTCTTTTTTTTTTTTTTTGAATCACGCTCTTTTTTGAACTTTTGTCAACGATTAATCTTTGAACTTTGTCCAGGTATTATATGTTCAATTATGATTTTATAACCTTGAACATTCATTTTAAAACGAAATACAGTCCATCGAGCGAAAACTGTTTCACTATATATTTAGACGAAAGTGCGTCAGTATTTGAAGGCTTTTATTGTTACCTATAAACCTACAGACACTCAATAAATACAACGGTATTCCAAGAAGATTTAAATGGAAACAAATTTTGGCTATTTGTTTCAAGTTTTACTAATTTGAACCTCAGTTATCGGGAATTTTACTGTAAGATATATATACATATTTATATGAAAAAAAGTGGCTGTGTTTTAGAGAGAAGAGAAAGGAAGGCAGTTCATAGAGTCAGGCTTTGAGGTGCCTCTGACACAGTGGGTGGAAAACAAGGGACATGTGGTGGGGTGTGGGTGTTTAGATAAAGTCTGGTGTCTGTGTTTGGTTCTTAAATAGATAAGAGGTTAATGTCAGCTTTCATTTATTCATTCTTATTTTACCCTCAATATGCAACAGGTTGATTATATATATATATATATATATATATATATATATATATATATATATATATATATATATATATATATATATATATGTATGTATATTTGTGTGTGTGTGTGTGAGCGTGTGTGTGTGTGTGCCTGTGTGTATGCGTCTGTGTGTACTAAGGGACGGACATGTTTGGTCCGACAGAATGAATTACAAATTGCGTTATATTATATAGACACTTATTTGAAATGATCTTCTGTCGTCAGACGGCTAATATATCACTCAATTTAGACAACGTAGATAGAATAAACAATTGAACAAAAACGGGCCGCTGCAGGAAATAGAATAGAGAGAATAAACGAGATGAGAATTCGGGTTGAAAGCAGTTATTTGGCTTTTGCATTATCAGCGGCCGTTAACTCAATGGTAAGAGCATCGCTACGTTGAAGTGGCTACCCTATTGGTGGCAGGTTCGATACCATTTTCTCTCCTCGTTTATTCTATTTACGTTGTCTAAATTGAGTGATATATTAACCATCTAACAACGGGAGATCATTTCAAATAAGTTTTTCTATAATATAATGCAATTTATAATTCATATGCATATATATTCACTAAACTTGGCTCAGTTTAAGATAAGGTCACGTGTTCAACACCAATTAAAGATACAACTTGCTACATTGGTAATGATATACAAGACGAACGTGCTAACCATTACTAAACAAGAAGCTACAATATGGGTATTTTGAAATATTAATCTTAGGGTGCTGAAAATTCCTTTAATGAAAGAATTAGTTTCCTTGGAAGACTGCAAAAGGTATCTAAGTCAGTTCTTTGCAGAGAAAGATAAAATATTCTGTGAGGGTGGAATTAAGAAAATGACCCCAAAAAGGTGTTGTTCATTCAACATCAAAAATGTTTGCTTAATACGTGCCAAGATTTATTGAACGTCAAATCAATTTATTGGCGTTAATTCTTCAAGGCGTTGTAGAATTCGAATCTCGAAATTAGTAACTTATTATCACTTGGATTAAAACTCTGTTTGTTTCACAGTGGAATCGATTATCATTCTACCATACAAACTCTTGAATTTGTATTTTCGTTCAACGATGTTTTGGATTTTAAAGATTTTGCAACAGCCATCTTCGTTTGTCTGGGCTTGAGATTCATTAAATACAATTTTCATCATCGAACAGTTTTTTTCCAGATCTTAATATCTGGAATGATCGTCCCAAACTCTTTGACGATAATTTGAATGTAGACCACCCATGAAATGACCTTTATCAAGCGGCTCATTGGTGTCCATTTTGTTTAGAGAATCCACTAATCATTTTTACTGACATACTTGGTTTTCAGGTGAATTGAACGACAATATAAAAGCATTTAACGCGTCTTAATGTCTGTTGATCATTTGTTGTTCTGTTCCTCTTCCCAGGTTTGTTTATTGATGTAAGCAACAACTGTTCAGTTCTTGACCACCCAAACATCTGCTTCGTGTACGAGTATGTCGGATCAAAAGATTCAGATAGGGAACAAAGCCAATATGTAAGTAATCATGTTTGGTTGTTATTACTAAGAATTTAAGCATGTGAATCCAAGTAAATGTACTGAATTTTTCGGATCGTTCAATCCCAAGCCCGTTAACTAATGAATTTAGTTTTAAACATATCATTTAGATACATCAAGAGACATGCAAAGCGATTCAAGTTAATCTCCTTTATTACCTGCCCAGCGAATCTTTTTTTTTTAATTCTTCAAGCGTTCGAAGCTGGAGTAGTTATTCTAATCTATGGATAAGAAAGATAAAACACGTTTTCGGATAATTCACTAATTTATCCGTTCTCATTTTACTAGCTGTTATGAACGCTGTACTCTTTGAGCTTCTCCCGGTGCCTTTCGTATTTAGTAACCCTCTAAGAATTTAGAATCGAATCTTTTATTCGACCCATGGGGGGTTGCTCTCATTTGGTTGATTATGCAAGGGGTTATCCGGTATCAGTAAATTCTAGTTTAATTTGTTCTCACAATACCATTTTTTCGCTTTTTTCCACTAAACTAGGATATATGACTCTCACTGCTTCTTCAGGCATTACCAGAATGGACTGGGAAGCTCTTGGAGAGCGCATACTTCTGCCGACGTCACTAAAAACTGAATTAAAATAAGTTCATAGATGATGCAGGGGATTAGCTTTAAAAAGATCATTTTTTATAGCATGTATCTATTATTGATTTTGAGATTTTTGTCATTGGAATGTATATTTTCATATGACTTTTGTCCATTTTCATAGATTTTGTAAATTCTCCCTTAATGCTCTCATCAATCATTTTCAATTTCCCAGGTTCCCACTCATATCCCAAAAGGTTCTTCTCGAGTCTACTCGACACCAAAAACATTAGTTTTGTGATATTATTTACAAAAACGTATCTACATCTGGAAATGTTATGTGCTTATTGCTTTTGCTACATTATCTTAATAAATATGCTTCGTTTATTCATCAGTGTTTTCTGTTGTATAGAACTTTATTTAATTCATTCATTTTTACTTGTTTTGTATAGAAATCTGCTTTCCATTGCCTCCTCAATAATTCAGAGGTTTGATCTACATAATTTTTTCAGGGACGTAGGGAATTAGCTAAATGTTTTAATTGATCGAATGCCCTTCTAAAAATCAATTAACCTACTGGCATGTTTATTTCAGCAGTTGTAGTCAAGGACTACGGGTTGGAAAATATGCAGTTTATATTTCACTTATATTTATTTCATTTATAAAATCTGGATTATAATAATGGTTGAATTTGCGTTAAATATGAAAGATTGGTTCAGAGATTTCTGAAGACTTCGAATACCAATACAATAACCCAACCATAATCATAATTAGTCTGAGATATCCAGTATACATGAGATATTTCGTCTCTTCAGTTTTATTCAATTTTTTCTTCCCAGTTGCAACATTTTATACATAAACCCTTTTAAATTGGGTTTATGGCACTAACAGATCATTAATATTTTCTGGTCGGAAAGTACCCAGACGTTTGTTACCTAGCAAGGGCAATGGTGCAGACAACTAACAATAAATGACTTCTTTTTTTTTTTTAACAAAAAAGTTACAGGAAGTAACATTCGTTGTCTGAAATCATACACAAACACATGCATGCACACACGTGTGCACACACGTGTGCACACACATACACACATGCAAGCATACACAGACACATGAAGATAACTTGAAAGATTGGGAAAAAAATCAAGATAGCAACATGGATCAGGGGGGAGACTAGAGTGGAAGACATTATACAAATGATCACAGAAAAAAAGATGGAGATGGGCCGGAGACTTAGCAAGAAAGGATAAGAACAGATGGAGCAAAGGACTAGGGTCCATGGGACAGTAAATGCTATGAGAAAAGACCAGACACAAGATGGGTGAGACAGAAACGTTTGCCGGTAAGACATGGCAATATATATATATATAAATATATATATATATATATATATATATATATATATATATATATATATATATATATATATATATATATATATATATATATTTGAGGATATCCGATCTAGCAGTTGGGGAGGAGATTTATAATCATGGAATAGCAAAATCTCGAATTTTGGATGCTGATTTCAAAGCCCTCTTTGCTGGGGAAATTGACAAAACACGATCTTCCTATTTCCATTTCGCTTCACATAGCATTTTCGTTCAATCATCTAAGCCTACTAACTATTAAGAAAAAGTCTATTCTTGCATCGTGACTGAATTACTTCATCTCACATCCGAGCAAGAAGTTGGTATTCGGGCTTAGTGGAAAGCAGGGATTTTGACTTTTCAAATCTGAAAGACATCCCTACATGGAGTATTGGCACAAAACAGTCTTACTACTACCATTTCCCAATTTTGGTTTGTGCTGTACAGATCTAGCCTTAGTAAATATCAAGAATCTTAATTGCTTTGTCGATGATAAGATTGAACCGAATTTTCACAATCCTGAAAACTTATCATTAGCTTCAGAATTAATGAGGAGGTGATGCCTTCTTTGGTAATTCCAAGTAATGTGGTTATTCTGCTCTCAGATTTAGCCTGGTTACTAATAACATGTTCCTTATTTACTGTTGTGCTTCAAACCCTTCCAAACTCAGCTTCCATTGTGCCGCAGCGAAAGTGAAGGAGCCTCAGAGGTAGGACAAATATATTCCTGTTTGCTTCCACATCAGCAAACTCCCGTCTCCTTTTTATCCTCCTTTCTTTATTTCTCATACTTGAAACCCTCCCCAGTTCGTGGTTCGTTTTGTCTTCCTTTGTCATGTTATTTGTATAATGACAACACACCAAATACCCACAAGGTCTCAGACACAGGCATTGTCTATCCGTTCGTATTCTTTTGTTATCATGCAAGCATTGTTAAATGAACACAATATTGTTCCACCCACTGTACAGTTGGGGAAGATTTTTATAGAAAACATGCGTCCTTCTCGTTAAATAAAGACAACAGAGAAAAAATGTGATGGGCCACATCAGGTTGTGCTAAGTTATACATGAAAGGCATAAAATAAATCTTCTTTCGGTTATTCTTATATCTTTATATTGATGTAGTTATTGCAAAGCAAATGAATGTTTTTTTCCTTGTTTATTCTGTTTATTGCGTGTTATTTTGATGATATACGTAGGTAGAATTGGTTCAAGAATCTGGGAAATAATGTTGATCATTTCCTTTTGTAAGAACAGTGATATTTTTAGTTTCCAGCAGTCTTCTGATTCGTTGGAATATATATATATATATATATATATATATATATATATATATATATATATATACATATATATATATATATATATATATATATATATATATGAACAATAGGAAATGAGACAAACTCAGAATTAAAATTATATAGAGATTTTATTTGTTAATTGATTCATTCATAAATGGATTAATTAGTTTGCCATATAGGCTTCGGAAAGGGTTTCGATCATCAGAGGTATGTGTATACCTTTTAGTGGTTAAAAGGTTAGGTGTCCGTAGAAAACAAATTTAGAATCAGATGTTTTGCTTTGAAAGCAAAAATAGAAATAAAAATGAGAGGCCATGATAGTGGATCCGGACTGTTTCATGCGTGTGTAGGAATCTGTGGTGGTTTGGTTGGATATTTTGTCGGAAGTAGTTGCAGCAGTTATGGGTATTTCATTGGTTGTACTAGTCAGAGGAGGTAGGCATTTTTAAGAATCGGTTGTTATGGATATGGAGAGCTTGGTTAGGTTACCTATAGGGAGTAGTGTATTGACACCTTTCCAGAGGGTATCAATGAAAAGTAAACTATATACACGAAAAAAATTTTTACATAATCTTATTATTCATGTTTCTCAATTTGATCCATAATCAGCCTCTCTTTTTATTTTATCTTTGCTTTTCTTACAACGGAAGTGAACCTGGTACTCCCTTTTATCCCGTTTCTATGTATTTACTGAAGTTCCTCCATCCCCAAAACATTTCCTAACGTTTGAGTGTAACAAGCTAGCACTGTGGGTTCATAATTAATCAATAATTACTTATTTGCTCCAAATAACTTTCCTGTTTTTTTTTTTATCTGTGATATATTTATAACTTTGGTTCAGTTGCGTTACCACGTTTACCGAATCAAAGAGGCATGGTGTGTCAAATTGATAAATGTTGTCGCTTTCGGTGGTATTTGAGAGCATCGAATCCTCAGAAGGTGACTTATAGATAAGCTGTTGCAGCCGAGAAAATAAAACGTGTTATGGTGGAACCAGGGATGTAAACCATCAGATACCCCGTGAGAACAACGAGACAAACACGGTGTACAGGAAAATATCTGTCATTGATTCTTTATTTCGACCGAAAGTGACTCCTTATTTTCAAAACACAAACAAACAGTAAGATGTTTGGATTATAAGCTTAGCCCTGACTGAATGTGGCACTGTCCCTTTTTGTAGAAATCGGTCTCTCCTCTGTCCTCTACCTGCTGGTCTTCGTGAATAAACAGGGTTCCCTTATCTTTTTGTCGGTCTTAATTGGGCCTCACTCAAATCAAAGGCCAAGACTCCTGCATTATAATTCTACCCGACGCTTTAAGTGTTAACGTTTCTTAATTTAGAATTACTTTTCAAATACTAAACCCTAATTGTTTTGTACGCTTTTAGATGTTACAGCTATTAACAAGTGCAAATTTTAATGTTGTGTGGCAAGTAAAGAAATTATATTTTGTTTACATTTTAGTAGACGCCTAGAAACGCGCTGGTGCAAATAACCCGCTGATTCTAAAGACTTTTCAGATAGTTTAACTCATTTTTTGTTCTATTTGTATTGTTCCCACAACGCTTTGGTCTATCTTTTCAACGGTCTCCTTCGGGTGTAGAAAGATATGGTCTCTTTTTCCGGTGGTGCAAACCAAAAAGATATTTGCAGACAACCGGAAATAAACTTTCTCTTCCCAAACGGTGGTTACACGTTGAAAAGGTCGAAAAATGGATCGGCTGAAATGTTATGGGAACAGCATAAATGAAACAAAGAATGTGTTCGATTGTCCGAGAAATTACTAGAATGATAATGACTCTTCTCAAAATTACAAATAATACCCGCTAATTTGTTAAAGAAATTGCATATTTATTATTGATACTGTGACTTTGATTTTTGTTACTATTTTATTCTCCAAATATTAATGGCTTACGTTAGACCTGTGTCAGAGGCCTTGTTGAACGTTTTTTCTGTCTTCTGCTTTCAATCACATAAGCATGAATAGACCCAATCGTAGACACGCACACACAGTGATATAGGTATGTCGTTAAAACAATCGCAATTCTAGTTCAGAATTAGAATAGAGAAGTGATTGTGATTCTGTGAATGTTAATATTGCCTCAAACTCAAAACCTATACACATTCTTTTACAATTATAGTTTACGAATCCTTTGTAAAGAAAAAAAGTATTGCAGAGGATTTAACACTGCTATGTTAGCAGTAAAACTTTTGTTGCAGGGTAAATAACTCCATTGAATATATTTTAATGATAATGCCTGGTCCCTGGCCCTATAACGTGTTCAGTTTGATGAAAAAACCGTATCATAAATCTGGTTTTTAATAAAGATAATAAACGAATTCAAATAAGGTAAGTTCAATCAGAATTTGTATTATCTAAAATCTAATGATAATGAACAAAGAATGGGTACCTGAACAAAAAGACGACACTTATAGCGTCAAAATTTATATTTATTGATTAAAACTGACACTTAAATTCTATTGTGTTTTTACACTTCAATAACCGTAGTACTAACATTTTTTCACTGGTTCTCACAGAAATTCGTAGACTATTACATCTTGTACTTCGGGTAACTAGAAAGTACTGAGTGAGTGCATACTTATGCAAGTGGAAGTAATATTCAATCACTTCTTTCATGTCCCATTTATCACCCTTTCACAAAATGTCATTGAAATTCATTGAGAACTTTTAGGGGAATCGTGTAGACAGAAATGGGCATGTTCGTAAATGTATGGGAAAAAAACGGAAAAATATTTCTCATTCAAAAAGGATTCCTGGATCCGCCCTCAGATTTAACCAACTCTTCTTTGTCACTTTTCTAACTCTTTCACGAAATTTCATTGAAATTCATTGAGTATTTTTGGAGATATCTTGTGCACAGACGATAAGACTGACAGACCGACTGAAAGACACGACCACATGAATATACCTCTCTGACTTCGTTAACAGAGGTAATAAAGAGTATTACAAATAAAACGAAAGACGAGTCAAAAATTAATGATAAGGATATTGGTTAATTCAAGAATATGTAGACTATTACATGATATACTACGATCGTATGTAAACGGATATATCAATTGATATCAATTGAAACGATTTAGGGAAAACCATGATGTTGATAAATATTTTTTAAAGCATTGGACGCAGAATTTATGGGAGATGTTGAAATTTTGCTTTATTGTGTATTTATATAAAAACTGCAATATACCCGCTAGAAATGGGGTATCTCGTTAGGTAGTTTATTTTTAATTATTCAAGTTTTTTTTTGTCTCAACTCATCTTGAGCTTAATTAATGTGTGATGATCAGACATGAAGTTTTAGGAGTTTCTATGACGTGTTTTTCATTTTGATACCATAGTAGCAAAGCAAATCAACCAAAATTTGTATTTCTATCTGTATTTTTGTTAATCATCAATGTGTAGAATAAAAAATGTCTTGTGTATAAATATCTTTACACAAAAACGAAGAACTACACGTTCTATGCGTCGGCCACGATCGAATGGCGCTCTAAATATAAAATTCTACAAGTTTGTCTTCGATACAGAAACCAGAGAAAGAAAACTGCAATTTAGAACTAGAATGGGTGACTTCTAGAATCAGTGCAATTAGCGACGCTTCAAAATGTTCTGGTTTCTTTTTAACTGAGTTGTCAAAGTTGCCAAGAAGTAAATACGACAGTCTTTTGAATAAACAAATATTTGGGCAATGTTTTTTGAACAATCTGAATTTGCGAAGTTCACAAAATAAAGCCTTTATAGCTCATTGTAAATAAAACCGTGCAATGAGATCTATTTCTGAAATAGGAATAGTACTAATGTATGAGATTGCTTTATTGGTCATAATAGCATAAACTCGATCAGTGGCAATATGCAGATTTTAAAAGTCCCCCCGAAATTCAAATGTAAGCACTTTTAGTACTGATTCCAATTCCGTATACCCCTCATTTAGAAAATGATCAAAATGACAACTCTTTTGATGGTGGGGTGTAATTCCAGCATGTTAATTCTATTATATCAGCATATACCAAAATACCAAAATAAGCTCTCGCCGACAAGGCGGTTGAGACTTTCTTTTATAATAAAGATTAACACTAAAAAAATCTGACTGAAATTTTAGATGTTTATCATAAATAGATGAAAGATACAAAATTAATAAAGCTATAAAATGCTGTGATAAATTGCTACAATGAATTATATACTATCCTGGGAGCTGAATACGGACTAATCTTAATACGTTATTCGATCGTGGTCCAAACATAGAACGTGCAGTTCTTTGTTTTTGTGTAAATGTATCTATACACAAGTATTTGGAATGCGAGAACTTGGATCATTTGATTGGATAAGTTTATCAAAGCTACTAGTCGAGGGGTCTTATTTAATGGGAGTATTGTTATGTTTTTGTGTGCAACAACATGCAGTGATTGCTAGCTTAGAAAGACTCATCTCTAATCACAACACAGTAACATTTCTCTCTCTAAAGTTAGAGTTGCAGCATTATGAAGCATAACTTCATAAAATTGAATTTATTGACTCGAGCTTTAACCTAAATTCATAGAAATATATATTAACACTACTAAATTTTGCCGATATCAATGTCACCCGATATATTTTTAAAAGGCATAGTAAGTAGAGAAATTCAGACGTACATGTTGTTTTCTATAGATTTATCGTAGTATGAATAACAACCTATATAACGTTTATCAACTTCAGTGTTTTTTATGTTTTCTTTTTCACATACTTACATACAATAACATTATTATCATTTATTATAATAATAATGATGATGATAATAATAATAATAATAATAATAATAATAATAATAATAATAATAATAATAATAATAATAATAATAATAATAATAATAATAATAATAATAATCAATTGATTTTCCTCGCTATAGGTAACTCCAAGCAAGTTCAAAACAAGAGAGCAAGCCAATTTTAACGATTGCACATACATTCATACTTACTGATTAATCTTTGTTTTTTTTTATGAATGAACCATACCATGATCATAACATCAAGATAAGAAAATTGTAATACAAATTATTTCCAAAGCAAAGGAAATGTTAGATAGACTCATTAATCTTGGCTTTGTGCATGAAAATGTTAATTAAAACGTTAAAACGTACGTTTAGAGAATACATTACGAAAAAAGGTTTCTATTATAGCTGTATTCTATATTCGGTTCGAGATTTGTTGCTTCTAATATAGTGGTTTGCTTTTACTGTTGATTCATAATGTTGAAAAGAATGATACTTGAATATTTGATGTGAAAATCTAGTGAGAATTGAGCCCACTAGTAATGAGACTGACCAGCTATTAAAGGTCCAAGAGTAAGTGCCATATTTTTTAGCACCGCGTACTTATTCATATATTCTAGATCTATCAAAGTTTTTTTTTTGTTAAACGTAAATAACCAAAATGAAGTTTTTACCTCTTATCCATAGCGATGAGATATTGATTATATATTGGATCGATTTAAAAGTTCCAAGCATTATTAACAAAATCTTTCATTCATATAGATTCATGATATCATTGTCCAGTCATCAAATTATTATTCCTTGCTTTCTATGAGCTTAAACCATTTTCCAGGTAAATTTTGCACCCTATCATCAAAAAAATTATTCTGGTGTTGATTTGCTTAACTCTTTGAGTAATCTTTGACGCCGCCTGTAGAAAGAGCTTCTCATCCTAGCTCTGTGATTGTTTGTTGCGTCCCGTTGGTAACATAAAAGCGGGCGTTGTCATGCAGCAAAACCACCTGCCCAGGAAAAAAGGTCTTTTTCTCTTCAAATACGTCATTCAAGCGAGCTAAATGCTCGCTGAAGCATTGTGCAGTAACAATAAGTCCTGATTCCAGCAATTCATTATAAAGAATTCCCTTTGAATCACAGAAGATAACGTGTTCTCAGCAGATTCTGTTTAGGTTGAAGTGTTGAAGGCCGTCCTGTATGTAGACATAGGTTTTTCTTCGTTTCCGATATTCGTGATAAATTCATTTTTCATCGCTAGTGTCCCATATAACGTTTTTCTGTATGTAACAAGGAGAGAAAGTTGCGTTTAAACAAAGACCAGTGTTCGATTCTGTAAGTCCACGTCGAAGCCATTTTTTAGCTTGTGAATTCTCTTGAGTCCTATAAACGACTTTCTACAATTGACTGGTTTCACAAACAATTAATATTTGGATAATTTTCGAGGGCATTTCTGGGATTTCTGTAACATTAGGCAAAAGCTGGAGCAACTTGATAATTTTAGAGTTACAAATTCTTTGATACGACCAGAAGATGGAAGAAATACCTATCTTTTTGTACACATTTAGGCATTACATTATATAAATAAGAGCCCAATTCTGACAGCAACACTTTCACATTAATAACTGACTTCTTACAATCACTTTCTTCTTGATTTTCGAATCACAACCAACAGATTGAATGCCAAAAATGAACTTCAGAAATAAAATTGCAAAATCCGTTGGTTAGATAATCAGGTTTGTTCTCTACTATTAGAGACCAAATGAAGTTACATTCGAGTTACGTAGGTTGTATTGTGTTGATCTTCCTAATGAGGGAGTACTTGCAAGACTTAGTATTTCTTTGGACTCAATCCTCATTGGGAATTGCATAACTACCTCAGCCACGAAGTAGGCTTCACTCCGAAAATCTTTTTAGTCGCATTTCAGTTTTGTGTCTGTTCCAAATTGATCTCATCTTTTCCCCCATTATTGCTTTTTGTTAAAACACGTATTTTCTCTCCCTCTCTCTCTCTCTCTCTCTCTCTCTCTCTCTCCCTCTCTCTCTCTCTCTCTCTCTCCCGTCCAATCATTATCTTTTTTTATTTGCTTCCTTTATTTTCAATGTACTTTTTGACCCATGTTTCTTTTCATATTTCTCCCGATGTCATACTTTTTCACCCATTGTTCACTCCCACCACCTTATCCTGTTTCCTGTGGCGATCAAAAGCAATCTTTTTTTTTAATACGGTCAACTGCTTAATATCACGTCCACCATTTCCTTTTTTTTTGTATCATCATCCTAATGTAAAGATCAGACAACACTGTTTAATCTCGTTTGCATGTATTCTTGACTTATATTTGTCATCTGGAATGTCTTCAGCAAAATAGTAACAACAACTTGAATTTCCATGAATGTTGAATTTGCATGAAAATTTATGTAGATGTCTTTCTATCTGCGACCAGTGTTTATCCAAACATCTTTTAGCGGGAGAGAAAATACCCAAATTAATTATTTCCTCTAGTTTTCATGTAAATCTAATGCTTGGACCTCTTATCAGAAATTATTGACCAATTTTGAAAAAGCATTAGAGACACTAGATATTAGAAAACAAAAAAATTCAAATCAATTGATTTGAGTTTTTCGTTCAGTATCAATCACCAGAATTATACCAGTGGATCAGAAAATCAGATTTATCATCAGAGTAAAACACGAAAGAACAGTCCTAAAATAGATCAAGATTTTAACAAATGAATATGAACCGTAGGAAGACTCAATTACTTATTTCGAAGCTGAATTAACTGCTGAAACGCCGTTCTGATCAAGTCAGAGATAATTCCCGTTCTGAGATTTTTAATAACTGAATGAAAGTATATACTTTTTCCTAGTCGTGATGTGCATCATGTTTCTATATATTATCCACCAGATTACCAAGAAAAGTGATTGGTAGATCTGCGAACACCGTAGTGGCACTGGGCTTTATGCTTAAACTTTTTTTATAAGTATTTCAAAGAAATCTAGTTGATTAATTATATGAGTGCTTTTCGGAATTAGAAAAAAAAACAGTATATGCGCATAGGTTATCGTTGACAACAGCTTCAAATGTAGATACAATTATAACATTAACATATGACAGGTCTGGTTAGTCGCCAAATAGAAACTGTCACGTGCCCAATGTCTTTTGGCAGCATGCCGTATTGGGGGTGATCGATTCAAGAATTGGAAAAGGGGATGATAAATTAATCAGTTACTTCTCTCGCCTTTTTTAAGTCCAAAATTTAAAAAAAAACGCGTGTATGCAGCCGGACACAAAGTAGGGTACCAATTTGAAATTAACTCACATTGCAGATTGAATGCAGCACAGAAAGTCTATTTTTGGTGGGGGTTATTTTCGAAAAACGAGAAAAAAAAATTTTCTGGACCTGATGAGGAGTGATTTTTTTTTCAATTCACAGCTGTCTAGTTCCATAGGTGCTGCCTCTACGCGTGATACATACATATCCATTCGGTCAAGCTTGAAAAAAAAACTGAAGAATCCTAATGTCGACAGATTTGGTTGTCGGTTTCTAATATATTAATTACACGATAAAGAGTACATCATTGTATGGTAGAATGATGCATTTTTGCATTGTCGGTATGACTTTGAAACCCTTTATTGAGATGTCTGGGTAAACACTGATGTGATGTAGTCATATGATCAGAAAAAATGTTTTATTTTGGGTTGCTGTATACATTGGAATGCACATACGCTTATACGTATGTAGGCATGCTTTACAAAATATCCATTCTACAAAACTACATTCTCGATTGTCATAGAATGTTTTGTTATATGTCTTTGAATCGCCTTGTCATTTCGAGTCTGTGCATAAAAATAGTCTATAAAATGTGGTTTGTTTGTACGTGTGTGTGTGAGAGAGAGAGAGAGAGAGAGACTCATTCTCTGTACATAACAGTACAGATTGCGTACAAAACTACAGGGGTATTCTACTATTTGCATTTCTACTAGTCATTACTCGATTAGTAACGATTTTAAAATTTTTACGAGTTGCCATTAAGACTTTAGTTCTGATAACTCTGATTAAAAACAATCCTTAATCGAATGTAAGTACTCATGTGACAACATTATAATTTTTAAAAAAATTGAAATCATCAAGATATACAACTTGACAGAATTTTGATAACAAAAACGTTTTTGCAAGTTGAGCATCAATCTAAACAGAACACGATTTCAAAACTGAATTTTAAGAAATCTTCATTATGTTCTCAAATCTTAATGATATCTCCTACTTGACATTTATTTAATCCATTACTATTAGTCATTCCAGTTGGGTACCCACCATAGGGTAATGGTCAAAAAGCTGATCTCGCAGACCAATCCATACGGGTAGTGAGTTCGGTTCTTATTGTGTGCCAAACTACTTGTACCAGATTTAGCTAAGCTTGGCAAATATATCATTAATTCCAGTTTGATGCATTTATTTAATTAGACTGCCGAGTTAGTCATCTGTTTTCCTTTAAATCTTTAAACTTATCAAAGAACACGAATTAAATTTATAATCTCTTTTCAAAACAACTTTGTGAATTCATGCCGAAATCAACCAAGGATGGTGGTTTTAATTTAAGGCATGGTCGTATGGGAAATCTTTGGTTAAGGGAAGGAGTGCTTCATTTGCCCAAAATCTTACACAATTTTGCCCGAATTACACTGATTTTCCCCAAATCTCAGACCGTTTTGCCCGAAGGTGGGGGCTCGTTGGCCTATGATTTTAGAATAGATAAAATGTTTTTCAGTGAATCCGAATTGCTTTTTTTTTCTGCCAT
Organism: Thysanoteuthis rhombus; assembly: GCA_963457665.1. Lineage (NCBI taxonomy): Eukaryota > Metazoa > Mollusca > Cephalopoda > Oegopsida > Thysanoteuthidae > Thysanoteuthis > Thysanoteuthis major. Next base: position 45,603,226 of record OY735207.1, on the reverse strand, counting down.
TGTTTCAATATACCAGAGTGTCCATTGTGATGCAAGCAAAAATGTCGTAAAATGCAACAAAATTATTTTTGCTCCACACTCAAAAGTTTGTTGTTCGCTGACTTCAGTGAACAGTTTCTGACGAATGGAAAATAAATCTAAGCCTAACTTTTATGACTGTATAAGTGCCTGTGTTAGAAAAGAAGAATTATAATGCTATGTCAGTGTGTATTAGTGGACGACAAAAGAACAATCGGGTCTCTATATATTCATTTTTCACTCAGGTTGGTTCTCTGATTGATACGTCGCTAAATCATCCTGTTTGCACTCATAAAAAGATTTCTTTCAAAGATTAGTATCAACACTTCTAAAAGTAAACTTTGCGCAGAATCTAGGGCGCTACTTTTTTTTATTTCTGTGAACAATTCAACGGTTTCTTTCTTAATATAAAATCAAGCTAGTATGTATCGTCTATGTGAACGGAAAATAGATTGTTAATACTAACATTTGAATGTGCAAAAATCCTGTTCATGATTTGAATATGAATGTTTGCAAAAGGGAAGTCTCTTCCAGTTCTGCTTTTCATGAAAAGAAGAAAGAAATGCTTTCACAAAGAAAAATACGGTCAGTTGAAATTTTGTAACAAATTGAAAATAAAACTTCCTCGAAAAATATCAATTGGATTTCTTAAATTCAGCATTGTCAGTGATAATGTTTGTTTTTTTAAATATTTCTCCGATCTTATTCCTATTGGCTTTTATCGCAACGCCCAAATAGTCATTTATTTTTAAGCAGCGTATATATGAAATAAAGAAAAGGTTTTAGGTAAAAACTCTAACTTGCGTCCTTCATCCACAGGAGACACTAGCTGTCAAGAGCAGCTGCCTTTCTGAATAGGACACGAAGACACGAAGACGTCGTAGTAGTGGTAGTAATATTGGAATTTTGAAACCCAAGATATTTACTAACGAAAGTCTCGGTCTAAATATCTAAAAACTAACAGAAATACATCGAAAAAAATACTGATAAAAAATGAATTATAATTGATAATGCATTCATTTAAGAATTCGTGTAATATTGCAACAATTTTCATCGATGTATCTTGCAGCTAAATGTCTTTCTATTGACACCGAAAGTTAACTGACGAATTTGAATTATTTTAAGTCAGTCTTATTCTTAATGGCGTGGGTAATTGAATGTTGTTAGGGATCACAAGTAAAATAGTGTTTGATATCAATGCCAGAAAGATATTCACATTCATAATCACTCACACATACCTTCCCACGTTTGCTAAAACAAGTTGTAAGTTGAGTATTGTTTATTTGTATCATTGATCTTTGAGATTATCTGCTAAAATGTTATCAAGTGTAAATTAGTGTGAATTGATAACCCAAGTCTATTTGAAAGTGTATAACAATGGAATGTCGTATTTATTATCCTGCGTGCATGCTTTCAGGATAGAAAATTGTCTTTTTACGTGTGTGTGCCTGGAATGTTTCGATTGAAGACTGTAAACTGTCTTCTCGTTGTGGCATCTGACCAGTGTGAGGCTAATTAACACTGACGTGAAAGCAGATAAAAAATGCACATATATAGCTGACCAGCCAGAGAGAGAGAGACAAGATTTCCACAGACAGGGGGCAGAAATACGTTGACCCAGAAAAATGAAAAGCGACTTCGTATTGACCATACAAACACAAACACACACGCACATATGAAAAGACTGATAGTTTTCTATCTCCCCACATACAACGCTTTTCGTCCGAGTATTGTTTCGTGTTCTGAAATAGGGAGTCACTTGCCTAACACAAAGGGTGAACGAGAGATTACATTTATCTACACATCATGTTTACTTAGTTATTACAATCGGAATAGAGGATAAGAGTTACATCCGCAATTCACAACGTTTTACTGTTCACGGTCCTTCTCTCGGTCGTACCTCAAGAAGTTAACCTCCAAAGATTTTTCAACGAACACGACGAACGAAAAGGCATATTCCGGCGTCTCCCCAACCAGAGAGACTCCATAAGTACTTAAGGCTTCCGACACACATCAACGAATCGACTCGACAACAGGAAGTGCCATCCCTGAGAATACAATTAGATTAGACACACAACAGCAGTTACGATTTGATTACCATTTGATCAGTAGTGAGTTTATGGTAAGATATGTGAATTCGTAAATACGACTACTGTAACACGAAAGAACAGACGGGAGTATGATGCGTATATATATATATATATATATATATATATATATATATATATATATATATATATATATATATATATATATATATATATATTATTTCAGCAGTCTATGGTGTTAGTCTAATAAAACAATTAAGTTAATCATTGATCCTCTATAATGCACGTTATCATATTTTCATCCTCACCAGCAATCATTCTTGAGAGAGGCTATGCCGAAATCTTTGATTTACATATATTCAAACTCTTCTAATACACTTATAAAGAGCCACTCTCTTTGTTGATATTTCTGTGCTTGGCGTCAAATATATAATGACTCTCAAATGATGCGTTTTATAGACAACATTGATAGTGATGCAATGTACACGATTCTGATTCTTTTCCTAGCATTATTTTTAAAAGATCCGACAAATATCCACACAGAGGACTTACCATGATTTTAAATTACGTCATTGCTATCTTGACTCAAAATAAATTATTTCTTTTAATTAAGTACATGTCTCTCTTTACCATTGGTTTCTTTCTTCTCCTTTAATTTTTTATTTTATTTTATTTTATTTTCACACATTTCTTCTAAAAAAACGCAACTCTTGCTCTCTAGACTATTGTATCTCCTTGAGAACTTTATTAAATTATTGCAATTGAACAATATATTTCTCATTTCTAATAGGCATTTTTGTTATTCTTATTTATGCACATATCTTTTCAACCTTCTGTTGGATTTTTAAAACTTATTGACAGTGTTAATTTAGATACATTGATTGACATCTGATTCAAATCGGTCTATTTAATCCTCACATTTGATTTTTGATGCTTTAAATTTTTGAGTTAGATGTTCTAGAAAAAATTATAATGATGGTATATCATTCTTAATATTATTACACAATCTGATTATTCTCAAGTTTTAATTTGGAATTCAATTATTAGAACCTTTTCTCTCGTGACATTTTTTTTTTAATTCAGGCTTGCGATTTCCGAAGAAATTCAGGAATTTTTTTCCATGGTTTAAAATATTTTGCACCTTTTCAGGTGGTCAAGGATCTCGTGACCATTTTTCCAGTGCTGCGAGATTGGTTGGCAAATTTCCTCGGTCAGAACTGTATCATGATAGCTTCATTGGTGGGACACAATCTCCTCATTGAACAGGTGAGACATGCTATGTGTAAAATTGCAAACTTTCTTTTGATATATATTCATTCCAACACGATATTTATGATAACTAGTCAATGATTCAACAAAGCAAAAAAAAAAGCGCCCAAAAGGAAAAATCATTATGTATGTATTCTATTCATATTAACTAAGCTTCGCTTAACACAAACAAGACTAAATGTTGAATGAAAGAAGATTGTCTGGTACGAATTTTCCAAGTGCAGAAAGGCTGGCCAGCCTCAAATATCAGTATTCGAAGTCTTTGCTTTTGTCTGGCCTCAAACGTTGATCTGTGTAACGAGTGGAAAATACTAGGTCCATCAGAAAGTATCCAGCCAATTAGTATTAACAAAAAGATATCCTAGCCGCGGAAATAGCACCTTATTCCCTTTTAGCGTACACGTGGGGACCTCCCACACTAAGTACCTTTGGTCCTCACTCAGCCCAGCGTCCCAGAACAGCCTGCTAAGCACTCATTGAAGATCGTCATCAGCTGCCTCATTGCACTCTCCCTAATCTCGTACACGGCCTGAAATCTCTTTCGGAAAAGCAAGAAGTTGCAGGTGCCCAAATCTAAGTATAGGGGGAGCTGACATGTGATGTTTGGCACTCCAGAGATCTGCAGAGTGGGCAGGTTTTGTGAAGACCTTTGTCAGAAGAGTTACTGTTCCTGCCTTTGTATTGAGGGCCCTCCTGATGGGATGCCAAGTCACATCAAGGTCGCGAAATTGGTTCTTGGGATATCCAAAACAGTTGGATACATTCCAGGCAGACCTCATACATAACTATTTTAGCATCAAATCAGGCCCATGATTATTTACTAAGCTTAATGCAGCTGGGGCCAACCTTCTTATTGGGGCTTACCCACCTTGAAAATCAACATTTGAAATCTTGGATTCTGTTGGGCTGGAACACTGACCATTTGTACTGGTTATAGATATGCAACTATCTCGGCCATGAAGCAGGCCCAATATGTATGTATACTACTATAATAAAGTTTTATAAATACTGAGTATATGATACATAATCACTGCTTTTTTTCGGGAACCATCCTTTTTTATAATAAAGCAGAGAGTTGATGAAGCATAGAATTTGGTGGATGAGTAGGTATTGTGTGTCGAAAATCATGAGGTGGAGAGAAAGAGCTAAGGATTAGTGAAAATTAGCGTTAAAACTGTTTCAATAATTTTAATGTTTTTTTTTTAGAAATTAAGTACATTAAAAAATTAGTTAACATATGATTCAAAAGATTTTTTAAAAATAAGCAAACGTTCCATATTCCCAATTAAACATACATAAGGGATGACTTGTTGTCAATGGGTTTATTTTATCCAACGGGGATTCAGCGAAAAATGTTTATACCCAAATAGGATTAAGCAAGACGAAAACTCGTCGAACTTCGGTGATAAGACCACTGTCAGTGTCAACCAGCTTCGTTGTGTTGAGTTGACGCTTATTGGGGTCTTGTCGTCGATGTCCGACGATATTTGCAGCTCTTTCTTACGCCCCCAAAATATATTCATAGTCGGTCTTGAATGGTTTTCTTTGCTTTCAAGAGCGAAAACTTCTACATTATTTCAGAAAACTGCGTATCTAATTGTTTCTTTTCTCGTTGTATCTCAAAGGTATTACGACTTCTGCAACATCTTGTAAAATTTGGTTACTACATGGACATGGATGACATCAGGCAGTTAATGGGGCCATTGTTGACCCTTTTGGACGGACGACGGGACGTACCATTCCCAGAACACCCGGTAAAAAAGAAAAAAGGTATTGAAAACTCAAAACTATTAACGTGATTTTCATAAAAGGTTTCATAATGACTAATAAAATTGTTTTTTTGTTTTTCATTAAACGCTTTAAAAGGTTAGCATATATTGAAATTAAAACTCTGTTTCTAATAATTGTAAAGTAGATACCGAAGAAAAACTGTTCGATCTGTACAGTCGTGGCATGTTTCAGATCGCTCCCTAAAACACATTGATCTAAGGAATCGGTCGAAGGAATGTCTTATCAAAACTAACGAAATATTTTCCTCACTTCTCATTGATTCTTAAATCTTTTTCGTATTTGTCTGGTGAAAGTAATTCTGACTGAATAGGGTTATCTATCAATTGATTCTAAAAGCTACATACCTTGACAAATCAAAGTGAAATCTTATGATTCATGTTGCACTCTTTTTTAGAGCCAGTCAGAAAAACACTTCTATCTTATTTCGTAAACTTGTCTTCAGGTGGAACTTTTGGTATTCCGTTATAGGTTGAATCATCTCCTCTAACCTAGGTAATCGAAGTTATACTCTATAGTTGATTTGATCATACCATTTTTAACATTGGAAAACACGCTTCAGAACCCGAAGTTGAAATAATTTCTCCCTTTACTTCAGTGCTGATACATGAATTCTCTCGTAGCTCTTCATCAGCCTGTATATATTTACGAAGGCCGGTTCCATTTCCAATAGTCAAAGTGTGTGATATCCCTGAACGCTATTCTCTCATATGATAAGGATAAATACATATTTTGAAGAAAGAATTCCCATACTCCCATGCTTATTGTAAAACAACAATGAAAAAAAAAAAACTCTTTTCAATATGCTATGCAACATTTTTTAAGCATTCTGACACATATCGGAAGCTCCTTCCGATATGTTATAAACTAAGCTTTGCATAGTCTGGCACAGGGCCACAAGCTGCTTATAGTACTTGGTATTCATAATTACTAACCAGATTCGACATTGTTTCAGTTCGTTGACCAAACGAAAATCTGTGATTTTAGCGTGACTTGACCGTAAACCCCTTCTGATATCTACAGTGATCAAATAGATCGCCAATCTCAAATTACACCAGGCGTTATTTTTAAAGAATTTATATTAATTAATTTTATTGGTGATTTCAAAACTTCATCTTATCTATAAGTTTTGCTTCTCACTGAATTGGGTGTATATTTTTTTTCAACATGTTCTTCTTTGTAAGCGGTGCACACTTCACAGGTGATTTTTTAACGCATATTTGTTGCTACAATCAGTATTGAATTCATTTATTGCTTTTTTGGTGATTTAGATACCGTTTAAGCGTCTGCTAATGTATAACAACCATTGTTTTTGGTCTTTGATTTGTTTGTTTATTTCGCCAATGAATTTTCCTTTAATCTTCTCCAGGCTACACCAAAGAGGCTCAGAAGGCAATACAAATATATCGAAACGATGGACGCTTTGAACGCTCGCTGGAAACCGAGGCTATCGTCAATGCTAAATTCCAGTAGGAAGCTTTCCAATATTTTTTAGGCTTTTGATCTATTTGCAATACAGATATATCGGATTACTCGGTAAAGCATGAAGCTGTTGGTCCCAAAGACTGAGGTTTGATTGAAAATAATAACGAACTGACTGTCTTTTGTTACTACTTATGTTACAAATCAGAATTGAAGACCTTTTTCATTTTTCGTATTTCAATGCTTGTAAAATCAACGATAGAAAACTATCGTAATTTTACTACTTTCTTTCGCTAAGCAGGTAGACCTTTTAACACCTTTCTTGATATAGACATCACTGATTACTTATTAGAGCCAATGAGCAGGTATCAGAACTTTGAGAAGATATTCTGAAATATAGCTCAGTAAGCACATTTGCTTGCATGTAATCTTTGAGATCCGTCGTACTATAAGCTATCCAAAGGTCGGAGAACTTGAAGCGCAAAATGTCTTCCTCTGAGGAAGAAAAAGAAATACAGAAAATGAGGTTCTTTATTTCCGGGTGGAGGTGTATCAAAATTCCGGTGAGACGCGGGAAAACAGTGGACAACTTCGATGACCTGATTGATCAACCGGTTCCAATCTGTGGTAGCACCTTGTATATCTGCAGTAGACAATGGGATGTCCCATTGTAATACTAAAAGCTTTGGTATATGTTTAAATTCTATCAATGAATTTTTACATATTTAAAATGGCGAATGCACGGCCTTACTGTTCCGTCGTTCGATATTAACGGACTCGATTTTAGCATCAACAGATTATCACAGGAATGAGAGTAAATTCAAATTTCTAATTAATATCACGAACAAAACACATCATACCAATACGTAAAATTGTTTGTTTTACATATATTTCGTATTTCTTTTTAAATTTTTTGAAGACATCTTTTGTCATCCATTTTTTAGTCTTTACGATTAATGATGGGCTATTTGCGAAGCATGCCATTTATTTCACTTCACATAAAAGTTTCTAGATGCACAAATTTATTTTAAAACAAGCTAATTAGGAATTAATTCTTTTTTCTTCGGTAATAGTTTTTAATCACATGGTTTATCTGAGTAAATGTGGACGAAACAGATTGAAAAAAATGACAGAGAATAATATTTTTTTCCTTCAGAGCCATGGAAGTGTTGGACTTATTATTTGCATACCAGAGAAATATCCGTCTTAAAGTAAGTGCGTTTTGTACTCCGCGGAAATCTATTCGTTAAGCCTCAGCACAAGCTTCACTAAATAGCTGCTTAATCATATAAACTTTATGAAATATCATTTATCTTATTATGACCATCCTGTCTTATTGCTCAAGTTTCATGTGTCTGAGAATCGTAGATGACAGCTTGGTCTCAACTTGGCCAAGCTACTTCTTACAATCAAGTGAGCGTGTGAGGTTAGATTAATAAGTCCATAACTTTACACAGTTATTAGCTGAATTCGTATCTGAAAGTTCCTCCGTATTATTTTTGATTTATTAAATTTATCACTACTAATGAACACGGTACATTGACCAAGAAAATATCATTTTTCTCATAATAAAGCTATTGATGCGATGATGTACGTAAAATACTGTCTGAAATTACTCCATAAATACTCAAATATTATATCGGTAAATAATGAAAACAGTACGTATCTTAATGAAAAATATAATATTCAAAATTACTGTGAAAGATTTCCTCAAAATCAAACTCAGGATGGATTGTAGATTCGTTTTATGTATGAATTTATTTTTCGTCATGCGATCAAATACCCTTGACGGACTAGCATCTGTCCAATTTATAAATATGGATAGAATGAATCTTAACTGAGTTTGTTCAAGGCTTCGAGGTATGACACGTCATTTTTATATCATTTGACTTGATTAATCTTCTATACTTCAGGCCTTTGTGACAAAATTCAAACTCGCCGAAATTCAAGCAGGCAAGAGAAAGAAGGAGTCCATAATGGAACCATTGCTATACGAAACTTATGATCCCCAGGAAAAATCTACGTAAGTAATTATTAAATATTATCTCTTGTAGGCAAAGTAACAAAAATCATAAAAGCGGGATCTTCGGAACAAAGAGTATTTTTCAAATAACTCAAGGTAAATTGTTCATTTTTATGGAAAATATCGATATCATCCAATGAAACAGTATGCTTTTTTTTTTATCAAATATCTATTAAAGATGAATTTTGGGAATTCAATTCCACTGATCGGTGGCTATGAATCTTACAATTCTCTAATTTCAATCTGAATGAATATTAAGCAACCATTCCCTGGAAAAATCTTTTTTCAAGGACAATATGTTAGCCTAATTTCGATTTGTAACTTTCGTTTCAGGAAAGCGTCCAAAAAACAAAAGGAAGTAACAAAAGAACTTCGTGAAATGTTCCACCAGTCTTCAATATTTGATATTGAAGCAACGACAGCCATTCTTCTGGTGAGTGATTATCATATCAATACGCTTAGAATGAGACTAAATTGGGTTTTTCTCTAGTGAGATGAATAAATGACTCATCGTTCCAAGTTATCCATTATCCACACAAATACTCTTATTAGGAAATGTTAGCTAAGTATTTCTGATATATTTTTAGCATTAGAAGAATGAAAGTCAGACAAGAAAGGCTTCATTTTTGGCAGTATCAGTCTTTCTTTAATACTATGTTCCCTTAGATAAGCTATTCTTGGTTAGGACAATACAATTATGCAATAACTAGAAATATGTTGTATTCATAACAAGAGCAACCAATCGTCTCTGTCATAATTTCTGCGATGAGGTTTATCATTAAATATTAATCTATTCAAACTAGTCCCCTCATCTTGGCTGTGATGGTTGCAACGTTTCGGACATCATACTCTGTGCCTGAATTTGGTAATCTTCTAGAAGTTTCCAAGTGACTCCTTTATTTACTCCACGGGTTAATATCTTATATCAATTAGTGCTTCTTAGTCGAAATTCATAGTGATGCCGCTTTTGCTTTTTACATTTTCATCGCCTGACCCAGGGATTGAACTTACTGCCACTAGGTAGCCAATGTTTTTATCTGCGAGTCCATTGTCCTGTGAAACAATTGGATGGTAGATTTAGGGAGCCTTAGACCTAACGTCTCTTCTTTCCTAATCAAAAGTCCTCATCTATATGCTTGGCCTGCCAAAGGGGGTATAAGAGCTGAAGAAGGCCGCTGCGTACAACGACTGAAACGTTGTGACTATTACAGGACACTAGTCACCATTGTTATTTATTACTTACTGTTGATATGTTGATAGGTCATGGATTGCTTTGTGATAAAATACTGTCGGTCTCAAATTTAGATATACTTTGAGCTGAAACATTCTTTGTCTGGAACTTCCAGAACTTTCTCTAATTCTCAGAAATTTTCTTACTAATCTAAAATATTTCGATATTTGTAATTTTTTGAACGGAGAAAGTCACTAGTGGTCGTGGTTGTGTTTGTTTGAATGGGATGGTTCTAATAATTCAGTTTGTGCTTTTTCTAAAAATTAAATGAACTTATCGGCTGGACTTTAATCTTTTCCGTAATAGTATCCTTTATAAAGTATAAATTCTGATCTCAAACCTGCTAACAGGTTCATCAAGCCTATTAACATATGGCCATTTTAGTTCAATCAACAAAATCATCACACCATTTAGATACAAATGTCAGATGAGAAAAATAGTGGATTTGTTTTAGCAATACACAGCAAACAGCAAAAGGACTCGTCGTGATGGGAGAAGAAGAGAAAATTTGAGTATCACTCGATTTGGTAAACAAGTTTTCTCAACACTTGGTGACTGAACCGACAGTTCTTAGTTGATCAGCAATTTCCACACTTCGTAATTTTCAAGCTCAAAAACATAACCGTAAGCTTTCAGTTATTCTTTCAGTAATTCTACTGCATTGATTGGTAAGTTCTACCTTGGTTTTGTCATGGACGTCTACCTTTTCTACACGTCCTGTTCATTCAGTTTTGCTGTCTCGTCATTTCTAGGATTTGACCAACTACAAATATGACAAGATGGTGATCAAATCGCTGGATATCATGAACAAAATGTATTCGTCGCAAAGTGATATGTTCAAATTCGCTTTAAAAACGCAGGTATGATTTCCTATATATATATACATTTTTTTCTCCGAGATTGTAAACAAAAAGATAACAAAAAACTATTATTATTTTCTGGCAAGTTTTATTCAATTTTATCATAATAACTAGTACATCATAAATCAAAATTAGTTTAAAGGTAAGTTTAGTCTTGACGAAAATTAATTACAGCATTTTAATTATGCATTTGTCAATATCGTATAAAATTAAACCATAAATACAAATTGTTACTTTTTTTCATTATGGTTGATGTGAGCCCAAATATATAATTGCAGCTAAGTATGTAATAATGTTCTTGATGTAAGAAACGGAGCAAAATTTTTTTAATATATATCTGGTCACTGGCCTACAGACAAAAATAATACTAACACTAACATACTAGGGCAATTTCTTAAACATATAGAACGTTTAAAACATATCTGAGATCCTGAAAAAACTATCTTTTAAAATTTCAAGTCATTTAAATTAATTCAAATTATTCATTAGATAAAAAAGAAAAAAAAAGTACATACTCAAATGATATTGATCCATGTATGAATTGAATATTTCTGCAATTATGATAGATATTAAAACCAGTAAGCTTTGTGTGAAATCAATCATATTGACTTGAGGAAAAGTAGAAACCGTTGTTATTTTCCAGTAGAACAGACAATGTTATTTTTCAATGAATTCGCTCTTTTCCCAGGTATTGTTGACTAACGATTCAGCCCGTGTCCATCGCGAAGTGCAAAGAAGTCTTCCCACTTTGCGACGAATGTCTAAAGCGAAACTCAGCGAACAACAAGTTGAGATCATGTGTCAAATACTTGATGAGTTAGCCGAGTAAGTAAAAACGATCAAAGGTTCTCTCCACAAACACTCACAGTAGCTATCATTGAATTTATAGGCATTTACTATTCATATAAAAAGGAAACTTTGCTCCTCAGTAAAATCAATCGTCCTCAAGTTTATTCGTCCAAGCAAACCTGGACTGGTCTCGCTGTTGGCAGTGAAGTTCATGTCTTGCTTCTAATGATCTCATTCTTTAAGCTGGAACATAGGTATAGGGTTTGTTATTTTTTATTTGCAGGGAGCGTTTTAACTTCTGAGTTTTCGTTTGCTTGAATGGCTCACTTACTTTTATAATGTATAGGAATCATGATATTTATCAGTAAATTGCCATATCTTTACAGAAAATGCGATAAGTTAACGAATTCAAAAATATTTCAGAATAGTTAGAAATATTTAATAATTCAAAATAATTGAGATATACAATGTTGATTTCTATTCTAGTCCCAATGGTGTGGAAGATTCTTTTTTTCACATCTAAATACATGTATTGTTGATTTATTCTTGAAATATCAAGTGTTCCTTAGTGATTATTTTCATCATTTATTTTAAACTTGACTGATTTTTCATTTGAAAATTTCCTCGATTTCAGGTTTTGCCACTTACCCAAAACGCCCGAAGAACCACACCACATGAATCAGAATATTATGATTAGTCATGGTAAGCAACCTGATTTAAATCAAGCTTTGCATTGTAAATTATAAAGAATATATTATTGGTATAATGGATGTGATTACTTACGAAGAATGTTTCAGCGTGGATAGAAATTAACGACAGCGCACAAGGGAAATTTTAAAATGCATCGAAGATATAAAATAAGAGTCAAAAGGTTAAGAAATGTGTGAAACTTGTATCAAAATCCTAGGGAAAAAACTACAAAATTTTGTAAAAATAATTTTAAAAAGTGCAAGCAAGTTTATATCGCTTGACTGTAAATGAAAAATGTGCGATTATTGTTGTGAAATCAATGCAAAATTTTGACAAAGCGTTTAGATGATGTCACTTATTTTGTGAATTTCGTTATAAAGTACAAGAAATGGGGATTTGAATTGAAATTGCAACAAAATGCTCAAAAAGAAATTTCGATCTACTGAAAATATACGGAAAAGCGTTTATGGGTGTAGATAGAAATTTTCAAAGTATACAAAAGGTGTAAATACAATTAGAGGATGGGGCAAAATCCGTGTCCAAATGGATGAAGATTACTGCAAATGCCTTTAAAATCATTATGTAAATTAACCACTGTAAATCTCTGGATGATATTGTAAAAAGGTGGGCGTAAATTCAAAAGTGAGTGAATCGTTTCTTGTTACAAAATGATTGGGGACATCAAGAAATGTGTAAGATATGTTTTACGTGGTCGGAGAATATTGCCAGTCATTATTGAACAGCATAGAAATGTCAGTAGGTTAAAAGCTGTTCAAACTATATTGAAAACGTTTTTGGGTGAATGAGTGAATGTTATTGAAAATGGTGGTTTAACATGTTAGTATAACAGCAAAGGGCATGGAGTTAGGAAAACAATAGGATTTACTTGCTGAGACTTTTTATTATACTTGAATGAATACTTATTTGGATATTATCATTTATCAATGATTATTTTATGTATTGTTATTATCCATTTTTTCAAGGTATTCTTAATATCGTATTGGACATCTTATCCCAAGAAATAGACTCAAAACTGCAGGTGAGTAGTATTAAATGTAGTCACAATTTTCCGAGTTGAAACGTAACTTTTTGCTTGATTTTCACAGAGAGTCATCTGAACCTTGTTTAGAGAAAATCATAAAGTACGAAGAATCATAGTTCAAAAGCTCGATGAGTGGATTTCGATTTACTTGTGAATCAGTTCAGTTGATACGATCTCTGACCTATGACATCTATCATCCATTTCTGTTTTTTATTAGAAAAATTACTTCTTGAGTTTTTTTTAGAATTTCTGGATAAAAGTATCATGATGGATTATACTCAACACTCAACTCTTATTGCATAAAGATAAAACCCATTAGTAATATTAATTTGCCAATGATTATAAAGTAAAATATGGCGTCCGTTATGATTTTTTTTTAACATCTAAAGCTATATTATAATTTATCTTAAACAAAAATTGCAATTAGGACATCGGAATGTTCCGGCCAATGTTCTATCAGATTGCTGGAATGCTTGTGTCATGTTATATATTCACCATTCAAGTGACACCGAAATTTGATCCCTCTAATCTCACAACGCCGACAGATGCACAATATCTCTCTATATATTTTTCATCTCTCTCTCTCTCTCTCTCTCTCTCTCTCTCTCTCTCTCTCTCTCTCTCTCTCTCACACACACACACACACACAGACATAATTTTGTCATTTAACATGAATGAGAACAATTTATATTCTGAATCCTTGAACAAACAGTGGGTGTGCACATACGTAGAGAATGACACAGTTTTGACATCCTGAGAGCATTTTATGGTTCAAAAGGAGTATAGCTACCATGCTGACAGCCAATTGAAACACAAACACAATGTAGTTCGAATTTACATGCCTTGCAAAATATAGCGTTAATATTGTTTCATTGTTTCATCGTCCTATGTTTCAGGATCAATATAAAGACGTGAAGACAATCTTGCAGAAGACACTGTTTTTATTGAGGTTGCTGCTTAGAGAAAATCATAAAGTACAAAGCATTATATTTGAAAAGCTTGATACTCTGCTTGATGTGAGAGGCGTGGAATCTGATTTGGCCTTGGCATTAAAAGAGGTAAGTGTATTAACGTATATACTATGCAAGAGAATAATGTTTACGTGTAAAATAATGACTTATGGAATGATGGGTTATCTTCAATATTGTTTATTATTTTGCTTTTTTAACCTCATTTAGCAAAGCAAATAATTTTCCTCACACACACACACACATCTCTCGTATCTTGTCTGTTGCAATGTTCTAAAAAAGATTCATAATGCTTGATATGAGTAACTTTCTATTTAGCCTTAGCTTTAGCCATACATGAAAAAAGATTTTTTGTCAGTCTTCAGAGTGCATGAATCTCCGATAAACAATGTAAAATACAAAACCTGTATCTAATTCAGTATGTTGCATGTCAGAATTCGATCAAATTGAGATATTAAATTTTCTATCATCGTTGCCGGGCGGAGACTTGATTAGCACTGAACAAATCAGTGTAAGTGTTTGGATCAACTTCCCACAACGACGTGATATTTGGGGTCAAGTATCGAAAAGAATGTAATATTTTGAGATAACAATTAACAGGGGCGTAAATGTAATGCGTGAGGTATTGACGTTTCGGCAAGCGAAGTATTTTGCTTCTAACTGAATGCTTTTCTTCTTGAAATCCGGTAGACAATATTCAGTTTCAAAAATTGTTTGCTTTTTGGTGTTTATCGACACAAAAGTTCTGTGCATAAATATCAATCCATCCATTTTTTTTCTATTAGGTGTTTGTTGCAAATCAAGTCACCTGTTTGAAAGTTTACTCGAGGCAGATTCAAAAGGTTGTGCTCCTCGCCGCTGAGCATCAGGAAAACGCCCCAGAATTTCTTGATCTTTTGAAGGTATTGGTCAAGGTCTATGGACTGGACTTGACCCTGAAACGAAACCAAACCCTTGTTATGAAGTACATAATGCAAAATTTCAAAAAGGCTGCATATGTACTGGACCAGCCTAAAGAAATGAAGTGAGATCATTTGGAATTTGTCTTTTTCCTTTTTCCATGAATCTACCTATTTATGAACAAATAAATTTGTGATTCAATATATCATTCATATGTAATAATCTAATTGCTTATCTATCGATCGATAGAGAAGAAAAAATGAAATAGAACCAACTTCAAAACAATTTTTAATGTGCGACTGGAATCATCTTAGTCTTATTTCTCTAATGATGTGAAAAAATAACGAATTAGTCAAAAAACTGAGAACTTACAAGTATATATTTCAGAGTTCTAACGTCTCGGTCCGCATGCGATCAAAATTGCAAGGAATGATTCAGCTGTACATAAAGCTAAAAACTAAGAAGATTCATATAATCAACTGTTACTTAATTCATTACTTTATCGATTTTTTCTCTGGTCTTATTCATGACCGATCATTAGGCTCAACAAATAATTGATTGTGCATGTTTTCATTGGTCAAAATTGCAAAAGGATATATCAGTATATTTATCTGTTTTTCTACTTTTCTTGCAGGGAGCGTATCTTAACCAACCAAGCGGAGCGAGGTCGACTGACATATTTAGTTTCTCTGGTCGATTTACTTGCTACATGCGCTGAGGTCAGTTATTCTGAATGCAGTCTGGCACTTTCTTACATTACCAGCTTCTTTTGACCCAGGAGTTACAAGAGGATTTTGACTAGACACGAACCAAAAATATTTGGCTTTTGATTCCGTATAAAAAAATTATGGTATTGAATTCCAAAGCACGGGGTCAAATGAGTTTACTATTATATTTAATATTCATGGAAGATATTGAAACTTCAACTCTTTAATAAGAATTAACTTTTTTCAAAACAGGCTGTCTACAGATGAGTCATTGTCATTTTCAGTAATTTCTGATTGGTCTTTCCTTCATCTTATTTTTGTTGTCTGAATAGTAGTAGCAGATACAATCTTCAGTTGTCCAAATTTTCCAGATGAAACATTGTTATCACTATTGATTTTTTGAATAAAATCCATTTCATCTTATTTTTATAATACAGCTCTCATATCGTAATTTTACGGCCGCTTAGTAAACAACATGAATCAGAAATTATCTTTTAAAAACCTCCGGCAAGATCTCAACAAAGATTAGGGATGTGAGTTCAAATCCCAACGGAGGCTTCTTCTTTATTCCTGATGCATGTTGCTTACTCAAATGCCGTAGAATAACAGTATGAGAATTGGGATAAAAAAAAAATAACGACAGAGATGAGATGGAAATAAAGACTAATAAAAATAATGATTGACTGTCAAAGATATCCAGGTCCCAAATCATATCAATATAGAAAGTGACTACAGGATGGTGAGGTGCAAAATTCAAATTAATGACGAGAGAAAATGCATGAAAATGTTCTGCACAAAACACTTGACGTGCAAAAAGAACTCAGCCGATCCTTCCAGCCTGAACTGGGCTGAACCACAGAAGTGTACATCCCCTGTTTGAAGTCACTAATATGAAAAAGCCTGAGAACAAACAAACTATCAATAAACTTTCAGAAGAAACCAAGAAACTCACTGGAAAAAAACGCTTAAATCTCAAAGCATCAATGAAAACAGAAGGAAAGGTCGAAGCAATCAAATCAAGTATACTGTCGGGTTATTACTTTCTACGGTGTGAAATGCTTCAAATAAATGAGTGCCGCATTTTTCAATGAAAGTCTCAATAGCTATATCGCCTCTCTGTATTACCCTACTCGCTAAGAAGAATGTAGCAATATTGAAAAGATAGAAGAGATATTGATATATTTTTGTCTAGTCTGCGTCTCTCTTTGGGTCTAAGATGCTCGATTTGAAAAATCTCTGATTTTGCTTTTGTATCCAAGATAAAATTAACCCTAAAAAAACAGGTTTTGTTTTAATCAAGAAGTGTGGATGCTGTTTTTATTCCGATATTTATTTACATCATAATCAAAAGTTAATTACCTATAAACGTCTTTCAGCGATTTTAATCTTAACGTTCTAAAACCATTATCTATATATGTTGAAATCATGATCGATACATGTTAATACGATGTCGATATATTTTAAAATTATGATCGATATGTGTTAAGATATGCCTTATACAGGATGCTATCACACTTTACCAGATGCAGTATAATGCTTTAAGTAATATTTAAGGACATATAGTGCTAGCAACGAATACTATAACTATATGAGGAAAAATTGTAAGTTAGAGAATCAAGGTTGATTTTCTGTTGAATTTCAAATCACTCAGCCCCAAACAACTCATTTTAATATCTGGAAACACTGATTATCTACAAGCATGTTTTTTCGGAGTTACTTACGATAAGTGTTCTTTTAGTTGGTTAATGTTTGATTCTCTCTCTCTCTCTCTCTCTCTCTCTCTCTCTCTCTCTCTCTCTCTCTCTCTCTCTCTCTCTCTCTCTCTCTCTCTCTCTCTATTTTGCTTTATCTCATTTTCTGTTAACAGGGTGAAAATAAATTCATAGATTCGTTGTGTCAGACCATCCTCCCGATTGAAGAGTTGATCTGGATCCTGAACAACCGAGACATTGACAACAATGTGAAAACGCCTTTTCTCAAGTTTCTCTGCGGTGTCTACGTAAGCCAAGGTGAGGATGGTGCCGAGACGATGAGTTCCGACTTACAGCACGATAAGTAAGTTTCATTCTTTTTATACAAATATAATACTTGAATCAAAAAAAGGGTTGTATTTTTTTTTCAAAAAAATTCCTTTGTTCGTTAAGTGTTTGTCAAAGAACATCATTTACTAAATCCTGATGAAGACTTCCAACATCATCTAAAAATCTAATTTTCATCTTCCAGTTGCGAACTGTCCATGACCATTGTTGTAAAGTTAGTTATCGTTCAGTTTGATTGCAGTTAATTAAAAAGTAGGAGTTAGTCTGAAAACGACATTCAGAATTCTACAGGAATTTTCTTTGGTTTAATGAGTATGTGTGTACTTTTTAATGTACGTGTCTTGGTAATCTCTCGTTCCAAATCCGTGGTTTGCACTTTCACACCAGATGTTCGGTGGTCATCGTTGAAAGCTGAGTGACAGTATGTCTCCTCAAGTCTCCAGCCCTCCTCTCAGAGTCCTTGCAGATCACAGCTACGCTATGGATTGCACTGTACCAACCTCCCCCTAATTTTTTAACACTCATGCTATGTTTATTCTAACTGTTTAGTCATTGCTGTGTCAGTAGTGTTGTGGTCTACATTGCCTCGATCCTTCCTCTTACTTCCAATTCCTCCAATTTCGACTTCAATGTCTTCGGCACAGTTCCCAGTGCGCTTACTATTGTTGGCACCTCCTGATTCATTTCTGCACCTCTCTCAGCTCCTGGGACAAGTCCTGTTACTTCTCCAGCTTTTCGCCTGCTCTCATATTCACTCAGTGGTTTGCAGGTACCGGTTCGTCAACGCTTATTATTACTATTATTACTACTATTATTATTATTATTATTATTATTATTATTATTATTATTATTATTATTATTATTATTATTATTATTATTATTATTATTGTTGTTGTTGTTGTTGTTGTTGTTGTTGTTGTTGTTGTTGTATCTGAATAATAAAAATTAATTGTTCGAACAGAAATGTGTGGGAATTCATCACCAACGCTGTCAATGACATAAACAATCTGACTGATGCTGTGAATCGTCACCTGGACAGAGCAGCTGACCTACTCAAGTCACCGCCTCCAATAAGGTAAGCAAGAAATGCTCAAAAGGAATACAGATGTAATATAGACATGAAACAAATCAGTTCATTTTATGTTCAGCTGAATATGCAAAGTTAAAATAGCCTCAGAATTCACTAGGGGTGTGATGAGTATTCAGCGGATACAATGTTTAGGGAACCATACCGATCACTCAATGCAAGATCAAGGGGTCGGGCAGATGTCACATCACACCACTAGGATCAGCGTCGATAAACAGACAATCGGAAAGCGATTCAAAAAGCACTGGAGAGAAAGACTAGTTGACCCCTACTTCGGAACTGCAGACTTGACATCAACTAAAACAATATGGGTGTGTGGAGAGTTGTCACTCAACCAGAGTGGACAGTGATCCTTGCTTGGATAAAGAGAAGCGCACCGTCGTAAAGTGAATAGGAAATAGTAAAATGCTCCAGAAACTAGATTGATTTCAAAGAATATCGCCACGTTGAATATTAATCCTTTTGAAAAAAACGTTAGAGATAATAACTAAGGCTTGCCAACATTTTTTATTCTCTATTTTTCTTTCTAGTGCCATTGCTGACAGCCAAGACACCAGAGCTTCTGTGCATGGAAACCTTTATTATTTCCTTGAAGGTGTTTTGCCGTTCTTCCAAGTAAGTTATGCAACTTTTAATATCTTTAAATCGCATGATTCTCAATAGAAGGTCAACAATTAAGTTATCGAAGCTAACCTAAGATTTTAGCGACTCGCAATATTCCAGTTTTCTTCCAAGTTCAACTCATCTTCAATGATCCCTAAATTTAAAATATACAAATGGAATACATTAACTTGTTTCACGAGAAGTATTTTCCACCTTTTTCTACGTTAACATTTGATTGAAAGCATATTGGTGTGGATGGATCCTTGAAAAATTCATAGCCAAGTATTATATGTCAGGAGAACTTTTAATCTTCCCTCATCAGAGGCCAGAAAAGCTTTTACTAAAAGTGAAATCAAAGGACGGTTCCATACGCAACGGTCACCGACCTCAGTTCATACGGTCATTGGGGCTTAGGCGAGGAGAAAAATGGAATTTCTCTGACTGTGAAATCAAATCCAAGGATATGAAGACTTTTGTTCTGACTTGTTGCACTCTAAATAAATAGATTTCATGAACGCATCTCGTATTTAAAAAAAATGTTAACCAGGATTTTAAAAAATTGTCACAATAAAATAGATTGAAACCCACTTGAAATACAAATCAGTCTCTCTCTCTCTCTCTCTCTCTCACACACACACACACATACACACACGCACGCACGCATACATATATGCACACACATTTGGAAATTGGTTTAATCCTCTTATTATGTTCTTACCCAAGAATCCATCACACATGATAAACTATTAGCATTTTATACACGATAGCGAATTTCAAGTTCTATTATCTTTCAATTTTAAAAGTTTTCATTCATTTCGAACAACCCTTCGTTTTCATCTATTTTGTCTCTTTTGCAAGATCTTCTTCACGAGTTACTACACAGTGGACAAAACTCTCTACCCCTACGAAATCACGCACACAGATAACGTTGCCAATGGTCTGTTGGTAAGTAACATTCGGGTTGCTGGAGTATTTCTTTTCCTTTCTTTTTTTTTTTTTTTTTTGTATTCTCGAAATTCTTCCTGTATTCTTAAAACTTTCACTCGGTTTATATATGGGGGATTCTATACACCTCGTTGTGGAGTAATGGTCAACAAGCTCGTCTCATAGATCATAAGCAGTGACTTCGATCGTCGATAGTTTATCTTACCTGTAGTCTTCTACCAAACCTAACTATTTTAATGAATTTTGTAAAATTACTTTTGCATTTGCTACTCTAATTCTAATGTTTACAAGAAGTTCTCTTTTTGTGACTATGAAACGTTTCTACAAATATACATATTCTACTGGGGCTCAACGCTAACTTCATGGACACAGTAAGAAGCTTCAGAATCCGTATTCGAGAACACTCAGAAAAGTAAAAATTCTTTGCGAACAGGGTGATGGGTGAGTGGAATACTTTGCCCGAAGTAACAATTAATGCACATATCTGGGCACTTTCAAGTGGAGATTACAGAGTAATAAGTCCTTACCTACTGACAATGTTTCAATGTTTTACTCTTATCTTGATAAGAAACTAATGGCTTATTGGTATTAGATATCTGAATCGCATATGATCTCTTCTCAAAAATGGAACTGAAATTTGGTCCATAAATTAAGACAAAGCAGGGAATATCAGTTTTACTTCCCACACAATATTTGTCAGAAATTTAATGGATATCAACTTGAATATTTTTCCAAATATATGAACTTTTTGCCTCTGATGTCACGTAATGTTGAGATAATATCAAACTTCATCCTTTTCTCTCACAGGCATTTTGTGATATCGTCGGACCAATGCTAGTTGATCCTACTCACATGAAAACTATGGTGTCATGTTTGAGCGCAGTGGTTAGCGCTTCCAGTGTTTCAAAAACAGTAAGTACCCCCGGGGCTCATTCATGATTTCTTTTTCGGAACGTGCAAGAAAAGAATCCTCTCTTGAAAATCTTGTTACTTAGTACACTTTTATAACGGAGATAAAACTAAGAAAAAAATATGTAACTACCTTTTATAGTTCGTCAAAGAGATGTATTTATGAATACCTGAAGTCAGATTTCCACTTTTTCCATACGCATCACGTAGCTTAACCAAAACACAGAACTGTAATTATTGGTCACCAACTCCTCTGTTTGTTTATCACATCGTGATACTGGAGTCAGTGTGGGCGTACAGACAGTCGGAAAGAGAGTCAGACGGTACAAGAGAGAAACACTAATTGCCCTTCACTTCAGGGTTGTTCATTTCACATTTGATAAATATACATATATATGTGTGTGTATGTTTGTGTGTGAGAGAGAGAGGGGGCTGTCTGGTGCTGTCACTTCTCAAAGGGGGGATAATGATTCAGTTTCCCCCTCCATTTTCTAGTGCCATTGTTGACGACCAAGATGTTAGAGCCTCTGTGCATGGAAGGCTTAATCCTTTGCATTCTTGTCAAGTCCTATGGAAGCATTGTATAGTAACACTTCAAACAGCAAATACGGTTCCAAGAGTTGTTCAAACAATTGATCTCATTCTTGTTGTTGCTATTGATGACGTTATTTAAGTAATTCTACGGTTTTCTCCGTTTCTCTGTTTGGAAAGGGGGGCATACAAGCCAGAAAATAGTTGCCAACAAAAAATATATACTGATCAAACCAACCCGTTGTATCAGATCGTAAGAGAACGCGTGTAGCACTGGCGATTCTATGTTTCATACACTGAGATACTCGCCAATACTCTTCTCGCTAAACGAAGAAATCCACGCTGCATTTAAATCCACACTGGTCTAACATATTTATCAGCAAGGCTGGTGTACACAGTTTCTTCCATTTTCCCCCTCCACAGCAAAGCGTTATTTGGACATTTCCCAGAGATTGAAGAGTGATCCTTCCTCCCTCCAGATATTGTCTGCCATAAGAGTTTTTTTGTTTATATATATATATATATATATTTACATATATATATTTACATATATATATTTACATATATTTACAAGTTACTTGAACTTACAATTTTTGTACACTTTACACAAAAAATCCTCATGGA
This sequence comes from Thysanoteuthis rhombus, assembly GCA_963457665.1. Classification (NCBI taxonomy): domain Eukaryota; kingdom Metazoa; phylum Mollusca; class Cephalopoda; order Oegopsida; family Thysanoteuthidae; genus Thysanoteuthis; species Thysanoteuthis major. The sequence goes on along the minus strand of OY735207.1, from coordinate 45,580,733 downwards.
GAACTTATTAAAGAATTAAATAAGATAATAGATTTGGTATTTGCAGGAGGAGATAGTGAATATATTGGGTTCACAAACTCTAAAGTTTTCTGGTTTAAAACAAAAAAGGCAAGACTTACTTTACGTGTCCTACCCTTAAGGTGATTATTAGTCATCTTATTGGGGAATGTTGCTTTAAAATAGGTAGTAAATTATTTCATCATAGGTGTCCATATGGGAATTGATCATAAGCCCTACTTGGGCAAATTTGTATCTATATGAATATGAATATATACTCATGTCGTCTTTAGTTATAACTAATTTAAAATGAGCTCGTTCAAATTTGGGTTGTGCCCGTTTAATAGACGACTTATGTTCTCTCAATGATGGAGGAGAATTCGGAAAATCGTATTTTACAATATACCCTAAGAATCTTGAACCAAAGAGTGAACATAACGGAATGCAAACAACTTTCCTAGATTTGGATATAAAGATCGAGGATGGAATGTTTGTCAATTAATTGTTGGATGAACGAGACTCGTTTCCGTTCCATGTTGTACGCATGCCGTTTGGAAGAAGCAGTATTCCATATATTTTACGGAACTATATAATCAGAATATTTAAGAATAGCACGAGCTACACTTAGATTTATTGATTTTATACCGAAAATTATTTTATTAGTGGTGAGAATGGTCAGTCAAAGCGACGGAATTAGTAAAATTTTGGACGATTTAAAAAAGACAAGAAACTCTGATCTCTTTAATTCTTATCAGCTTGACCATAGCGAAATGATATCGAAAGAATATGTTAACGAGTGTATAAAAATAGAACAAATAATGTATATCAAATTAAATGATTTTTTGTTAATGTAAGGGAATTAGGTAATCAAAAGAGAGAGTCTTAGTTGATGTGAAAGATCATTGTATTGACTTGAACCAGGATTAGAGGGAAACATTTGGGTCGGCTCCATTTGTCTGACTGATAGGTAGTTGGGCAGGGTTGGAAATCGAACATGGAATGCCAAGTAACAAATTGTCAGAGTATATTAATGGAATAACCCATTGATATGTTTCTACCTGTTAGAATATGGTTTGTTCTCGTTTCAAGCAGGTATATGAGGATAATTCATTTGATGATTTAAAGGAAAAAAAACACATTCTTGGAAGCGAGATAGTATACGACGTGGAAAAATCAACTTCAAGATTAGTGAAAAAAATTGTCAAATTCTTCAGTTGATTATACATACATACAGTTGAATATATATATATATATATATATATATATATATATATATATATATATATATATATATATATATATATATATATGCATATGAATCTTAATTTAAGGGATCGGCTGATTTCTCCTTCATATTCTTTATCACATTTACAAGTGAAATTCTATTTATTTCACTATTGAGAAACTAACTTCACTCCAAAATTGCAAAAAATATCTTTCGAGTTAAAATATTATGACTTGATGAATAAGCTGAAACCTAGTACTTCAGTTTATCAATTTAAACTGATTGAATTTGCAGTTCGCAACTTTTTTTGACAATTAGGTTTGAATTCACTAAGTTCAAGTCAGCAGCGTTGCATCGTGCTACGTTTGCGAACCCTTATCGAATTTTGCCGATTTTGTTTTTTGTTGTCGTTATTTTGAACTCTCTTTTTTTTCACATATTCATTGCTTTGTTTGTTTGTTTGTTTTTCAGCTTCTCATTGGTGTTTTGGAGAAGTTTACAACAGAAATCAAGTTTGATGGGATCAAATGTGCTGTGAGAAAGGTAAAATCAACTTAATGGTTAATAGAATTTCGAAATGAATAAACACCAAGTTGAGAATTGTTTAAATGTGATTTTATTTCATACATATATATATATATATATATATATATATATATATATATATATATATATATATGTATACTATAATGATTGTGAATTCCGTCGTATTAAACTGAAACTCCTACCTGAAATGATCTCCAGCTACTACTCGGCGAATGCACCACCTGGACAACGCAAATAGAATTAACAAGCAAAAAATTGGGACTGCTGCAGGAATCGAAACTGCGATCAGTAGTGTAGCCGCTTCAAGGTAGCGTTGAGCTAGACAACAGCCAGTAATGCAAATAACTATTTTAACTCTAAATTCTCATTTTGTCTATTCTCGGTCTATATCTGCTCTATTTCAACGCAACAATCATGTTATTAAGGTTGTTTCAGGTGAGAGAGCAAGTATGAAAACGTGAATAGTTCAATCATTCTATCGGATCATGTACCTATTTCTTAATAACGTACACTATAAATGAAATGGTTGATTGTTCCAGTTCTTTGACGAATATCAATCTTTACAGGGTAATATGGAATACTATGCAGCAGAAATAGAACTGAATGCCAAGTTCCACACTTTTGCGAAGAACTCTAGCATTGTATACTGTGGCCATAACACTGTGGCAGCCCAGCTCAAATACAAAAACAAAAACGGTAGGAAATTTGTGATTCTCACTTCATCATCATCATCATCATCATCATCATCATCATCATCCTTTTAGCGTCCGTCGTTGGACGTAGACCTTCCCCAACATTTACCAAACCTCTCTATCATGGGCATTGTAGAGCCAGTACTTTCTGAATTTATTTCGTTCGTCATGCCATCTTACAATTGTCGCGTATGATATCTGGGGATCCACGTTATGGGTCGTGATGTCCAGCAGTTGTCTGAAATTCTGGTAACATGACCAGCCCATTGCCATTTGAGTTTTCTAATGGATTCAATCATATCTCGGACTCCTATGTTTTCTCTAATATACTACGCTGTCTTACGATCTCTCCACCTGAGGTTTAGCATTATTTTCTCCTGTGCACATTGCATGTTTCTCGGTTTGAGAGCCAATCTTTTGGTTAGGTTCTATGTCTCTGCTTCATAGGTGACTATCGGTAGGATACATTGATTGTATACCCTCCTTTTTAGAATTAGTGGTATTCGTGTGTTCTTGAAAGTCGGGCTTGCTCTACCGAAAGCTTGCGAAACTAGTGTGATTCTTCGCTTTATTTCTTCTCTTGATGACTTGATGAAGACTCGTTGTTGGTTAGATCAACTAAGGAGTTCATGAAGCACGTCAATTAAGGTGTTCATGGTTCTGAACCCTTTCACTGTTGGAAAGTTAACGAGATCTTCACCTCTTTCGTTTCGTATTTTGTATCCGATCTTACCGATGCTATCTTTATTATCTGGCCCAGCCTGGACACTGAAGTCTCCCATAATGATGTAGAAATGTTTTTTGGTGTTTTGGAATGTAGAGTTCAAGTCGTCATGGAAGTTATCTATTTCCTCTAAATTTGAATGGTATTCAGTTTGTATTGCTTTGATGGTTGTACAGCGACACTAGCTATGTGATTTGTGGTAGTTTTGAATCTAACAAAGTTATCTTTGATGTCTTTGTGAATAAAAAGCCAACTCCACCCCGCAGCTGTAGAGAATATGTTTTCTCTTTATTTTGAGTAGTTTTTTTTCCTGTGGGTCTTCATTTTGCTTATTTCGATTATGTCTCACTTGTTTTTATTCCTTGGTGAGGTTCAGAGAAATGAGTTGAGGGTTGCGTTCAACACATCATGGGCTAGCGCGGCGGGGTATTGTCCAATACTTCCGATGGTTTGTAAGATCAAAAATATTTCGGCCGTTCCAACTGGATCAACGAATTCAAATCAAGACCCAACCACATCGTTTGCTTGCGGTAATGGTGATTTGCTCCAAGGGTGATTACCCAAACCCGAATGCAAACTTTATCAGTTAACCAGAAAGACCGATATGAAGAATTAGAAGTAGTAGTAGTAGTAGTAGCATTTTGGCAATCTCGTACCAGTTGCCCTGGTGGTTGAGTTACAGCAAGTCTCCTCAAGTCTCCTCAAGTCTCCAGCCCTCCTCCCCACATTCTCATGGACCACAGCAATACTGTGGTTTACAGTTTCACACCAGTTACCCGTAGGTCATCGCTGAAGGCTGAGTGACAGTAAATCTCCTCGGGTCTTCAGCCAACATCTCTTCTCTCCCTCGCCTATCACGCCAGCACAGTGGTTCACATCTTCGCTTCCATTTTCCTTCCTCTGTTTGGCCCCTGCTAAGACTTAGTGTCGTAGTTTTTATATTTTTAGCACTTTGCTCAGTATCTGTGCAGATCCTAGCAGTGCTGTGGTCTGTACAGTCTTAATCTTTCCTTTTATTCCGAGCTCCTCCAGTCTCTCCCTCAGTGTCTTTGGGACAGTCCCCAGTGCTCCTATTATTATTGACACTACCACGACTTTCATGTTCCACATCTTCTTCAGTTCTCTTGCTAGATTTTACTATTTTTTCAGTTTTTCACTCTCCTTCCCCTTTACTCTATGGTCTGCAGGCGCAGCCGCGTCTATTAGTTAGCAGGTTTTCGTCTTCTTGTATACGATTATCAAGTCCGGTCTTCTTACCTGGATGAGGTAGTCAGTTTGGGTGTTAAAGTCTCAGAGTAATATGTGGTTTCCATTCTCTAGGGCTGTCTCTGGTTTGTGCTGGTACCACTTTCCCGTATAGTTAAATCCCACTCGTTCACTCAGTTCCCAGTGTATCACTGTTGCTACTCTATCGTGTCTGTGTTTATACATCTTCTGGGCTACTTGACTACATTCACGAGTTATGTGGTTTACGGTCTTATCTCTTTCACTGCACAGGTGGCACTTGTTATTTGTCTATGTTCTGTCGATTTTTGTTTTGATATAATTTGTTCTGGTGCATTTGTTTTGAGCTGCCGTGATGGGCGATTCCATTTTCCTCTTCAGGTTTCCTTTTCGTAGCCATGTCCATGATCTCTGGTCTGCAACATCCTGTATCTGTCTTTTGAATTATCCGTATAATTTTTTCTGTTCCCATTTTTCTTTCCTTGTTTTCTGTGCTCTTCCATTGTTTTCTACTTTGTTGTTTGTTGCGCTGCTTCTTGCACTCTTTATGATGTCTTCACTGTTTGTTGGCATGTACTTTTCTAGATCTGTTTTAGCTCTCTGGGCACAGTCTTCTAGGCTGATGAACCCCCAGCCACCTTCTTTTCTCCTAACGTAAAGTCTATCCGTTTTATTATTATCATTATTATTATTATCACCAATGTGTATGTACATCATTATCCAAAACGAATTGAAAGATACAAAATTTAGATGCTTGCATATAGATTCAAATTATATCCAGTTATTGTGACACCACAAAAATGTGCCGTCAGTTGGCGGGGCGTTGAATTTCGAAGTTAGAATACTTGAACTATTTTCGTTTCATTTTTCTAGAATATACGATCCTCGGAAGTCATGAAGAATTGCCTCTGGGTGAAGAGTTCCAGAGTTTTGTCCGCTGTTTCATAGTTCCTGGAGAGAAGAATATAACATTACGCTATGCACCCAGCAAGAAGCTAGTAGACCTCCTGGCGTAAGAAATCCTTTGTAATTGATTATTTACTACTGTCTTGAAATATGATATAATATACGAAATTGTTTTGATACATTGTAGACCTTATAGTCATGAATATAATATCTGTAACAATGACTAGCTCTAGTTCAAGTTGGATTTGATTTTTGTTCTTCCCCCGATAAAAGAGCAACAAAAAGAAATCCTTATCGGATTTAGGGGAGAAAACTCTTCACTGTCTTGATTTCTTATTCTATTCAACTGAATCTGCAAGCTTTTCACTAAAGTGATCGCAAACCGAATCAACTAACCGCTAGATGAAAACCAATAACGGGAAAAGTCTGTCTTCAGAAGAATGTACTTGACTATTGGCCAACTCTATTCGGTCAATCAGCTAAAAGAGGAAACGAAATAATCTAAAATACCACTCGCTTTAGCATTTGTTGGGCACAGACCCCGTATATGTCTGGGTCTTGCAACTAATATACCGACACTGTAATTCTTTTATCAGCCAATGTAAAGACTCTGAACCCTTTCAGCTCTAACGAGGGGTGAGACAAGGTGATAGCAACTCACCCGGACTCAATAAATATACACTGAAATTAGTAAGTAATCCTGAAAGAATTATAGATTTGTTTTGCAATAACATTTCATTAGTCTTAATGTTTATGAGACTATTCTTTTTTTTTTCTTTCTTGCATAACAGCATTTCAGGAAAACTGCAGAACATTTCTTCATCCCTTACTACGTACAAGCCAGATGAAGATCTCGATATAAAGTGTCTTCAAATTCTTCGAGCTCTTGTGGTCAACGAAGAGCGGAAACTACCCGAAAATTGGGAAACCCGAAGCAGTTCGCCCAAAATAAAAAAGTCAGTCAAAAGATTAATCTTTTCTCATTGTAAATGCTTTGCGCAAGAAAATCTCACTCTAAAGTGAAACTAAAATCTTTCCCGGTCTAATTTGTTACGAAACTGTTTTAAAAAAAAAATTTAAAGCTTATAGTTTATATTAATGAATAATTGCTTGTGTGAGTCACGTGACGAACCTTTATTTTTTTTTGCTCAGTATATACGAGGTCCTTCGTCATCAACCAGGACGAATATGAACCAGTCTGGTTCCTATCCTAACACTTGTCATGTTCCAAATTACTACTTTTTTAATATCTCAATAAGCAAATAATACGGAAGAAAACTTTCTGATTTGGTGAAATCAGTTTAATCAAAAGATACAAATATAGCTACTTCTGTTTTCATCTGGTATCCGTTTATATAAATGTTAGTGTAATATCTTTTATTGTTGGCACAATTCATGTTGATTTTGTATTCTTACTCAAAATACCCCTTCAATGTAAAAATACATCAAAATAAAACGCTCAATTTTTTCACATTATACACCGATTTGAATTTTATTGAAGCATTTATATTAATTCAAATATTTATTATACTTTCGAATATTATATCTTGCACGAACTCATCTTTATTCGTTTCGAGTTTTGAGAGCCCTGATATTAAATTTCGATGAATGGTTCAAACAAAAATATTTCAAAAAAAGTCATATTTTTTGCCTGAACAGTCACAAATACAAATGACTTCTGCCTAATAAAAGATGTCCTACAAGCAAGTACTTTTGATTGCTTGTAAAATTCGAAATACCCTATTCATATAGACAATTCCCCTTTTGCTTTTACAGGTTGACAGACAATATTCGAGATACACAGAATGCCATCAACTCTCATAGTGCCATTATCACGGCCCTACCCCTCACAGCTCGCAGGAACGAGGCTGTAACAAAAGAAGTGTTGGCCTTTATAGTCATCATGTTATTTAATGCAAACCGAAACGTTCAAGTAAGCAAATGGGTTTTTCGTGTTCCACTCTAAAGGTTACTTTTATGACATCGTGAAAATATAGTTCGCTCGGTATGATGCTTTTAAACCACCAAATGATTCACGCTTGCCTGCACACATGCGCACAAACATGAACCAGTGGAACAGCCGATATTGTTTCTCACAAATTATTGAATACAGTTTGATCTGACTGTTTCCAAGGGAGATAATTAAAAAAAACTGGTATTTACATACATTTCAAATTCCTCATATTCAGATTGCACTGACGGAAAAATGAATTTGCAACACCATGATATTGTATCAAATTTAAGATTAAACGTAAAGTAATATAGCTTGATTACTAATCAATACGTCCGGTCCCATTTTAATACCCTATTAGTACTACTTTAGTTTATGATCAATGTTAAAAGAAGATGATGTACCCCTTATTTGGGAACCTGATTACGTATCGATCTGTATGTGTGATCATTTACTGCAATCCAACTTAATAACTGTACGCTTAATCTTGAGTGAATTGAAACACTTATTCTGGTCGATTGGTATATTTGTTTCTGTCAGTTTATATCGATAAATATAAACTTCAGTGATGTGTATCACGAATTAAACACAAAATCATAAAACCTGATCTTTCTAATCATAATGGTATTTGTTAAATCAGTGGTACTTTCTTATTTCTGGATAGAAATGAAAGAAAATGAAAAAATACATTTTTGTTTTTTTGTTTGTTGTTTTCATTAAATAAACTATCATAGATCATTATTATTATAATTTTGTATGACAAAATTTTTACCTTCATCTTGATTTATTAGTTGCTTTTAATCACAATTTTTACTCAGACCGATTTCCCTTCGGCACTGAGTAAATAATGTTTGATCGAAAAATAAAGAATAAGGCTTCCTATCAAGCGCAATATACCCATTTCGCGAGAGAAATCTGTCTGAGTAATAGTTGAAGCTAAAAATACAATCCTAAAACTTTGAAATAAAAATTGATATTAAATTCACTAAATCTGATATATATTACAGAAGTCCATGTATGACTACTTTATATCAACACGAGAAGAAGTTTTCTTCATGGCTTGCCGTTATTGGATGCAAGCTTCAACGAATTCCATCAAGGAAAAGTAAGTAATCTCTCTTTCTTCATATTTGACTTCATATTCTATTCTCTCGTCAGGCTTTTCTTTTTCTTTTTTTTTTTTTTCTTTTTGGAAAAGTGTTCAATTTGAAGAATATACTCATCCCATTTGAAACGCAGCGTTTCAAGAGTTTTTAGATGGGCGAGCATCTCTAGTACCGATTGTTGTCACTGACTAGCTGACTTGACGGGCTGCAAAATATTTGCCGATTTAGCTCATTTGGGGCTAGATCTAGCTCCTTTTTGATGGAAGGGAGACAACTTTATTTCATTTGATGGTCTGACTTTCAGGCTTGTTTAATACGTAAGTTTATTGTGTGGCGCTGTTAAAAACACACAGATCCGATTAAAAACAATATTTTTTAGATTGTACCTTTATCCAGAATTCATTACGATATACCCTTTCTTTATAATAATATTCAAGTGAAAACTTTGATATTGATCTTCACTGTTTTACAACGATTTGCCTTTCTTCGTTCACTTCATTGTTTAACACATTTTCAAATACTTTTCATGGTTATGATCATTTCAATTTCGATTATATACGTCAGAAATCAATAACAATGTTGCATTCAATATTCCTAATGTTATCGAACCTTTTCTATATAAACCAATATCTATTTTATTTCTTACTTCTATTGCCGTATATTAACTAAATCGATTAATATACTGCGTTCAGTTTTCACGGCATGAGCATAAATGAAACACGCTTGATTGCTACAGAGTCAGGCTCCACTCCTATTTCTGTTCCAACCGGAGATGATTACCGCAACTTTTTTATTGCATGTATGATAAATAGATAAAAACAATATCTAAAAGAAAATACATTTTTCAGTATAAATGTATCTATTTATTCGAATGAAATAGGCCCTTGCATATTTGTAACATAAACTTAGGTAGAAATGTAGGACTTGTGAGTTTGGCTCAGTCGATTAGAGAGTCACCTACCAATCACTTGGCTGTGATTTCAATGGTCGGGAAATCTTAATTTCGAATATATGTTTGGTTTAACGTGACGGGACAGAAAAACAGTGAATTGTTTACTCTTCTAAATTGGTTGTTGTTGTTGTTGTTGTTGTCGTTGCAAATGTGGAAAAGCAGTCAATTCCGGGGGAGAGGATTGTTGTTGTTGTGAAGATGATATAAAAACAAAGTCAACTCAAGACTTCGCGTGGAGTTTTGGAAATACTGTAATTATCTTTGTATAATGTGTACTTTCAACTAAAAAAATTACTCTGCAAGGATCATGGCTTCAGTTATGCCACATGAACACACCTGTTCGCCAGAATTCTCCGTGGATGACTCCAGAACAAAACGTACCGTGCACATTATTCGACAGAAAATGCAATGATTCGTTGAATATGTGTTTCAACGCAGAAAGATACAGTAGAAAAACGAATGATAGTCTCTACACGATCTAAGGTGTTTCGACATTTTTTTCCATATATTTTGTGTATTATTTGAAAATGATTTAAAAGCTTACGCAAGAATTAAAAGCGTCACTCGTACGAGGTGCTATTCTAGAATTCGGGGAATTTTAGGGGAGAAATGGCTTCCTCAAATAAAAAAAAATAGGTTTTTCGTTCCCTAGAGGAGCGATTTTGAAAGATTCGTAAAATCTCCAAGACCTGCGAGACATTGGGTAACTTGACTGATGAGAAGATTGCTCAATCTGTTCCAAATTACCGAACGTTTAGGAAGATCTTTGTGTGCATCTATGAAGTAGCATTGAATGGGATTTTTGTAATTATCTATGTTAGTTTAACTCAGATCTTTGACATTAAAAACAGTAAAAATTCTTTGTTTCATATTTGCGAATATCAAAATTCAGTTGATATCAATGAAATTCTAAATAAATCGAATGAATGTTCTATACATGCTTACTTATGATATCGACTTCGGTGAAAAATCTTGTCAAAATTTTGTGAGCATGAATTTAATTATAGGTTATTTTAAATAATTACAAAAGTCAGAAGAAATATTTTTAGTTAGTGACATGAGAGTTATAAATAAGATCATCATCGTTTTAAAAACCGTCTTGATTTCCTTTAAATATGTACTTCACCTATCTTTATTGATATAATGTTTTTTAATCATTTTTTTCTATATTTAAATTTTAATCGGACAAGAAAATGATCACATTATCGAATTGTTATTGTTGCTGTGAGAATCAAATCGGGTTCAAGTACAACAACCTTAGAATTTACTTGATCCTTTCGGCATCTAATCTAATTTGATATTTGATCCATTAGAATATTTTTTTTTTCATTTGTGAACAAAAATAATGTTCTTTTCATTTTCCGATTTCATTCATATTGCTCGGAAGTGATTTGAAATTTCTAATAATTTGTAGATGTTGTTTGAGTGTCGTACACCGGAATGATATTATATTTTTCTCTTAGTAATCAGGACTAAATATAGTTGCCCGTACAATGCTAACTTCTAAAATAGATTGTATAGTGAAGGATTAACTGAAACGCTATACCAAAAAGAATACTTTTGTTGGAATATTTTTCTTTTTACAAATGATGATTCTCATTTACTAAAAAACCAATATCTCAATATCAGTCGATTAGGACATAGGAAACTTATTGCCAAAGTTAACAAATTAACGATTCCTTCACTAATGAAAAGATAACTGCATCTCTTTTAATCGAAAAAATAATTTTAAAAATCTTTTTTTCCGATTAATATCCCTGGGTGTCATTAGGTGATAATGAGCTAGTAATTTAATCTGCCCATGAACTAGATATGAATCTATTGATATCTTTTGGTGGTAAATCTTCGTTCTCTTTTCAAACATTTTGATCGGCGTATTCTCAAATCGTCACTGGACAACATGATTTACATTGTCCAGCCCGAGAGATAAGTGAAAGAAATAATACACTCGTATTTTGTTGGGAATATGGAAGCAAAAATGACTTATCCAAAACATTGTAAATGCATTTTTTTTTTCATTCACTGCATCATTTTCTAGGAAAAAAATCTTTTCCATTTTTTTCCATTCATTTTAATGGGAATTTAGCATCTATTTCTAATTACTCAATCTCAATTAGCTTCACTCACTTTTGTTATTTTGATTTTGATTTTCTAGGACAATTTTTGTCCATTCATAGTTTTGTTTTGTGGGATTTCGCCTCAAATATCCGATACATAATGTCCTGTGTTGTGACAGGATATGTAGTCGTTCTCGACCTAAAATAATAAAAACATGTTGTTGTTCTTTACTTTTGTTTAGATTCTTGTTGCAGAAACGATCCCGAAAGGCAGAAGGGTAAACAATCTGTATTGGTGTTCATTTGTTGCGTGTCTGGTAAATTTATCGCGTGTCTGGTAAATTCATCGCGGTAAATTTATCGTGGGTAATTGAATCGCCAGTAATTTCATCGCCTGGTAAATTCATTGCAAGGTGATTCCATTGTGATCGAATACATTGCCAAACATTATTTATTCAATGTATTTATATGCTATTTACACATTCAATTTTTGAGCAGAAATCGATAGGTCATTTAGTAGAATTGAGGTCTAAACAGAGCACTACTTACTTATCCCTGGTTCTTATTCTAACGGTCAGAAATTGTTTTGTTTTTTTTTATAGGGAATACTCTGTTCGGGTTAGGTTTCAGATTAATTTTGAATTTATGGTTTAGGATAGATATTCCAACTATATATTGGCTCGCGATGCAAATACCTTACGATGTAATTTAACGCTATATATTTAAGACGATGTAATTGCTAAGATGACTTTACGGCGATGAATTTACTGTTAATTCATTTGTGGCTGGCTTACTTGGATTGTTCTTCGAATCGATTTTTTGATTAGACAAACAACGGTTTTTTTATTATCTTGTTTTTATGTTTGCTTTCTCCAGAAATTGAAGCAAAACAGATTTATCATTTGATAAATTTTATTCGGATTTATATTATCATAATTAATTGTGTAAATGGTATATGCATGGCGTTAATGACGTTGCTGTGATTATAGGTCTTTTCTCATGACTACTATTATTAGTGATACTAATTCAACTGCTAATTTTACCTCGTTTTCATATAAAAAAGATGTTAATTTAGCTGAACATACAGATCTATTTTAAACATGTGCATCAAAAAACTTAGATACTTTTTTCAAAAAATCATATGGAACACTACAGAAGAATAAGTACTTGTAAATTAAGAATAAAATTATCACAAAGACTATTATATTGGTAGTATCGATAATACACCATAATTAAAGGTAGATAGGTTTTCTGCCAGTCACGCCCAATTAAATTTACGGCAAGACATGAACTATATCCGAAAAAATACAGCGTAGTCTCAGCAACATAGAATTAAGTGTTCAACCTCGTACTTTAATAGCGAGATTTAGTCAATTGCTATATTATTGTTCTAAATACGTATCAAAGTGATATGTCTGGACTTGAATAAAGCATACGGAATTGTGATTTGCAACAAAAACTCAAGTTATTATTACAAACTTCACAAGAGGAGGCAAACGTTGATCCAAGCAGCTGAGCCAGTTATCCTCATAGGATGTACGTACTGATATCCTAATTGACGTTACTTCGAAGAAACTTACTAAATATAAGCGTCCACTTGAAAAGAGTATACCTAATCAAACCTTGCAGTAGTTTGCTTACCAGCGATTAAGAATGATTCTTTGAACTCGGATCAAATTGCCATCACGAATTGAATTTTATATCAGTTAGATAGAGAATTCTTGGATATTTTAATCTCTTGAAGAAATCTATACTGAATATTTTGAAGCTTACGACTGTGTATATATGAGAACAAATATACATTTATGTGAATGGTGGACAACGATCTGTTTGAAGACCCCTTAAAACTTTTTTTCTGGGGAAGTTTTTGAGTTTTACTCATTGATAGGCTTGTTAATTTCTACAAGCACTAGATAGAGTCAAGTTATGTTCTCACTGAACAGTTTGATATAAATAAATCATATCATAAAGAATATTGGCTCTAATTCAGAATAAATACTAACTATCTATAAATAGTTACATCTAAAAATAGGATAACTTATTTAGAAAACATTGCTAACTATTAAATCCCTATCAAAACCAATGTTCAGTTTCTCTAATCAGTGGATAGCACAAAATTCGCCTGATTAAAGATTAAATATTAATATTAAACTTGCTTAACTCGATTATCTAGAGTTGTGATTAAATGCAACTGGAGTAAAGATGATAGGAATACTAATCGAAAATTAAGAATGGTTGACAATACTTTTTCTAATGAAAATTCAAGATAATATTACTACTACTAATACTACTAGTGTAGTCACCCAATAGTCATCTATGGAGCCAAAACATAACCAACCTAACCAAGAGACTGACCTGCAAACTGAGAAGCATGCAACGTGTACAAGAAAGAATCCTGCTCAACCTCACATGGAGAGATCACAGGACAGCACGATATATCAGAAAGAAAACAGGAGTCAGAGACATCATATAATACATTAGAAAACTCAAATGGCAGTGGATCAGTCATGTTGCAAGAATTGCTGACAACGCTGGACTCATAACATGGATCCCCAGAGTGCAGCTGTCGCACGTAGACAGGCTTCACGAGGAAACTGAAGATTAGTTCAAGTCTTGTCCGGTGCTTATTTTTTATTTTTTTATCCTTGCCGTTTGATAATGGCCGTATAATTAGATTCGGGTTGTTGCGATGAAAAGCAATTGAAATTAAGATGGAAGAAATACTAGTTAGACATAATAATAGTTTTACCTAACACTAGCTGACTAAGAGTATGACATTATATTCAGACCAGGATCAATGCCATGAAATTTGTATTGATGAGAGAAAAATCCACTGAATGTTAGAAAAAAAGAGTCAGAGAGGAACCATTCTTGGTATTGCGATTTTCTTACATTAGTCCACAAGTGGGATTTCTCTCCGTGGCACACATTTTAATCATCTCTAGAAACACATAAGGCGTGACTGGTGGGAATAATTAGGTTGGAAGAAAAGTATCTGTCTTCTGTTTTGTGCTCATCAAAAGTTGCGATAATGCTTGCCGTGATCTAACGTTGTATGTATTTGTGTGTGCCGTATACCCGCTTGAAAAATATTCTGATTTATAAATGACGTTTTCCGTTTGCCTTTCTGTCTTTAGCACTAACAGCTTGTAAATTATATGGTCATCTTTACATGATAGAGGAGACTGGGGACGGTAGCGACAAGGGACGGTTGCAACAAGTCTTATCCCTCCAATCAGAAACGTGCTAGAGTGATGACACTCACACTGCACATGCGTAGACAAACCCACTCACCACCAGGAAGACCGAAGACTCATTCAACATCTGTAGCTATATTTATTCAGAAAAGTGTGTATTGGGAATCTGAAAGTGATTTTTTTCTTCGTTTTTGTCATACTACTCTGATCATTTGCATGAAATAATCAAAACTTACTTAGTTCCAGTCATTGTTTTGTTGATTTCTAAGTGACATGGTTAGCATGTGTCTAGCTAGCATATGGTGTTTTGTCATGGCTCTAGCGAGGCCCACTACTTCTGTGCTTTCTTCAGGAGGGCTACCTTTTTTTTCTGTGCGCCTCCCTCAAGACCATCAACCTCTGAGGTGAGTACAGAAGACTTCTCATCCCAAAGCAGAAAAATTGTTCGAAAGTCATTGGAGATTGAAAAAAATCTACAGCAAAAGGTAAAAAAAAATAATCTGGAAAGAGAAAAACACAAAGAAAAGTATGGAGAAAAATAAAAATCAACCTCGCCCCTAAAGAGTCCGATTCTGAAGAGGGAAAAAATACTGCATTGAATGCCTGGAAAGCTGGATGTGTAAGTCCTGGGTACATGAAGATTGCAGAGCTGGAAGTGATTTTTACACATGCTGTAACAGCAATTCTGAATGAATGAATTCCCTTTGTGTGGGGGGGGGAGTCGATGGAATGGCTTTCTAGGGGCCGCCATAATTATTCCTGGAAGGCAGCAGCATTGAAAATACTTTTAAAAAGCTGTGTCATTTGAGGCTGTTTGTGCGCCTTTCATGAAATTCACTAGAGTGTGACAAAAATATTTCTGAAACGGTTGCGGTTTTGTACAACGAATACCTGTTTAATAAGAGTTTGTTGCATTGAAAACTGTTCCATTCTTCCTGTCTAATACCGAAATATGGAGAGAATGAACAAATGTAGGTCGATTTCCTATACACAAACAAACACAATACAATAACTTCCATTCGTCAAATAAATCATACTTCAATAGTATTGTGTATGAATGATACAATAATATTATTATAAACAATATATCTTTTTGAATACTATACTCATTGAGATAAAATTGGTGAAATTTTATGTATTTTTAATGTTTCAACCGTCCCTGATTAGTGCTGCAACTGTTCCCAGAGTTGGGCACAGTTGCAACATCTGACTTCTTCCATTCATATGAATATTGTGAAAGATCTGACATATGCAATAATCTTTCGATAGTATGGGTACTTAGCAGACAGGTGTATACAAGAAAAAATGGTCGGTCTTGGCCAAGTAGACACTAAGTAACTGAGTGAAATGATAAATTGGTGCAACCGTCCCCAGTCCCCCCTCCATATTTTATTCAAAATGGACTTTCTTTGATCGGTCACTTTCTGTAAAGAGGGAAGATACGACGGTAAAATGCACTTGCACCCTTATCATTCTTATCACCTTTGCTAAGATGAACAAAAGTTTAACTGAATACTAAAAGTAGACCCAGTACAATTAATCCCTAATACAACAATGTAAACGCTGAATAACCCTACAGTGTAACTATAATCGTATAGAATTATTATAATGAATTAGTATATGACAATCTTAGAAATCTCTATATTTCTTCTAAAAAAGATTTTCAAGCATCTGATAAAATATATGATGTTAATATCTTAATAACCTATTTTAGAATTTTCTTAATCATCTTGTGGCAAAAACAGTTTCAGTCTCCTCTTGTAGCTGTATAGCAAGTTCTCGGTTTACGTCTTGAATTTCTTTTGACTTGAACTATGTTTCGTGAAATTAGTTTTATCATGGATTCAAATATAGTTTTTTTTTAACTAAAACAGTCAAAACCTTCGCACTCAGAAAAGCTTTTGTCACTTTCAGACGGTAAAGTAAGAAAACTGCGTCATTGCGGTACAGAAGAAGCTGCTTATTATAATCATGGATAATGTTATCAAACTGTCATTGTTATCAAAATCAGTCGGTCACAAGCACGATTTAAAATCAACTTTTAAAAATCAATAAATATTTATTTTATGATTCAAAATCGTTAATAAAAATGAATTTTATTACATAACAATGAATTTACAATAATGAATATAAATTCATAACAATGAATATAAATTGGTCTAATTTTTATATCTTTTGCTTAATGTTATCAGCTGGTTATTGCTATTAAACAGACATTGTTCCAAAGTCATTACAATAGGCGGTTGACTTTGTACTAACTGTACAATAAACTCTGCTTTAACATACGTGACATTTTCTTGCAACGTTAGGCCCGCGTCAAACGCAATTGATATCTATCCAAACGTGGGCGTCACGGTATCCAGAGAAGCACAAAATGATTTTGTTTACAAGTAAAAGCCCTCCTTCAAATTGGTTATTTTGAAACTTGTAGGATTTGTGATATTCACAAATGATCAATATCTACTCAAATGTTTTTTTTTCCGGTGAATAACCACTGTTACTGTTTGTCACTTGCTAGAGTAGCGCTAAACAGTGTATCACTGAGTTCTGAGTAGGAAATAGTGTGGTTTTGCATTGTCTTCGGTGTATTTTTATGGTGCTATCATTTTATTGTTCATTTTGTTCGAATCCATTACCATGTGTTTACACAACTGTCGTTCGTTTGTACCTTAAATGCAATATTCGATACTGATCAGATCAATGCAAATTATCTGAACGTTTTTTCTCTTCCTCCAGATAAGAACCATTATAAAGATTAGTTTTAATCCTTATCCATCAAAATACTCATTCAAAATTAGCAGGTTCTTCTTCTTCTTCTTCTTCTTCTTCTTCTTCTTCTTCTTCTTCTCCTTCTTCTTCTTCTTCATTCCATTAAATAAAGTGTTCCTCCATTATATTTCGTCCGACTATTTGATTCCATATAAATTCTTAACGATTCAGCACCTGACTAGCCATGTTTTATTTGCAACGTTTAACGTTAATAATAATGAAAATCATCTTCTTATAAACGTTTATCCATTAAAACAAAAATGTACCTCACAACTTGTTTTGTCTCGTACCAGACGATACTTGATGGCACAGCAGCAAGCCCGGCTGAAAGAAGGTGGAAATACCCTGAATAATCCCTCAGCTTTTTACACAGTCGGTCGGAGAGCGATGCAGGTTATTTTTCTTATTTCTCACGAGTTCAATTATTCCAAATCATCATTGTAGTAGATCAAACGAGGCACTAATCAACTTGAGAATTATCGTATCACATTTGAATATTACGTCTTAATAAAAAAAATGATATGACCGTTGAACTTATAATTAGATGAAGCATTGTCAATTATGATTTGTTTTTCAAGTGTATTTCTTTCATCTTCATTTCAGTTGCTTCTTATTACAACTCCTCAGACCGTCATTTTCGACGCTTAGATAAACAGCGTGGATTGGAAATAAAGTTACGATGAACATCAACTGAAATCAAGATGAAAGAAATGCTTGCCGAAAATTATATTGATAATTTACAAAAATTCATCTAGTTAAAATGATATTCAATATAATATTACTACAAGTAGTATGCACACAAATATAAAAGATGTCAGCAAATCGAGCGTTCTGGGATGATAAAGAATGAATATTATATGGTTAGATTTTAGCTTCTGCAGCTGGTAAGGCTCCGATATGGCATCAATCATACTGAGATTGGCGAAAAAGAATGCGTCCAAATTTCACCTGAGGCTTACTCTTTATTTCAGACCCGCACTGTTTACTAATAACCATAAAATGACGGTCTGAGAAGTTGTGATGCAAAGCAACTGAAGTTAATATGGGAGAAGTACTAATCGGATATTAATAATGAATAAAAATACGATCAAGGCGAAACTTAGAATTTTAGTGAAATATCATAAGATATCAATTTGAAAGTAATGAGTGGTCTCTATAACTGTATTATCACCAGGGATAACTTCAACAGACAATAGCGGAAATATGGAGAAGAGGGGGGCATTGATAATGTCGATAACAGTTGTGGAAATAATGCTATGGAGAATAGATAAGTGATTAAGATTCCTATTATTATAAACAATATCAATATCCTTTACATAAATATTCATATATCATTTATATTGTATTCATGTACGTCAGTGTATTTAGCTTAATTGGTTGTTATATTGTTTTTTTCAGCAAATTCAAGGATATGAACTGAAACTTCGCCGAGATAAGTTCAATGGATGGGTACGCATTTCTTTTGAATTTCTTTTTTGTACAAACAAATATCCACTAGCTGATATACACGCACCAGGGCCTCTGAAAAGAGATTTATCAGAAAGTAAAAATTTCCTTTGGACCCCCCTTTCTTTCTTCATAAGCCATCCTGTTTTGTTTTGTTGTTTTTTTTTTCACTTCGGCTCCTGGACCCCCTTTGGAACTCCGAAGCCCGGGTACGACTTACCCCATATACCCTCTTCTCATAGGCCCTGACACTCACTATAATCAATTAGAGGAAACATATTTCTTTAAATTTATTTTCAAACATTAAATTGTTTAACATGAAATTGCCGATCCATTCGAACAAAAAATGCATAGAAAAAATTATTAACTCAATCAAAATGTTCAACCTATTCCACTCAGATGGAAAGTCATCAGTTTCTTTCTTAAGCATCCTTGATTCAAAGAACTGATAAATTCATTAAATGGCTTTTTCAATTTAATCTTGGTTAATCAAGTTCTTGATGCTCAAGAAGAGATCTGCTTGTTTGAAGAAATTGTAATCTATTGGCGAGAGGTTCTGTGAACAGAAATATGTAATAAATTTTCCATCTTCAGGAGATTCAACAATAGTAACTTTTTTTTTACATGAGGGCAAGCATTAGCATGCAGTAAAATAACATTATTCATCAAACTGGGCTCAATTTGAGTTTTGAATGCATTTTCTGTGTATCAATCATTGGTCAGTTTAAAAGAAACTATTACGTATCAAAATACTCCTGTTTTACCAAACATTCACCAAGAACTTCCTTTGCAGTTTCAGTTAATATTCCGGCTTCATATTCCCGTCAAATATTATTAAGGTCTTATATCAATTTTCATCAAAAGTAATGATATAAAGCAAAATTGGATCAATTCATACCGTTGAACACGATGCAGACCTCCATATATAAAACTTCTTTCCTTCTTCGTTTCACTATGTTGCAAAATTTGATGAAAAAAAAATGTAATCTTTACAAAATAATCAACAAATAATACACTTGAAGATAAAACATCAATTACATATGAAAGTTTGTTTTTTTTTTAAACGGTAAAAACGTCAAGCTTAAAACAGAATCCGTAAATTCATGTTGAACAACACAATGATTCAAGAGAAAATCAGCAATGCACAGATAAGCTTCTTGAATCCTAAATACTATACATCGAATGTATATCGAAAATGTCATTATGATATTTTGCATTCCCGGTAATTATTGAGCGCTGAAGCAAATATAACTCACTC
This sequence comes from Thysanoteuthis rhombus, assembly GCA_963457665.1. Taxonomy (NCBI): domain Eukaryota; kingdom Metazoa; phylum Mollusca; class Cephalopoda; order Oegopsida; family Thysanoteuthidae; genus Thysanoteuthis; species Thysanoteuthis major. Next base: position 45,560,683 of record OY735207.1, on the reverse strand, counting down.
TCATAGTCAAAATTTTATTTCATATAAAAAAAAATTCTATTGCTGAATAAATACTGTCAGAATAAATTGTAATTATGACATCACTGGGGTTTTTCACCGGAGAACATCTAAAAAAGAGTCTAAAAAAAACATCTAGATGCATTAAGATCCTAGAGAATTAAAATCTCTAATAATGAACCCATCTTAATAAGGGATCCAAAATTTTCAAAAAATAAAACCAATTTTTAGACAGGGTCTTTTGGAGTACTGATGTCAATGTACAAGTCTGTAGACAAAACGGTAAGGCTAGACAAACAAATTGATAAACCCGTCAGACTGAGGTCCGAAAAAGGTCAAAAAACCTTTTTTTTTTCCAGAAAATCGAATCACCATTTTTAGAAGGGATCTGGTGGAGTACTGATGCCAATTTTCAAGTCTGTAGACAAATCTGGATGGCCAGGAGCGGCAGAACAAAAACACGCAAACTTACAAGCAAACACAATTATAAAAGACACACACGTACAAAAAGGGATAGAACCATTCGCCATCTTTGATGGCAACAGTTGTTCAATATATATTGCCGTTTCACTCTCATTTTATATATATATATATATATATATATATATATATATATATATATATATATATATAAGCATAATCATGTATCTGATGAGATATCTGTGAGAATATGTATTTCTATGATTTCTGTTTTGTATTATTTATTTTAGGCAAAATGTATTATCATAATTTGTACGCAGATGTATACATTTCTTTCTCAAGTTTTTTTAGGTTGCTGCTATTATTATTATATCATTATTATTATTATTATTATTATTTGGAATCTCACACCAGTTGCCTTTTCACACCACTTACCTGGTGGTCACCGCTGGAGACTGAGTGACAGCAAGCCTTCTTAAGTTTCCAACCTTCCTCTTCGCACTCTCACAGTCCAGCGCTATGGTTTACATACCAGTTGATCGATGGTTATTGCTGAAGGCTCAGTGACAGTGAATCTCGTCAGGTCTCCAGCCCTCTGCTATCTTCCTCAAGAATCATAGCAGCGCTATCACCTCCACCGCGTCTTTCTTCTTGGCTGTTAGGCCATTGCTAACAGTTGGGGTTCATAGATCTCATATTTCTAGTACTCCCCTCAGAATTCATGCATCCCCCAGTAATGCTGTGGTCTGTATAGACTCAAAACTTCTTCTTATACACAGTTCCTCCAAACTCGTTTCCAGTATTTGGTACGATTCCAGGTGCACCTACTATTACCCTGACTTTCATGTTCCATACCTTTAGTTCTATTGCCAAGTCCTGGTACTTTCCTAGATTTTCACTCAGTCCTGTATACTCTGATCCTCAGGCATAGTCACATCTATTAATTTCCATGTTATCCTTTTCTTTTCCATAATTACCAGGTCCGGTTTTCTCGTTTGGATAGGGTGGTCAGTTTGGATGTCAAAGTCCCAGAGTAATATTTGACTTCCGTTCCGATTTGTACTGGTACCACTTTTCTGCGTGGTTAAATCCAATTTGTTGCTCGGTTCCCAATGTATAACTTTTACTTCCCTATCGTGTCTGTTTTACTCCTTCAGGTTTCCTTTGCGTAGCCATGTCCATGATCTCTCGTCTGCGACATTTTGTATCTGTCTTTTGGATTCTCCGTATATTTTTTCTGTACCCTTTTTTCTCTTCTGGTTTGCTTGCTGTTCCTTCGTTTGCTACGTTTTTGTTGTTCATTGCACTGCTTTGGGCGCTTTTTATAATGTCATCACAATTTGCTTTCACATACTTTTCTAACTCTGTTTTGGCCTTTTGGACATAGTTATCTACCGCCTTCTTTCCTTTTTATGTACTGTCCATCTGAGTCATATCTGGGATGTAAGCTTTTTTGTTTAATGGTCCATTAATTGGATTTCTTCCTTTGTCCATCCAAGGAATGGTTCTGTGTATCCTCCTACCGATGCAGCCCATGTGGTCATTCCTTTTTCTTTTTTTTCCAATTCCTGCTATTTAGTTTGGCCCCCAATATTTTCCCTAACCTCCTGAGGTATTCTCTTCTTATTTTCTCTTTCATTTTTTCCCGTTTTATCGGGTCACATTCGAGAACTCCCAGGTATTTGTATCGGTCTTGTGTGTTCAATGCTCTGATCTTTTTACTGTCCCCTTATGCTGCTGTGGGCCTTTCTTTGTGCATAACCATTAGTGCACATCTATTCCGAACCTCATCCCCATGTCTTTGTTGTATTCCTTCACTTCGTTCGACAACTTTTCGAGATCTCGCCTGTTCTTTGCAAATATTTTTATGTCGTCCATATACATGAGGTAGTTGACTTTTCCCTTAATTTTTGGAAAATTAATGTCCTTTGCAGGATTCTGTTAAATGGTATCATAGTTAGAACAAATAGTTGTGGGAGCAGAAGATTCCCTGGAAAATTTTCCTTTTTATACTTACTTCTGCTAGGTTTCCTCCTGTAGCTGTCGAGTTTACTTTTCAGTCTTTCAAAGAGTTGGCAATGAATCTCACCACTGGTTCGCTAATCTTGATTATTCTGAGGCATTCGAGTATTCAACTGTGAAATCATATGGTATACCTTTTTAAGTCTATCCATCCTATTGCAACATTCTTCTTCCTTTTTCTTACTTTTTTTAGGATCATCTGGTCGATTCAAAGCAAATCATTCGCTCCTTTGGTTCCCCTCCTTCATCTTCTCTGTCCTTCTGGTAATAAACCTCTTCTTTCCATGGATATATATTCTTTCTGCTATCTGTCCGGTGAGGATTTTCCACACTGGTGGTAGGTGCGTGATTGGTCTATAATTGCTTGCCTGGTTCCCTTTCTGAGTGTCCTTTTGAATGAGGATCGTTCTGTCTCTGGTCATCCATTCTGTGAACTTTGGAATTGATGGATGAGCCTGTTGTGTAATCTGGTGAATTTCTTGAACCAATATCTGTGGATCCTATCAGCACCTGGTGCTTTCCAGTTGGTTATTCTTTTAAGGTGTGTTTCATTGTGGTTTCATTTAATACTATTTGCTCACCGTCGTCCATGTCCTATAGTTCTCTCTTCGTGCTATCTGACCATTCCGGGGTTTCATTGTGTCTTTTCGAGTGTCCTCGTATGCCGTTCAAGAAATTCTTTGCCTCTGTGGCATCCGGTTTTATATTCTGTTTTCTTCCCCCGTTCAGGTCTGGGTAAAAAATTCCTTTTGTTCTCTTGTGTAAAGTTAACGACTAACAGGAACCATTTTTACATGTGAATATTCAATTGAGTTTGTTTCCTCTATACTATGAATTTTTCACCTCTCAAATTTCAACGTACTTACAAGTTTAAGAAGGGGAAGGCAGAACTGATCACAACTCTTAAACTTGAAAAGCTAGCTTCTAGTGAGACCCGGGCAGCTAGATAGAAAACGCCATTTGACAGAGCACCAAGTTTAAAATGATGGAGGCACATACAATTCGATAGAGATCCTTTTTATTTTTTTATTTTTCTACTTCACTGAAACTATCACTATTAGACCAATATTTTTACCCTATCCTCACAGAGAATGGCCAGAGAACAAATCAGGAGTGACAAATTCTCTTGTAAAATTAACGACTGACGGGAACCATTTTACACGTGAATATTCAATCGAGTTTGTTTCTAATAAATCTTCTAACTTTCAAATTTCAACGAGCTAACGAGTTTAAGATGGAGAAGCAGAACTGATCACAACTCTCAAACTTGAGGGGCTAGCTTCTAGTGGGACTTTACTAAGTCAAGACTTGGGAAAAATGAGGGAGAGATATGACCATACCAATAATGTACTTGAAAGCTAACTCTAAAGCTTAGTGACATATGTTATGGGTAGGTGGTGAAGGACAATCACCCAACCATGCTGCTAAATGCTGCACACACCCATATGCTTCCTCATAGTTGATGAAGCACTATTGGTGATAAGAGTTGGTGGAGCTCTGAAGTTACTCTGAATGTTTTAACCAATCCACCAAGATCCGGTGCTTCCTCAAAGCACCACAAACTAAGAAAAAGAATAACAACTGTACAACCAAATCAATGTACCGCAAAAAATGGGGCACAAATTCAAAATCCATGTGTTATAACCGACAGGAGCTCTCTTGTTGGCCAACAAGAGGGACCTGGTCGTCGTTCTGCGACTGTTGGTCAAAACCCTGGTTCGTGTACGCTTAATCGCCTCCAGGAGGAACTCAGTCGTTACCAAGTTACTGCTGGCCAAGATCCTACTTCATGCTCCCCTAATGGCAACTAGGAAGGACATAACTGTCACTGAACGGCAGTTAGTCAGAATAAGGAGAGGTAATGGACGAAAAAAAACAAGATAGTGATGTATTGCTACTTCAAAAAGCAAACCATCTGTATGGCGCTATAGAGAACGCAGGCTCAAAATATGGAGGGGAAAATCTACCGCAGAGACAACAAGCTAGCGCCTGGCTGATCAAGTGAAATAAACCCTGAAAAACAAATGGCTCTCTGAGATAGAACTACATGAAACATAGAACTACCTTTTACAGCATATTGAAACGAACAACGTAACGAAGCTCAACGGCCTAATCTACGCTGGCGCGAAATGGTAACGGGCCTCTTTACAACGCAATGAGAAACCTTGAATAATAAGAACAAAAAACCCACCTGAGGAATAAGATTAGAAAATCTCTCCCAACTACAAAGAGATTAAGGACTACTGAAAAATGCACCATACACGAACAGAACACTTGCAAGGCTACAGGACAAATACAAGATAAGACAAAATGGTGTACCCGTGGTAGTGGCGGTGATAGACCAAAGAAAACAAGCCAAAGATGCAAGACTAAAGAGATATAGTCTAAGGACTGCTAAATACACACAGAAGCGCATATTCCCAAATCATTATTATTATTATTAGAATTATTTGCATTTTCACACTAGTTGTCTGGTGGTCACTGCTGGAGACTGAGTGACAGCAAGCCTCCTAAAGTCTCCAGCCCTCCTCTTTGCACTCTCACAGTCCACAGTAGTTCTGCAGTTTACAGTTACACACTAGTTGCCCGGTGGTTATTGCTGAAGGTTGAGTATATGAGCATATATGCAAATATCATTTATTTTCTAGCAAAACTAAGTAAGTCACCCCAGGTTTCTAGCTCTCCTCTCATATCTTTCTCACGTATCACGGCAGTGCTGTGGTTTGTACCGCCTCCACCATGCCTTTCTTCTTGGCTGCTAACAGTCGGGAGTCATAGATCTCATATTTCCTGTGCTCTCCTCAGTATACGTACAGTCCCCAGTAGGGCTGTGGTTTGTAGAGTCTCAATCCTTCCTCTTATCCCCAGTTCTTCCAATATTTATAATAATTATTATTATTATTATTATTATTATTATTATTATTATTATTATTATTATTATTATTATTATTATTATTATTATTATTATTATCATTATCATTATTATTATTATCATTATCATTGTTGTTGTTACTTTTAATGCATGCCTTTGCTAATCTTGCTGCTATTCCAGATACGATTCAGTAATTATATATATATATATATATATATATATATATATATATATATATATATATATACATATATATATATATATATATATGTATATATATATGTATATATGTATATATATATATATATATATATATATATGTATATATATATATATATATATATATATATAGAGAGAGAGAGAGAGAGAGAGAGAGAGAGAGAGAGTTATGCTTTGTGATTTTTATTTCCGTGATCTTTTTGTAGAGCTTTATTGCTTGACCTTGATAAAGGTCTTCTTTAACTTCTCCTAAAGCTTCGCCGTCTATTCTTGTGGTCTTTTTCGGCAGTTTATCATCGAACATTACTTTCTTTGTTTTCTTCATTCTCAACCCCGATGGGAAGCATTTGGTATAAATAGAGACATTTTAAAAAGCAAATTGCCAATTTAAAACGTTAAGTACACAATCAAAATATAATGTTTAGTAGTGATATATACATATATATATATATATATATATATATATATATATATATATATATATATATATATATATATATATATATGGGGGGTATATCAACATATATGCAAATATCGTTTACTTTTAGTTACGATAAATATCATCTTTGTATGAACAACTCTCACAAAGACAAAAATCATTTTTAAACCTGAAAAAAAAATAGTTTTCGTACAAGTTTTTTTCTTCCTCTCTGGTTGCGTATCAGTTTTTCGCCAGAAGTTTTGGAGGCGCCAATCTTTGAAGTTTTATCACAAGAAAATAGCATGTCAAGTGAGCATATCACGCTATCAGCGGAAATTTCCACTGCGCAAATTAGAGTGATAATTTTTTAAGAATATACCAATTTTTTTTGTTTGTTTGTTTTTGCAATTAATTTTTCATTTTATGAATGGAAGATCGGAATACATTAGCTTGAATTTTAAATATGTCCGTAATTTGAAGCTATTGCAAGTAAAATTATTCAAAAATATTTACTGAAGATTTTGTAAATAAGTGCTGACTTAGTCAAGAATGAATCCTTTTTTTTTTAAGATATAAAAATACCTAACTGTGCTTGCTGGGATTCAATCTGGACTCGTCGAATTCTCATAGCGAAATGTAAGACTACTGAGAAAATTGGATAAAAAAAAACACAAATTATTTAGATTTTTCAGCTTCTAATATATATTTCAACAATATTACATATTATTATTAAATTAAATGTGACTTCAATCTTCAAAAATTATTTTATATAAAAAAGATTAACTCATTTTATAATTTTGAATTAAATTTAAAAAATATTACTTTTTAAAAATTCATATAAATGGTAATTTCTAACTTCTAGATACAAGTGAAAAAAGATTAGGATAAAAAAACATCGAAATTGACAGGTTGAGCTATTGACAAGAATAACACCCTTAGTAGTATTTTTTTTTTTTTTTTTTGCTTTTCGTTTAAATGACCATATAAATGCTCCTTTGCTTTTTGAAATCTTAGCTTACAAGCCGTTGCAGTTAGTTTTAAAATTATGCCTCTTGACCGAGAACAAGCCGTTACGTTATTTCAGTGCAGGGGAAATAGCAATTAGTTTGGGATTATGTTCCTTGATTGAGTTAGCTAAACGTGAGATCAGCAAACTAATATTAAGGAAGTGAGATCAAGAAGTTATTATGTATGTAGTAAAGAAATTCATATATCAATTTTTCGGTGGATGTGCTGCACACACTTGGCACTCCCTGAATATACGCCCCTAATGTATGGAGATGTCATACAAAAAACTATTCCCTAATGATGAAAATGTTATACTAATTCACAAACTTTCTCTTACGACACACGCTCATTAGTTTTACAATTCTTTTATATCGTAACCGTTTGTTAATGTGAGCATGTTATCATGGTAACCCTAGAAATATTTCACATGTTTTACATGGTACTTCTGCAATATTCTCTGCAGCTGTCTAATTTCATTAGCCCTGATTCCAACTGGGTTTGAAACCAGTTTTAGCTTTTATTTTATCATTTGATGTAATATTCAGGTATGTATATGTATGTATTCTATATAGCAAATATATAAACATTATATAACAATTATATAATACTTTGTGCGTTTGTCTGAATATATCTTGATGTTAAATTCATCATACTAGGCTGAAAACTCGCTGTAACGGGTGGATAAGCTGCTGTGATAAAATAGATGGCTATATAGATGGAAATGAGATCGTGTTTAATTTGATTGATTTATAAAAAGTGATTTTTTTGTGAGTTTTTCGCAATCTTGGAAAAATGTTAAATGTGCATGTACACTATTTGAGATTTGTTTGAGTCAAAATTATGAAGAATATATTCTTTATAGGTATTAAGAACTGCTTTGACAGAATCTAACTTTCGTTTTTTTCTGAAGAAAATTCGTTTCTGAGAAAAAGTAACTATTGTAAGAGAAGTGAATGAATCGACGCTTAAGTGGGTTATCGATTTACAGTATACGTATTATGCAAAGTGACACCCTTTGTCCAATTTGTAATGTAACAACAATGATATTTCTTCTGGAACAATTCTTAACGTTTCTTCTTTTTAATTTAAAAGAGAAACTTTTTTCATTGAGAGTGAGCAGGTTAAAACGTTATAATGCTACTAATAAATTTACTAATTGGTCTGTGTTCAATGTAATTCAGCTTGGTTTAAAAATTGATATTTGTGACTTTTAGAGGGGAGGGGGTTAACGATCTAGGAAAATTTCTAAATCTGAACCTCGTTTCTTACAGATTTTTTTTGTGAGTGTGTTTTTGAGAAAAGGTAACTTTTATATTGGAAGTGTGTGAATTAGCTCTAAAGTGGTTGACCGAACTTCATTTATTTTATTTTTTCAAATCTTGCTTTTCTTTTCGTATATATTTTTTAATTTAAAAAAGAAATGGGCAAATTAAAGACACTTTAATGCCAGTCATAATTTTTACTGATTTGTTTTTAAAAAGATAAATAAAACGAGCAATTTTCCCCCTTATCGCTTGTTTTGCTTCCATTGGAATGATGGAGGACGAAGCATTTATCTTGGGAACACTACATAGACATTCTTTAAAAGGAGCGAACAGTTTAGCTTGCATTTTTATTGTAAATTGAACCCCTTCACCTGAAAACATATTGGGGAGGGTCCAAAAACTAATTTGCTAAAAACCTTACCAGAAGTCATATTGGTATCCACTGTAAATTTCACGGGTTTATTTTGAGGGGGTTTAGCGATAGTCGAAGACATACGGATGGACATTTGACGAATTATGCTAAGACTGGCATATATTCGTTAAAAATGACAGATTTTTTATATATGGATCGGCACTAAGGCGCCTAAATTTATCTTTAAAAATTCAAGTATCTAAATTTTGATTTTTCTTCGTCTCAGCTCAACTCAAACCGTTTTAAAGGTAGTCTGGGCATGAAATATTAGGACAAAATGTCATGTAAGAAAAGTCATCTCTGATACCGTGTGGTATGAATTGAAAAAAAGTTATAGGTGGAAAGTAATTTTATTAAAAATATCATGCGTTTTATTACAAAAGTTGAATATTATTTCATTCTTGAAAAATAGGGAAAAAATATGACCAAATTAGACAGTTCTGGCCTTTTTTCAAAGTATTCGGTTATGGACTTTTTAGTTATGTCTTATTTTAATTTCTGACTTTGTTACAGAAGTATTTTCAATAAATTCTTTCTGTGTATATGCATGTGTGTGTCTAGGTGGGTGTGCGCGCACGCATGTGTGCGTGTAAGCCTGTGTGTGGTTTGAGCCATAAACTTTTCCAACTATACAGCAACTGTGCGTTCCCTGTTATAACAACAGACTGTCACATCTTATTACAAGCCTTTCATTTACAATACAACATATCAATGGATTTTATATGAATAGGTGCGTATTCGCATGTTTTCCGTGTCCGCAGTCTTTGGATTCGAATTTCTACTGTAACATTCAGCATTCGAACCCCTTCTTTATCAATTTTGATCTCCACCTGTCAGCACTCGCAGAATATATCGCCAAAAGCATATTGTCTTTTTAAACATATCATATGAGTTAAATATAATTGTATTGTTTGTGTATTTCACGCATTAGAACTCCGTATCCTCGATATCATAAATGTGTCTTTATTAGCTACCTTGGCGATATATTCTCCGCTCCATCTCAGTTACTTCCCTTTACCAAACGGAATGTTTAGCCCACTCACAGTTTTTGCGTTTCTCTCCTCCTTACTAAATTTGACTGGTTGTTATTTGTTCACTACATGTTCATGCATCATTCTCTGTCATACTACTGTCAGTTTATTAACCAATTTTGTTCGACTTTTAATATTTGATGTTATGACAGCAGACAGTCACGTTTTACTGGCTACCATAAATCATTCTTTATATGGATTGTAAACAAAATGCAGCTCATGAACTCGAAATTTTGAAATCTACCAATGATTCAGTTTTATGATGAGCTCGTTATTTATTTGTTCGATAAACTTTTCTCAATGTAGACGAACTATTTCGCAGGATTGGGCGGCGAATTCTCTCATTATAGCCATATATTTGCACAAATGGGATTTCCATTGACTGGTTCAATCGACTCGTCACTTGCTAGATTACTCATGTAATTCAAGTATAAAAATGTACTAACTCCAAGGGGGCTTGTGTAGTAAGAGTAGGCTACCTGCAACAAAATAAACCATTTAATTTAATTTATTGCATATTTTCTACGCTGGGTCAGATTATGGGGATTGATGTGTAACAAATGTTATTTTATTTTGCGCAAACACATGCTCAATGTTTGTATGCCATGGACATTAAACACAGGGGAAAGGCTATTTCACTAAATTCTATAAACAAACTTGTTTAATGATGGGAAATGTCTAAACGAGTGTTACTGGTACAATAGAGAGAGTGAAACCTTGCCAATTTCGTCTTGTATTCTGACCCATAGATGAATTTTAAGATAAAATACATAGATTTTAAAAATCAAATCTATCTATCTATCAATCTATCAATCTATGTAGAATCATTCTTTGCATGCAATAAGATTATTTTATTCAATTGAAAAACAAAATACACTTCAAAGTCATACACAAAAAATATACAATGAAAATTTCTTTTTCAGAACACGAATGGTATAAAAAGGATCATAATCAATCGAGATTTTCTATCCATTAAACTTTTTTCCAGTATTGAATGGTTGTAATTTGTTCTTTGATTAATTCTCCGTCGTGTGGTATGTTTTTTATACCAAATTATGATAGATAATGTTGTTTTGGCGAAGGTTTTGGCGAGCAAAGATCGCCTCAATCCATTGCACGCAAATGGTCCACTAAGACACCTCGGTCTGTTTGGCTCTCGTACGGGGTTCTCCGTGTTGAAATAATGAAAATATTTTTTGGTCTGAATTTTCCATGCGTTGTCTTTAATCTTGGATTACACTTCTGTCTCCTGGGTATTTTACTACGTCGTCCAACGAAATCAATATTCTGTGAATGAAATAATCAATGATAAATAAAACTCATAGAATTGCGTAACCGATTGCATTGAAACTTAATGTTTCAAGCATCATAATCATAAAATTTATTTGAGAACTTTTGGATCAGAGTTATGCGTACGCCGACTTTGAATGTTAATGCTCGATTCCAGTGATGTCAATTTAGCTGGTTTGGGATCAAAATTTAGCCCCTTTAGTTATGACGATCTGAGCGTCTGTAAACATCAGCAATAACTCAACCTGTCGGCAGTTTTTGCAATAAAAGAATTTCCTTTGTGCATCATTATTCTCTTTTGGATCATGCGGAAAGGTTAGATTCCATTACATCAATTTCTATTCTTTTCATGCGAAAAATTGCAAATTCAAACTAATGAGTGGATTTTGATCAAATGAATTACTTAACAATAACTTACAGTAACACTACTCACATAATTAAAATTCACCTGACCTCTCTAATATGATATTGCCCGTCCGTGAAACATGTTTCTCTCCTGATGAGCTTTCTTTCCAAACAAATGTAGTTTTTTCAGACTTTTCTAAATTCTGAGAACCCTCTCCCTCTCTCTCTCTCTCTCTCTCTCTCTCTCTCTCTCTCTCTCTCTCTCTCTCTCTATCTATCTATCTATCTATCTATCTCTTTAAATATCATCTTGCTACCTTTATTCCTAATTCACTGATTGCTTCAGAGACTTTAAGAGATACAAAAATAGGTCAAAATATCCCTGGAGGCTTCAGCAATTAAACCTTATTGATTCTGTATAATTTTCGATAATTTCATATGAACATACCAATAAACATAAGTATGCAAACTTTAATTGTCCATAGACCATTGCATAATTTCCTCTCTAGAAATTAAATATAAATTTGTGAAAAATATAGTTGTTGTAATACTCCCTCAATGAATAGAATAAAGGATTACTTCCCGCTTTACGTCCTGGTACCAAATCTGATTAAAATATTTGGGCATTTACTTTCTCTCATATATTGACATTGCTAACTGAAAACCTAATTAGTCCTGAAAATAAGAGTCTATAATCGATGCATCCTCTCTATGGTCACCTATGGAGCTTAAACTTGGAACCTAACCGAAAGATTGGCTCTCAGACTAAGAACCATGCAACATGCACAGGAGAGGGTCTTGCTTGACGTCACATGGAGGAGCCATATGACTGCACAATATATCATAGGAGAAAACAGGCGTCAGAGATATCATAGAATCCATTAGAATACTTAAATGGCAATGGGCAGGCCAGGTTGCAAGAATATCAGACGACTGCTAGTAATTACAGTAATTAATGCCTACTTGACCTCTCTCCGGGGAGAAATGCTATCTCTTCAACAGTTCAGCCAACGTGTCTCTCCTGAAGACATTTAGATTCTTCGTGTGAAAATTTAAATACACACACATATATATCTTCGTGTAACACATCTATTTTATCACACACATTCATACTTGCACATACATACATATACATGTGTATAGGTACAATGTTACAGTTACAATGTTACAGTTGTCCAACTTCAACTCATTGAGTTTTATGGGATATTTGTCTTACCACTTTATATCTACATTCAGATTTATGTTTCAATCATTTCTTTTGTATAATTCAAAATTGCAATCAGCAGTGGTTTGGAAACTCGCGAGCAAATTGAAATATTTCAAATTGTAAGCATTCGTTTATAAACATTTTGAATAGTTTCAAGATATTTTTATTTCAATCATTAATATACGTTTGCATCTTTAGAACTCTAAAAACAGTTTTGGGCCAACATTTCACATAAAACTAAAATATTGAACTTTTTTGATGTCTCTGGGCTGATTTTTCATGGTCGCTAAGATTATATTTTCTGCGATGCAGTACTGTACGATTCCTCAAGTCCAATTTGTATTAAGGTACTGCGATATCAAGCATTTTGCTTTTTTCATTGTTTTTGTTAACAGTAATGTCTTTCAGTGGAGGCGAGAATTAAGTTTCTATTTGAATTTCTGAGACGAAGTATTGTTAATATTCAATGATTCTTTCAGATTACATCTTTGCTAGCCAAAATTCTGTAGCAGAAACGACAAAGATAAAAACGCTATTCCGAAATAGTCTTTGAATAACGAGACGTTTGATAATTATTCTTTCAAAATACCAGCTGTATTTTCAGTCCTGTTTATTACTTCGAGCCGGGACATAAAACTTTCCATAACGTTCAATTGTTACCGTTTGTTAAGCCTTAGTTGTTATGTTGTGAATTCCTGGTTTCTTCAAAATCGATGTCGGGAATTCTCTTATTCTTTTCGTTGTTTATCTCTATATTTTTCTCTGAATTGTCTTTATGATCGATTCGCTATTATTGTTATTATTATATCAATTATTCGAGCAAAAGGGTGATGTTTTCATTTTCTTCGTAAGAACGCCCTCAGTAAAGCAAAACAGCCGACACCGGAATTGAAACTGAAGAGAAGCAAAAGCAGGAAAAAGAAACCAGTTGAGGAGAGAAAACCAAGCAAGAAGGATGTGTTGCTTAGCAATGGTATGTCGGGCCGTGATAACGAGACTCTAATAAGCGACTGTGATATCGAGCTCGATGACGTAAAAGTGGAGGTAAGCAAGGGAGATGATCATAACACTCATTTTCATAACAGCAACTGCCGCCATATTCTTTGGCCAGATGTTTTGAGAAAAAAATTGCTTCTATCTTCTTATCCGGCTGCTCCATTATCTTCTTTTTTTTTTTTCTTATCTTTCTGGCATGGATATTTTTTTCCTCTTTATCTCCCCTTAGCATGCTACCTCTTCCCCTTTTTTCCTTTTTTATTCGTTTTCGCTTGCCTCGCTCTGGGAACAGGGTTAAGCATTTTGCTCTGGAATTTTGGCAGCTTATTTCGAGCCGAATTCGCGAATTTAAATTATTATAGAGTCATCAATTAACTTTTTTTGGTATGTATTGGTAGTCATTTTTTTCTGCCTGTTGTTTTCAGTCTTCTGCTTTATTTAGTTTTAATATGCTTATTGTACATTCGGTTTTTCTCAATAATTTTCTTCTTTTTTTTTGTAAAAATAACTGAGATTGTTTTAAGTAGATAGATGTATATTGACGAGTCTGCCTCATTCAAGGAATACATATCTAGAGAACTTACAGAAAAATGAGATATTTTTGTTGAGTTTTGTGTTTATCAATATACGTGGAGGTTGAAAGATTTTCTTTTAAATCAAAAAATAAATAAAATTATTCCTAATGCAATGAAATATTGATAAACATTGTCATTATGATAAATATAATAAGATATTGTAGAATTATCAATAAAATTCCTTGATTTCAAAGGATATAAACAGATATTTCATGGACTTATACTGTAAAGATTTTAGCAGTAGCATTTTGAGGGCCAGTATCCTTGGATTCCCTGAAATGGTTAAGAGGATAGTTTTAAACAAATTGAAAAGATGCTCCCTATAATCTGAAAAAAAGCTTGAAACATCTTGGAATTTTAAGAAGCCACTTCACTTACCACTACTCAGGGATTAATTTTTTAATCACTTCTCGTTATGTATATTATTATACTTGAAAGTAAGGAAAAAGGTGTTCAGGGGAGATAACATGATGTCAAGTATTGTCAAGTATACCGAGAAGATGATATTGTGCTTAAATCACTATTTGTCTACTTAACTTTCTGAGGACTCAAGTTGTATAGTTGAATGCTTCGATAAAATTTAGAATCACTCGTAAAATCGTTTGGACTTCTGGCGTTTCTTATACCTACGATTGGGCATCTTAAAGATCTGGCGTAACAAACTCTTATTTAAAAAATGACGCTTGATTTTTATTTCAAATGTGCCTGACAGTTACATGGCCCCGAATAACCTTCTTGACTTGTGAGTCTTTTTTTTCCGTATTCACAGGTGGACATTACGTAAGAGTACAAAATTGATTTTCTTAATCGCAGATTTTGATTTTTAAGATATATACAATCATTGCATAATAAAGGTATCCACACCCAGATAATTTTGGAAATTGATTTTTATCTCATTACTTTTCTGATACAAATCTATTTTCAAAGCACACCTATAACTGAACAATAGGTATTCGTTGGAATCGATCAAGTTTGACCCAAGCCGGCATTTCCAGAACATCCATTGTACGGGTTTTCCTCGTCTACCGGAAGTAGAGCGTACATATATCATAAACTGAAATGGCATAAAGCGAAGAAGCAAGTAACATTAGAAACCACAGAAATGGTGGTAAAATACGGTTGGTCGTCGGAGATTGGATTGGGAAGAGCTACAGAGCTGTAGGAGATAGAAGCGGGTGTGGCTCACTGCAAAACATACGGTGGTCTTTATTTTCGCTTTACACCTTTGTAAAAGAGAAAAAGTGGCGTATAAGCAAACTTTCGGAGAACGGATGATACTTGCATTACCAAAAGTACTCGTTTAGTTAATTGATTCGAGTACAAATATTTCCACTGTTCTCTTGATACTTGAAAATTTGGACTCAATTGTTGGTGAGGCTGGATATGTGACACCGCTTTTATGTACTTACGTACAAGTTCATGTAAAATCCACGATGCTCACAGGTTTTATTTATAATGTGTATTGAAATGTTGAATTCGTTGTGATCTGAAGGGACCTAATTATGACAATCGACTGACTCTTGACCGTTGTGAGAAAAACTTCGATGATGATGTCTTATGCGTCAACAGTCAATAATCAAACCAAGAAATTTAGGATGAGAATCATGACTGATTAACAGTTTGTCCAATTTTAGTCCGTCACAATACAAAGATTTCCTTCTATTCAGTGAGTAGTAACCAATGATTGCATCTAAATAGAAAATGTTAGACATGGGACTTTTGGATTTGAAACTCTACAAGGGTACATCAATAGGTAGGCAGACTGACACGTAGTTATTAGATGGGTTATTATATGGAATTTTCATTGTTTAATTTCAACCTATGCATTTAATATTCACCATTGAATGGAATATCTTGACGATGAATGAGATTATAATGAAAAGGATAACGAATAATTTAATGAAAAATAAATGCCTCATCTATCATTAGACTGAGAACTTATTGACGTAAATTTTTCTGATGCAGTAGTTGTTGTTGGTCTTGTTCAACTCAAGATCCAGTCAGCAGACTAAAAAGGAGTCGATAGATAAGATACCATAATAGAACTTGTACTAAGTGTCGTGACAATGTCTTGAGTAACAGAAGAGTTTTGCTGTCGTTAAATACGTGTGGACAACTTTAGGTAAGTACTGAAAACTGAAGTCCTCCAGTCCTGATTATTTTACTATTAATAGGACCCTTTTTTAAGCAAAACATTACTAATGTATACCCAGATCCCCAAATCTATGTAAATTTGTTTGTTTGTTTGTTTGTTTTTTAACTCTTCTACGTTCCTGGAATGTACTGAAAGCTTCAGCGAATCAGCTGACTATTAAACGAATTCATCATTCACTTATGAATTCTATGGCGTGAACTATAAGATAGGTATGGTTTTATTGAATATCATCTATACGATATCGAGACATAATGTTTTGCTCTCATCCCAGGTTTTTCGAAATTCAAAGATTCAACCTAATCTCAGTTAAATGGTATTTCTCACTGAGACAGAGCTGCACTTCATTCTAAATGAGGAATGCTTTATTTTCCTTCTACGTTAATAATTGCGTATCTCTGCTTTGTTTGATTTTTACTAATTGCATGCTTAACTAGTGGGAGAAATTTGCATGCCAGGTTTTGTAGATTTGCATGAATTATGACTATTATGATTTATATTCATTTTGATAATTATCTTAAATAATCATCGATGTATTCTTTACTCTTTGTCATAATTTTCGAAAACACTTTTATTGGTAAATGAGGAATCGAGTGATTCTTTGGTGTGTAGTGTGTAGTTCTGGAGCGTTCATATCCATTTGAACAGGAATTTCGCTTTGTATCAATTTTTGACTCGTATTTCTTTCATCTCAATTTCAACTGTTTTTTATCGCAACTCCCAGATCATCATTCCACGATCGTTAGTAAACAGCGTGGATGGGAAATGAAGAATTCGCCCCAAGTGAGACTCATGACCACATACATCCCTTATTCTTGGAAGCTTGTCTTGACCCGACAGCTGCCTTACCGATCAGTCTACTGCAGAGACCACCAACTGCAGATATTCAAATCTGACGATGTAGTTATTCTTTATTTATCTTTATTCATCTAGATGAAGCCGTGCTAATTATCGATAATGTTTTCTTACTATTCCTTACATCTTGCTTTCAGTTACTTTTATCCTCGGATGAAAGATGCAGGTTCGAGTCCCACCGGAAGCTCATCCTTTATTTATAATCCACGTTGCTGACTAACGAACGTGGAATGATGATCTGTGAGTGCTATAACAATAGAAAGTAACTGAAATTAAGATTAAAAAGTTAATAGTCGAAATAAAAAATAATTGACTGTGTTTTATTTTTTAAATTTTTTAAATATTACTACAAGGACCTTGGCTTCTACGACAAAAACGGTTCTTTAATGAGCTGATTTATCTATAGTGATTGGAGACATAAGGAAGTTTTCATTAGGTCCACTAAAGCCAACCTTGAAACTATAGAATCATTATTAATGGAACACTAACAACATATCCCATTTAAAATCTCATAAGTTTTCAATTTAAACCAACGAATAGAACTTCCTTAAAAGTGACTCGACTACGAAGTACGACGAATGCTTGAAGCCCTAAAATTCGCTGTAGTATAGTCCAACAACAACATGGCTCAAAAAGGTCCTCACTGGACCTTTTGCTTGGTAAGTTGCATGCAAACCTCAAAGATGCAGGACTGGGAACTGGGAAGATCTGACAAGAAACTGGGGAAGATAAGGACCCTCATCTAAAGCCCTAGTGAGGGTCCTTATCTTCTGAATGCTACTGCAGGATGTTCAATACTACTACAGTTTCTGGAAACAGTCATGTCAATCATCATCCTAGAACTTCGTCACGTACTCATAAGCATAATATAGTAATGTTTACATTGATTTTGACGAACGTATTTGTTCTCTGTCGTCTCGAATTACTAATGCTAACAAAAATAAAATATTTACATCCTTAATATAACGTCTGTCAAAAAATCCCCAATGAAGTATGAACGTTTGCCAATTCTAAATAGTTTTGACTTTGATCCAGTAGAGTTTCATTCCAGCAAATTATTTATTTCTCACATACATTTTTAGAATTAATGCTACATTTAAATATATTGGATGAAAATAACACCAAAAAACATACTTTTATGTAATCAATATTTGATTTAAAATGTTCTGATGGTGACCATGATGATGATGTGATTCAACATTGGAGCATTAAGAAAATCAACCACGCTTTGTTTTATCAATAAAATACTGATTACAAATTTGATTTTGGAATTGTTTACATTCATTGTTCAACATTTCTTTGGGGGTTGGGGAATTATATTAAAAGTGTTTTTAACTTACTATTGTAAATTGGCCTTTCTGTGATAACAAAGCAAGGATGGCCATTTTGTACTACATCTTGATTCAACATGGATACACTCGGTCTAGAACACAATTTGTATTCGGCAAATGCTGCGATTTCTGGAATCTTTCACACAAGTAAGCTTATATTTATTAGCTTGAGATCCTTATTTAACGATACCTTTTTCCTGAAAGATCATACTATCAAGGTTTTATAAGTTATCGAATTTGGCTCAGATAAGTATATTCATCTATTTCTTTATTGATATTCACACAGCTTCGTGTTTAGGAAATATTGACACGGCTTTGGGTTTTTGGAAACATTGACACAGCTTTGGGTTTTCAGAAACGTGCTTATGCAAAATTCCATCATTTTGAAATCATTTCTATCTATATGAAATTGACAAGAATTGTTTCAATAAATTGAATAAATAAATATATATATATATATATATATATATATATATATATATATATATATATATATATATATATATATATATATATATATATATATATATCAAAGTACAAATCAATAATTCAATATATAATGTGTGACGGGTTTATACCATGAAGTGTTTGATACAAAAACATTGAGCTAGAGTAGAGCTTTGAATATGGTGAAATAATTGGTTCGCTGCACAAATATGTTTATGTTCCTGCCCTGTCCGGACTTCTTCGTTTGCAGTTTTCTATTCAGGTCGTGGTTGTGTGGGTATGTTTGTCTGTCTGCCTGTCTGTCTTCCATAGTATCTGGTTTGTCAAGACAAATACAGAACATCTAGGTAGAAAACTTGACAGATTTTCTATCAAAATGGGAATAATTTCTTCTCAATAAAGATATTTTTTTCTATAATAAAAGAAAGAAGTATCATTCATCTACCGTTCCTTTCTTTATATTTCCTGCTTGTCTGCACTAAGTGCAGACTAGATTATTAGCGATAGTACTTTACTCTGAACAGGCCAATCAATCCTATTCTTTACTTGATCACACTAACTTTGATAAACAGGCACGTTGTACTAAATTATTGTGTGTACTTCTAATTTTAAACTGAATTCAATATAAATTGATATTTGTGAGCCAATGAAGGAGTATAGTAACTTCTTTCGTGTTCTCGTACACTTTGTAAAAACCAGAAAAATTATATATATATATATATATATATATATATATATATAATTTTTCTGGTTTTTACAAAGTGTACGATATATATATATATATATATATATATATATATATATATATATATATTGGGATTATTTCGTATGAATGTATAATTGAAAGTCTCTCAATGAATTTCAAAGGAATTTAACTCTTCCGGTTTTGAGATAAGCTTTTGATGATTCATTCTCTACGTGCGGTACATTCATTGTCTTCGAATAGCTTTCCAGGAGAGCCAAATGAAACAAAGTCGTTTATTGAAGAAATAAAACATTAATTTGTCTTGATGAAAAGTACGAAAATATGGTTGCTGAATGTTTGGTCGAATTTTGAAAGAGAGAAAACCACTACCACGTTGTCTTGACTTGGACTTGAGATACACGTTTCTTGAATTTAATGCTTCTAAATAGTCATAGGACAGTTTTTAGAATAATTTTGCGTCGTAACTATCAGCAAAAAATGAGAGCAATCAACTGGAATTTCAATTAACTCTCAAAATTGTCAGGAAAAAGATTCCAGCGATTGTGTATCATAACTGCTAACACATTTTTATTACACCACTCTGGATGATATAAATTCTAATATTATTGCAAATATAGAAAGTGACTGTAGTATTAAACTAGAGACGTAAAAATAAAATAAAAATGATTAGGTAAGATTCCACAAAGTAATACTCGAGAGAAAAGAAATTCTTATTTCAAACCACGGCTACGTTTCTTTCCAACAAGTTGTCAATCGAGTCTTGGCAAAACTTGGGATAACTAAATAGAATACAAAAGATTTGACTGCTTGTGACAGTTTAATACGAAGCTACAAAATAATTGAAATAAATATACGTATGAATTAGCGAAGCTAGTTGTGAATTTAGAGTTGAGTGAATCGGGCGTCTTTCGGACGTTCTACTCTAAAAGCGGTCCTTATAAATGGATTATAATCTTTATTACAATCTAATCGCTATTGTATCCCTTGTGAAATGAAAAATGTTTTGTGTCATGCAAAGAAGAGAAAGTGTTCCTGCAATTACATTGGTGTTTTTATGCTTTTGCATTTTCTCAATGCTGAATGATAAATGAAAAATTAATATAAAAATTGATAATGATGGTATCGATAAATTTGAGGTTCGTTTATGGGTAAGTGTAAAGTAAAACATTCGTGATTATGTTCTCTGATCTTCATTTATAATAACTCACTAAAAATGGAATGAAAGCCCAGCAAAATTGACGACAAATAATTGCGGAAGGTATTTTTTTAAGAATCAGAAAAAGTTTCCAGATTGATACGAAGATTTGAAAATGCTGATTGGTTTCAGAAAAAACATTTTTCGCGTTCATTTTCTGTTTTATCTTTACCCGATAAAATATCTGACAATTTCAATTTTGATAACAGTTGCTGTTCCGAAAATTCAACTTCAATTACAGACATTTGTCATTGATTAATTTATCTGTTTCCTTTGGGGTTTTTTGTTTGTTTGTTGTTTTTTTGTTTTTTTTTATCTTTTGCTTTGCTTGTCTTTCAATTTCATTTTTATTGCTTACACTGTAGCCATTTCTTAGTCTTCAACAAAATATCCTAAAAAAAATATATACTATAATTAGATCTAACGTTATATAGTTTTACCATTGTTCGAAAGGTTAATTCTTTTTTCTATCTTTCAGTTCACTTTATATGGTATATTTATGCCCGCTTGAATCTCTTTATCATTAGTTGTGTTTTCTGCATGTTAGTATAGTAAGCTGTCTTTATATAAAAACATTTTCTCTTTTAGTAAACGTATTTACTGATTGATCACTTGGTACATGAATTATTGGTTTGATTTGGTCACTTTCATTCCCGTGTAATACTGACAACTGTCGGATTGTGGAACACTCAACATGATATAAATAATTAAAATCTTGCCTACATCGTTAGTAATAATTATAATTATCATGATCCTTATTCGTGTTCATGTTTTTGTTCGTTTCATTTCTCCAGGTTTTTTTTTTTCATGAGAGAGGAAATCAGGCATCTGCAATTTCCATCATGAGTAATTTTTACGCACGATCATTTCGACTTTTCTGCACTCTATAAAGCTACTAATGACACTTTATGTTTCTATATACGCCCTCGCGTGAAGTATTAAAAAATGAAACGTATATATGTTTGGTTGTTTGCTTTAAAAATGTCTACTTTTACTACCCGACATCTTATTATTCCACCATAAAAATATATTATTCAAAAGAAAGAAATAATCGAAACTTTTAAGGAAAGAATTGCCTTGCTATTCTATTTATAACCAGTTTTATGGTATGTTTTTTTCTGAAAAGTCAATTTGTGTGATTTTTTTCAACAGTCTGAAATATTTTGTTTCAGCTTTCAGACCCCAACACACGCAAAATGATATCGGCTTCTAATTTTCGGATTTTATTTTCAAAATCATTTTGAATAATCAATATTACTGAGAAAAAAAATGTTTTTCTTGAAGACATTTTGCAATGTAAATTTGGGGTTAAACTGGTTTATTTTGCCGTCCAATTACAAAATCAAAATTTTGAAAATCGAAGGCATTTTATATTTTACAGAGTAAGCACATGACTGCTCAAGTTATTTTTCATTTATGTTCCCTTGTAATGTAGACCAAAATATGAACCAAATTTCCAAATGTTTGTTGAAACTATGTTATTGCTTTATTTTTTACTTGCTCAAAAGCAATATACTCTAACAATACATACCAAAAACAAACGGAATTTTTTTCATGAATCCTTTAATTCAATTTTTCTTTTAACATCATCGAAATTAAGTTCCGTGGTCCATACGGCTAGAATGATGGTTGTTCTATCAAATTCAAAAAGCAGTAGACTCAACTGGAAACAAAGAAAACCATTTTAAATTACTCAACTAATCTTCGTAGATTTTGATGGCTATCAGTAACTTTATGAACTCGAAAGATTCAAGAGAAACACTAAATTCTGATAACAACAAATCTAAATAAAATCATTTCATGAACAAATGTTGATTCTCTTTTAATGTAAGTACATTAGATAAAAAACCAATTAGACATTTTTCTTATCTGAACCTGCGACGTTAACATTGTTTATACACGAGCTGGGTGTCATTACCAAAACAAACGAAAAGATTGACTAGCAGCTTTGTAAGCATAAGTTCTCGAAATGAAATAACTGTTCCAGCGTTAGCATACTTAGATGAAATCTGAATTATTCCCATTTTATCACTGACACTTTTGCCTTGAATTTTACCAGTTGATGTAACTTTCATATCAACAGAAATAATTCATTGTACCCAAATGCCTATAACTTTATTGAAATAGTGCACGATATTCGACTTAGTTGAACTGCAAGGAATGTTATTAGATGGCTTGTTATCGGATGGAATTTCTTAATCATACTCTTGAGAAAATTTTACTTAAAAGATGCTTCTTGTTTGGGAAGCTGTCCACTTAAAGAAAAGCTTATGAAATAGATAATTTGAAACGTTCTCTTTCTTAAACTTTTTTATGATTAAAAAATTAGTTTCAGTATTTTCCTCAAACAATTTGCTTTTACGAAGTAAATGTGTGTAACATTGTATAAAGAATCCAATGCTAATTTTATGTTTTCTTTATCTTCAGCCCAAACAGCATTATTTTGCGTACAAAATTTTACGTTGCTTTCAACTTCAAAGAGTTGAGCTAGTTTGGTAGCCATTATGAATCTATAACTATTTTTTGTTGTTGTTGTCGTACTGCTGTTACTTCCCGCTTTTAAATGTAGATTTGTGACACTCATTACCTTATTGTAGCTTTATTCATCTTACTGTTACTCTCCAAATATCTACTATTGGTCTGACTGTTCGTGGATTCATTCGAAGTAGATGTATGTTTAGTTTTGGGTTTGTTTTTTTTAATCAAAAGTATCTGTATATGATGCTTTTGTATTGAAAAAATTTCAATTAATCTATTTTATTTGGTTTCGATGCATCTACGTTTGCAGCTGATTTTTGTCGTCTGCTTTTTACATTTTGGATCCTTTATGTTTGTTTCTATAGGACAACGAAGAAACTGAGGCAACCATGACACCCATGATGGAAAATATGGCTGAAATGTTTCAATACAAAGACGATGGCCATATTGAGTTAGTACTGAAATTATTTGCTCGGCTATGTGACGGTCAAAATACGGGTATTCAGGTATTTTTATTTCATTTTTTTTTTCATTTTATTACGTAATGATTTTTTTTCAATCATTCTTCAAATCAATAGACCAAACGTTTTGTCTTTTTTTGTTATGGTTGTTCTCGTTGTCAACGTAAAGTGATTGCTCCACGAAATATCAATACAATGGTCGAATGAAGATGGAAACACTATTTTTCATAGGTAAATTCTCAGATGACCCCTTGACTTCATGCATGAAACTCCAGCGAAAATGAGATATTTTAATTAAAGAGGAGATATTTTACAATGTTCCCACGAGGATGGAATGTGGCACAAGACACTCTCCTAACGTGAGAACCCACGTGCATTTGTGTGGGGTGAATTGAAAAATAGCCAAGTTCTATTTGCGTATTGTTGCAGTCGTCAGGGATGACCCTACTTCGTTAATGCAACATGTGAATCCAAATCAGATTCGTTCTTGCTAGCTTTGAAAATGTAATCACGGTACGTTATTCCTAAATGATCAGATAGGAAAACAAAATCTCTTCTGGCTAAACCAACTTTCGGTGAAGTACTTTTAGACGTGTTTAGCAATATAAAACAAATCATATGCTTCAGTAGAAAAACAACTGTTAATTTCTCTCATATCTTAAACAGTTATTTTTAAGGGAAAGTCACCCCCGACTTGAGTCTTGATCAAGAATAAATCCCCGATAGATTTTTGTGTTATTTGTAACGACAATCAAACAAACATCAAATTGTTTGATCCCAATGTTCTGACATATTTTCGAAATTAAAGTATTTTTCATTTGCATTTGAAGGCATTATTTGATGCTTTCCTTGTTTTGATGGGGAAAAAACTTTTTCTCAGTACTATACCAATTTACTAAGCTTGATTTAGTTTGATACAAGGCTGAAACAGTGAAGCACACTACGCAGGCAATTGACTGAAAGACTAACTTATTGAGTATTGCATTTCAAAGAGTTCTTTAGACGATTGAATTCCTCCTTGTTTGTGTTGTAAACACAACGTTTCGGACGATTCATTCTGCAGCCTTCTCCATGTGTAATAACCGAATGTAGTGATGGTAAATAGAATATTCCAATGGTAGGATTAGGGTGATTTCGATTGTATTTGTTTGTATTTGTACAACCATTTGCTGCTGTTGATAGCAGTGACGTATGATGCTTTGAATGATGGGTGTGCTCTGAACTACGGATGTACAAAAACGCAAAACTAAGCGTCTATAAATAGCGATGGTCTTAAGAACCTTTTTTAGTTCAATGTAAGCAAGTTGTTCCCGGTTGTATATTGTGAAGTTTTACATCCTCGTTCAATCGATGTTACAAACAGCGGACAGATAAAAAGAAATAAGAGAATTAAAGAAAATCCTTTTGATGGTGCAAGATTTTTAAAAATTCTCATGATTAGCAGACGCATAGTAAAACATAAAAGGGGGCGGATTTCAACATGTTTTTAAAAAAATAAATCCTCAATGGCTTCCTTTTACTGCCACTTTTATCAGAGGATGACCCGTCAGAAAATGTTTGGATGTACTGCGTGGAGATAATTCGAACAACTTCAAAAATTACCGTTTAAAATGTGTGAAACTTTACAGTTTATAATAGGGATCACCTTCCCTACATTGTACTGAAAAGGCTTTTTACGGTACTTTGCTATGCGAAAGCACTAAAATATTTTTGCATTACTGTGCATCCGTAGTTCAGAGCATATCCATCATACAAAGCACTATACGCCACTGGTTGACTGTGGTTACGTCACTTGTTAGATGAAGAGCGAGAGAGTGTTCCAGGTTCCATCGTTCAGCTATTAAAACTGCGTTCCGCTTATAATGACACGGGTTCTTATACATTATTTAATCGTCCACAGAACTACTTACGAGAACAACCGGACAACATCAAGTCATTCAACATAGTTGCAGAGACAGCGCAGTTTCTGAACATAGTCTACTCAAATATTAACGACAAGACAATTGACCTCGTCATACAGCTGTTCAGCACGCTCAATGAATTCTGCTCGGTATGTATCTATGTATATATATTTTCTAAAGTTGGTCACTGTTCTTTTTCTCCACCCAAACGGTGCATTGCTACCACAGCTAATGATTCAATCCCTAAAATGTAGAGGATTATTGAGTGCAAAAATTCTTGATGGATTTCGAGGGTTTTAGCGGGGAGGGTCTATTTACTATATGCCTATATTGATGAACTAGACCCCCAGATTGTATTTGGCGAGTGAAAACGCTATGGTGTAATAATTATGTCATGACAGAATATCAATTCTGATCTCATTTATTCTTAAAGAGATTTTTTTTCCATTATCTCAAACTCAAAGAGAAATCTTATCTCCAAATTGTAGGTGTTAAATCCAGAGGGAATACCTATTTTTCATTTTTAGGCGTCAAAATCGAGGGGGAGAACTTTTTTCTCATTTTTAGTGGTTAAAATCGAAGGAGAACCTTTCTTCAAGCTTTCAAGGGTCAAAATCGTTGAAAGTTTTATTTTCATTTTAGGGGCAAAATTGAGGCTCATTTTTTTCTCTCTCAGGGGTCAAAATCCAGATGGAACTTTCGTCTTTCACTTTTAAGCGTCAAAATCCAATTTGAAACTTTTTTCACTTTTAGAGGTCAAAATCGAGAGAGAACTTTTCTTTTCACATTCAAGTGTCAAAATCGAGCAGAAGTTTATTTTTTCTCTTGTATGAGTCAAAATCCAGAGGGAACTTTTACTTTTCATTTTTAGGGTGTTGGAATCTAGAAGGACCTCTTTTTTCATTTTTAGCAGTCAAAATCGGAGAGGAATTTTTTCTCTCTCTTCTGGGGTCGAAATAGAGGAGAAACTCTTCTTCAAAGTTAGGGGTTGAATTTGAGGTGGAACTTTCTTTTCCACTTTTAGGAGCCAAAAGCAAGTGGGAACTTTTTCACTTTTCCTGGGCACAAGAAAAATGTATTAGTTCAAGTAAACTTTTTCAATGATCCTTGTCAGGGATAAAACGAGATTGATCAAGTTTTATTCATCATCTTATTTATCCCACTTGAGAACTACGCGATTCTGATTTTCTTATTTCATTTTCTTTGTCCTGGCGTAATTAGTTCATTTTGAACGCTTAGGATTTTTTAGGGCAGCTCTATTTATACATATTGTTGTGTACATTTTGTTTTATTTCACGAAGTTTCTTTTTAAAATGTTTTTTCAGGGAAACCAGGAGAATCGTGGAGTGATGCACGACAGAAAGATAATAGATTATATAAACTTTATCCTTCGAGCTGGAGAAATGCAAGACTGTCCGTCACAAAAGGTTAGTCATCGACAACCGGAGATTCATTGCGATAATAGAGCTGTGATTTACGTCACAGAAAATGGAATCGGCGAACCGAATTCAAACTCCGATAGAGAAAATTAAACACCTTTTTTCTTTTAATTTTATGTGCTTTCAATTCAATATACCTTAAAACCTTCCATAAATGTGTCAGATGTGGGACGAATTCTTTTGAAAGTTTCGGGTCAGGAGGATTCTATTTGCAATATAAGTATAATACTGAACCCTTACTTTCCGTTCGTCGTAGGAAATCTGTGGATATGAATTTCTTTTTTTTTCTCAGTGCTTACGCGATTTAGGCATAAAGAATCTGATTCTAACCCGACAATGAAACGTGTCTTTCTTTGGGCAAAAACCCTGACCCAAGCACGACAATAAAATATGGACACTATTAAAATCTGATGGTCTGGTCTGACCAGCGAACTACTAACGCCAAAAGCAAGAACATGAATTCCTAGTTTTTGTTCTGTTCTGGAATGTGTAATGTCCCATAATAGATAGATAGGGACAGATTAGATAGATATGAATGGATACATAGATATATAGATTTACAGATATATAGATATCAATAGATAGTGAGATATGACCAAATTATCAAATTTAGATAGATAGGTAGATAGATGCATACGAACAAATCTAGATAGATAGGCAGATAGATCGATTGATAGATATGAATAGAGATATAGATATGAATACATTTAGTTAGATAGACAAATAGATAGAGTAGGTATTTGGGTAAATCATTCTACTTACCTTCCTAGGCAGTAGCATCAAAAAGATGTTGCCATCCATTACCAACACAGAGACCACCAATGAAAGAGAAAGATTTTGTCCATGACAAATCCTGATTTGATGTAACACATCTATTAGATTTATCTTATCACCCAGAAAGGGTTACTACGAGAGATAATCCCCCAATATTTATTTTACCTCCCATATAGTAGCAGCAAACAGCTGTTGCTCCCATCGTCAACCTTGACAAGTGTCAATCAACTGATCCATTCGTATACTATTGAAAATGACCAATGAAACCTCATATTCAGTAAACAATTTTGATCTTCGATAACCTAAATCATATGATATTACTTCGTTTTATTTATTTTTTGAGCGTATTTATAGGTAATTAGCTTTTCTTCGACTTGGCTTCCAGGGAGGATCGAACTCGTTTCACTAGCCATTGTCTACAAGACAAAATTGCTGCTCAGTGGCGGGTGTCCAAAATACTTTTATTTCTTTGCGTGCCTCACTTTGGTTTTTAGAGCTTCACTTAAGAAAGACGGTCGATTTGCCGATGGAAATGTACAAAATACTTTTCCCTTTTTCTCTTTTCACACAAACTTTCCCTCCATTAATCCATATAAAAAAAAGTACAATTTAAGTTTACAAAAGTAATGTCTCTCATTCTGATATCACTTGACCTTCTTATTTGTTTATTTATTTATCTGTTTGTTTATTTTCATTATAGGTTCTCGAATTACGCTTGGGTATTGCCCGCTTGATAATCTCCCTGATTGAAGAAAATGGACCTGGTGCTTCCGAAATTGCAAGAGTAAGGTTAATTTATGTTACTAACCAGATCATTATTACAATAAATCGATACCTTGAACAGTGCCGTTTTGTTTAGTGTAGGCTTTGATGTAGTGCGGCTAAGGTATTGCAGTGGAAACAAATGAAACATTGTACAAGCTGAAAATAACATATCAAATCATAAGACGTTGTACTGTATGATTTGGTACAGTGCTGACAAATTCGGGAATAAATTAACTGCACTATTCTAAATATTGCTGAACTTGAAGCTAAGCATTTTCGTAGAGACTCATAAAGATTCGTTCTTAGTTGGTGTTTGTATCGATATGAAACCATATCTTCAGATTTGTAATGATGTGCTGAATTGTGTTTCGAAGGGGCTTTCATAATTCCCTTTTCTCCTGTTCAAAGGAGCATATTTTCTAGACACCCATTTCAAGGTCAGTTGTATAAGGGGAGTTCACCTTTTACCTTCTGAAAGAAGGAAGATGCTAACAAAGTGTACGGGGTGCTACCAAGAATTTCTTGGATCTTAAGAGGCGTGAAATGGCTTCCTGAGAGAAGAAAAAATTTATAAATATGTGGGAAATGCGAGATAACTAAAATGCTGGGTAACTTGATTATTACACGTCAATTCATTTCTCTTTCTTCACTCTTTACCCCCGGCGGGAAAGACATCGCCAGGAACTATCATTCCCTACGGGTGTCTATCGTCGTTGTCTTTGTCTACTTTTTCTCGATTGGATAACTTCATTATTCCTGAATATATTTCAATGAATTTTTTTAATATTTAGACTTGTGATGATTAATCTTCCTGTAGTGGTGAGTAATGATCAATCTGATCGTTGGTTTAGATTTTATAAGCATTAAAAATATGGGGTTTCTCGCAGTTAGTAGCCCTAGTAAACAATTAATTACATACCTCCCCTCTCTCTCTCTCTCTTTCTCTCTCTCTCTCTCTCTCTCTCACTCTCTGCCAAGGACCTTCATATATAGGAGGCTTTTTTTTGTTTCTCATCCTAATCATCTTTGTCAGCAACCGTTATCTTTAGAGCTTTCATTTCAGTTGGTTCGGCTTTTTGCCTGTTTACATAATGTCAATTTTTGCTTGAATAATGTTGATTACTTGAGCCAGAAGTAGCAATTTCACAACTTTAAAACTTTAAAACTCACTGATTACTTCATTAAAAAAATGAGACTTCTGTTTCAGTCAATACAGTGCGAAATTCTCAAACAGAATTTACTGAAATGCTGATTGAATTACAGACATTTTTTAAAGTGAAATAGTCATTAAAAAGCTTTGCTGTAATACCGGGAACTATCTCGAACAA
This sequence comes from Thysanoteuthis rhombus, assembly GCA_963457665.1. NCBI lineage: Eukaryota > Metazoa > Mollusca > Cephalopoda > Oegopsida > Thysanoteuthidae > Thysanoteuthis > Thysanoteuthis major. The sequence goes on along the minus strand of OY735207.1, from coordinate 45,530,771 downwards.
ATAATATTTATTATTTAGTTTTTGATCTGTTTCATGCATATGATATCAAAATTTTTCTTTTTTTTTTTTGTATTACTTTTTTTTTCAGTGTAGAGATATTTAAGTATTAATCTTGCTCTCAAGTTAGATATTATTCTCTTTTTCATTTGACACTCAGGAGGTGAAGGATACGCTGGACAAAAAAGCAATCTGCGAAGGCATGACATGGTGCTACGAATTAGCGCAATCAGAAAAGACCAAAATGGAAGATTTTATCAAAGTTGGACAAACCAACTACATCCAATCGGCAAAATCCATTGCTCAGTTTGGTGGAAATCTGTTGCAAGAAGTTGTGGTAAGTTACTCAAAAGTGCACATGAAAATACTCACACTCACACACGCAATGATTGTATTCGGTCAAGGTTGACAATAGGAGCAATAGCTCTCAACTGCTGCTGCTGCTTAGGTATGTAAGACATTTATGAATTAGATGGTTAAGTCGACTTTCCAGCTGAAGTTTACGTTCAATGCTCAGCGTTTTGACATTGTCAGCTGATCAGTTGATTCAAATTCCTAAATCAATGAATCAATGCTTGATTTACGGGCTGGTATTATCGAAAGGTACCGCTAGGGCACGCTGGGTTAGTAGTTGTGATGGTTCGGTTTTGAAACCATACCTGACCCATAAGTCCTCATTTCTTGATAATGACCGAGGGTAGTCGAAAAATCTAGATCTACCAACTTTGGAACGTTTTTAAAAAAAATCAATGACATCAATAAAGGGTTTATACACAAACTAGAAAAATCAACAAAAATAGATAGACAGTGTTTGGATTTTTAAAACATGTTTCAGTATATATATATATATATATATATATATATATATATATATAATAGGATTGAAAATGTTCAATTTGAATTGGAACAAAAATCATATATATATATATGAGTGTGTGTGTGTATGTAGGTTTGTGTGTGTCTTTTGCTTTCAATTTTATGCATGTTTACATAATTTTTGTTCCAATTCAAATTAAACATTTCAATGCTATTAAATCATTCAGTGTTTTAGGATTAAGGTCAACGCGCGTGTGTGTGTATGTGTGTGTGTGTGTGGTGAAAGCCATATAATCATAAGTCACATTAAACATATGACCTGTACGTACTCTCAATCAGCCATATGTACAACTATGACATTAAAAAAATGTCAATAGTGTCATACAGCAAAGATTGAAAATATATACCTGTTATTGCTGTCAGTTCATCGATTCGGACTTCTGAATTTACACTTGATTTTAATTTGATTTAGGTTTCAACGTAAATACCCATCTAGAGCCAGCAACTCGGATACTTTGCATAATAGCAATACTAGATACAAACTTCCTATTTTGATGATATAGTCAAAGTGTTACATATAATATATATGATGATATAGTCAACTAGTTACTTCAACAATAATTCGTTTAAACGTGAATATTACGGACGCCATTTGTCAAGCGAAATATCAAAAGTATATATGATTATCTCTCTAAATGCACATTTAAACTCGGTACGTTTTGTTGTACAGTCAACTAGTAAATATCCGTCACGTTTATTGATCACGTGCTGTAACTGCAAGTTTGGGTGGAACAGAAGAAAATTGACTAATTTTCCGATTTATTCATTCTTAGAAAGGAAAGAAAACTTCAAAGCTGAAGGAAATGGTCCTTGAAACGGGTTTCATGCTTTTCCTCATCATTGCGCGAATGATTGACATCGACCCAGGTCTGATCGATTGTAAGTGTTTTTGTTTTTTTCATCATTTGAATCAATGTTTTCTCTGTGTGTTATGGTTATTACGGTGTGTCGCCATGACTTTTTTGAAATGCCGGAGTTGTTTGGGGGTTATAAGGGGTATTTCTCCTGCATACCTTCATTTAGCAGATTGTTCTAACAAGATTAAGTAACCTCTAGGAAATAAAAGCATTTTCTTATATCAAACTGACATTGAATAAAACTTATCATATCTGAAGTTTTACTTCACTCTATACATGACTTCGTGAAAGTTCTTATTTGTTTGAAATGCTGGTAAATGTATATAATTTTCTCTTGCTTGAATCATTAAAGACTTTTTTAAGAAGCGATGTCAATAAGAATTCCTTTGCTTCTCTCAATAATAAATGAATTTGTCTTACTGTTCAACTGAGCCTTTCATTGAAAATTCTATTGCAGTGTTTTCTCGTTTCGTGTATTTCGTGTATCATGTAAGTAATTGAATACGGCTATTTTAGTTTTTAATTCTATCTTCTGCGATTTTTGTTTTTCTCGCAGCGTTGAGCCTGACACCTGAACAGATGAAGGCATTCAACTACTACAAAAAGAATGCCCAATCAATAGAAATTGTCAAGGATGACATCTTACAAAAAATCAATTTTAGGGTTCGCAATAAAGTAAGTAATTATCTCAAATCTATATTAATGCAATGTACACAATTTTTATTGCCATTTCGTCACAAGGCCGTTAAGGAAAATACACAAATATTTATTCTGAATATTCTTTGGAATATGTAAGTTATTTACTAAATATATCCCAGCAAAAAATTCTCTCTGGATGGGATATGGTTGGTTCTAGCCAAAGTCAAAAATGGTATAACAGCTCCTCGCTGCTACTGTCTGGGCAGATGAGTGATCTCTCATCCAATTTTTTGTTCCGTTAACAATTGTGGCATAGCGATGATGAGACATTTTGTCAACATATCTGGCCATTGGACAGATTTGAACTATGACCGCTGAAACCATACCGATAATCGTTATCCCAATCTACACCCCTTTCTTGTCACAACTATATCATAGAATCGACAGCAAAAATGGGTTTGATTAACTCTATTTGATCTAATTGTACATTAACGAACTTATCAATCTCCACTTTGAAAATCTTTATTAATTCATTTACATATATATATATATATATATATATATATATATATATATATATATATATATATATATATATATATATATAAATTACCCAAAAATAAAAGATAGCGAATTTGAACAGCGTGTGTGATCTGAATGCAGTACGGGTTTTTACCGCTACTCTTAGTAAGCAGTATCCTCTTTATGCCCATTTCGTAAACCAACTTTAAAAAATACTCTAATTTGTTACACCTGAAATAATTATTTTTTGAGCCAATTTCATTAACCAACTTGATACTCTAATTTGTTACACCTGAAATAATTAATTTTTGAGCCAATTTCGCAAACCAACCTGAAAAAATATTCTAATTTGTTACATCTGAAATAATTAGTTTTTGAGCCAATTTCGTAAACCAACTCAGAAAAATACTCTAATTTGTTTCACCTGAACAAATTAATTTATCTCAAATTATATTTACTCGACTAACTATTAAGTGTACTTTGAGTTGGTTAAATATTCTACAAGTTGGTCTTCATATTATTTATTTTTCTCTCTCTCTCTCTCTCAAACGTAAAGTATACAATTAATGCATTATACTAGCTATGACGTACGGGTACGAAACCTGGAGTCTTACAAAACCACTCGAAAACAAACGCAGAAAACAATGGAAATAAACCTTTGCAATAGAAGAAGTTCAAAATGGATATGAGAGAGACAACCTTGTCGTACAAGTAATTAAGCAGCAAAAATGGAGATGGCTGGGGCACATAGCGAGAAGAAGTGACAACAGATGGAGCAAAAAGCTAATCGATTGGTTCTCATGGGGCGGGGGTCAACACTGTAGGAAAAGACCAGACACAAGATGGAGTGGCGGGATGGGAAAGTTTGCCGGTAAGACCTGGTAGAGATTAATGTGATCACGGAAAGAGATGGGAAAGGCTTTTGTCCAGCAGTGGACTTATAAGGGCTGCTGATGATGATGTAATAACACACGCATGCACTCACATACACACACACATGCACACACACATATATATATATATATATATATATATATATATATATATATATATATATATATAGCAATGACGGACAAAATACCATGTTTTAATTGTTATACGTTATCGATACACAGCCTAATGATGGAAAAGGCATTTATTTTGCACAACAAATATTTATTTTTTAACATAACATCCTTCTTTGTCAGTGCAATTAATCCAGTAGTGAGTGTTAGTTATATAGATCGACAATTTTACAGTGAAAAATTTAGATCAAGATCCAGCAATTAACTATGTGGCAGGCTACGGACTTATTGATTGCACTTGATTCAATATGCCAGAGTTTTCACTTTTATGTAGTACACTGAGAGATCACTACGCTACAGTCGATTATCTATTTGTTGGAATAAACTTAAAATATACCGCTTCTAAGTTAATGATTTGAGAGAAACAGTATTCATATTGATCAGGAAAATACTGTAATGATTACTTATCCTCAAAATTATGATCTTTCTATGGATATTATGCAAAACGAGTTGTCTATGATTTACAAGGAAAACTCTTTTGTGAGCTTACCTCTTTATATCTGTACATTATTCAATAAGGTAATGTATTGGTGACTTTTCAGCATGTAACATCATCGCTTTTAAATATATGTGTATGTTTGTGCCAGACTATATATATATATTTATTTGCAGAAAGTCCTTCGCGAGGAAGTCAAAGAGAAACTCAAATGGAGTGTGGACAGATCATCGCCCAGTAACAAGATCCGGGACCTGATGGACTGGACACGTGACATTATGAAGGACATCATTTACCAGAGGAAAATTCTCTACAATCCAATCGCCATGTTTTTCACGCATTGCTGGTTCGTAGATCAAATCTTTATCAAGAATTTCTTAAAATAAATTTGTACCTGAATCATAAGACGATATCTGGAAAGGTTGATAATCTACATTGGTAAAAAGACCCTTTTAATCTTAATGTTGTTTAATGCAGTTTGATACTCTATCAGGTTTAGTTTGTAATGGTGTGCTTTCAAAGAAGACAGAATAGATATACTATCTAATGTATAAGGCGTTCAGCCGAACTTGGAAAATAATTGTACCGTTTATTATATTAAATACATGCTTATGCGTTATTATACCATTTGATACATAAACATTCATTGTACTCACAGGAAAAAGTGTTGGTAAGAGAAAGAAAGAAAGGATAAGATCCTTTAGGTTTAAAAGTATAGAAGTGTAAAACGAAATAAAAACAAAAATGGAAACAAAACATCACTGACAACAAAGTGGATAGATGTGTACGAACAAAAATACACCTACGCGCTGGAAAACTTATCAGGCAAAATTTCAAAATATTTTGGCTTCATTAAAATTTAGCTTTCCATAAAAACACGCTGGAGAAACATCTTTTTTTTAAATAGCAGTAATTAGCTACCTTAATAAGCTATGCAATTTTAAAAAGTTTGTTTATAATTTGAATTCAATTTGCGTTTTGAAAACCTTTGATTTTATGCTTCAATTATAAATAGTTGCGTAAAAGTTCATTTTCCGTATTAATATGAATCTTGTAAGAATAAAGAATCTATGGATATCTTTTAAACATTAGCTTATATAAAACTTTGACCAATTTTACAAAACGTTTACTCGTCCAGTAAGCCTTCACTTAACACTTTGGAAATGAAAAGGAGGAAAAATAATACCAATTCTAACTATAACTATTTCATATTTGCAGCCTGCGTGTCTTCACTTAACAATTTAGACATTAAAAAACAAGAAGAATAGTGCCAATTTCAACTATAATTCTTTTTATATTCCCTTCCCGTAAGCCTTCACTTAACACTTTAGACATGAAAAAGAATTAAAATAGTGCCAAATTCAATTATAGTTATTTCATATTTCCAGCCTGTGAGCTTTCACTTAACACTTAAGACATTTAAAAAAAAATTTAAAAAAAACAGGAGGCATAGTGCCGGTTTCAACTATTATTCTCATATATCTCCGGCCTGTGAGCCTTCACTTGACACTTGAAGCATAAAAATGATGGAGAATAGTGCTAATTTCAGCGATAATTCTTTTATATTTCCGGTCCCACATTGTACCTTATGCCTTGTCTTCCAAATCATTTCTATATCCGTACGATACTTATACGAAAATTCATTTTGATTTATAATGTTTAGGTTGCTTTGGAATCACGGGACAACGATTCTCAGTTTGGCCATTAACATCGTTATGTTGGTCACATGGAATTCGAAAGCATCTATGGAAGACTACAAGAGACTCAGCGGAGATACAGCAGCGAAAAAAACTGTTTTTGATCAAATGCACGAGTGAGTAATATAACAAATGTTTCCAAAAGTTTCTCAAGATTGATTCTCTTTCAGCACTCCGTATTTGAAAAGTCAATCAGTACATGGATCTGAATGATAAGTTAATGATTAACCAATGTTCATAAAGAAAATTGTTTTATACGTACTTGTCTGATTGAAATGTTTTGTAGTCTGCAGAGATCCATAAAGACCAACCAATCGTTATAGATCTGAATAGTGAGAATTTTTACCTGGGATTTTCAAGTCAACTTCTATTAATGGATGACTTTTGTTCTGTAGTCAAGTCTCAATTAGTTCGAATAATGTGACCCACAAAATTCTCTTATTAATCGAATTTGTCCAATTTGAAATTATTATAGTCTATTATTCTATTTAGTTTCAATACATTGAAAATCTCTACTTACATAATTTCTATATAGAACTTTTTTCAAGTTAAAAGATATTAATTTAATACGTTAGTATAATAGTACGCATAAATAACTGAGGTTGTTAAAATAAATTAGTTTGATAAAACGTTTGCATAGAGCATATGCATAAAGCAAAAGAGAGGCCAACAGAAACGGAATATGTTACAAGTTATCACATCATTTAACTGAAGTTTTTTCAATAGGTTAGTCTGACCTGAGTAAGCTTTCTTGGTCATCATACATTTGCTCGTGATTCAGACTAACTTCGTCTTGCCCAACTGATATACCGTATATTAAGGAATCTACAATATTTTACCCTTTCGCTTCAAAGTTCCTATTCTGAAGAATATTTCTTCACATTACATAATGATAAGTTTCTTAATGTGTGCATTAGCTATATCTTTTTATACTTATAATTGTATTCATCCTCAAACGGATGAAGGCGAAATCCATTTCTTTCCAATAAGATTTCTTTGGCGCGTTATTTGAATGATGCAAAATTTTAAATCGGCTCATACAAAATTATATTTTGTGTTGAATTAAAATTTATACTAAATTAATCTCGTATCATTTAAAATCGTGCTAATCGAGGCTTTTGAAAATTTTGATAAGAGGACGTTTTCGTATTCATTTTCAAGATTTTATAAACAACAAATTTGCAGTTCTTATATTCTATACAATTACGTTGGTAAATCAATAAGTCTGTAGACTAATGATGAAAAGAAACATTTGAGTAGCTGCGCGTGATTGTGCCAAACGAACCATTTTTCAAAAATTGATATTTTCATTAATTTTAGAGCTAGAATGCTAAGTGTTTGTTTGTTTTTGTTTTTTTTTGGGGGGGGGGATGAACACTTTGCATTATGATTCATAGAGTATTCAAGTTTTGAAATCATTTTTTCCAAAACTGAGCATGGTAGCTCTATGAATAACGAAAATATCTACTTTTTTGAAAAAATGCCTCGTTGGGAACTTATCATACGCGACCACTCGTTTGTCTTACACGACAAATACTTGTTTTCCAACACAATCTCCTTCATTGTCAATGCACTTAATTCAGTGGTGAATGTCGGTCACAATGATCGAACATTATACCATTAGAATTTCAGATCATAGTTCAGTTCAGGCTACGAACTTATTGATCCAGCCTCTTCTGTCAAGCAAAGCTGGAAGATTCATTTCATATCCAGATTGTGATGAGGGCCACTCTTGATAAATTTTTGCCTTTGAAACTACTTGAATTTCAAATAGCAAAAGATTCTCTGTTTCCTGTGTAACGCTACCAATGTAAGGCATTGATTAAAGAGTTGTCGCCCCTTATTAACAAACATGAGAACATTTAGATTCCTCTTTTTTTACTGCTGATCATTAAGTTCTACTTCTTTCTACTTTAGTGCTGATCCTGTCATCACAGAAATCGACAAGAAAGACTACGAATTGATTATTCTTGCATTAGGAAGCATACACAACATATTTTCACTGTTTGTGTTCATCACCTACCTGCTCTCCAACCATCCGAGGTTACCTCATTGGTCAGAAATTATCGACCCAATCAGGTAAAGTATTATTACATTTATGAATTTTTGTGAAAATAGCAAATTGAATACATCACTCTGTCCATTCAGTCCAGTAAGTAAGAGTCGACGAAGAGATCTTATTTTGTATTACATGACAGGGAGTGAAACAATAAAGATTGGTTTCGATCGTAGCCAGGGAACGAAGAGAATGAGATGGACCCTAGCTTCACTCGATCCGCCTATCGAATCTGGTTTAGGGAGGTTGACAAGCCTTTTATCAACTAAGCTCAACCTTAAAGAACAAAAAAATCCAATTAGTTTTAAAAGTACAAGTCTAAAATCAATCCGTCTTCCCGGTAGTCGCATATCCAGTTGAAACATGGAACCTCATCAAAAGATTTGCCCTCAAACTGAGAACCATGCAACCTGCACTGGAGATGATCATGTTTAACATCACATGGAGAGATCACAGGAGATATCATAGAAACTATAAGAAAACTCAAATGGCAATGGGCTGGTCATGTTGCGAGAATGTCAGACAACTGCTTGGAATTACGATTCACGACATTGACCCCCAGAGCTCATATGCAAAACACTGACTGGCAAAAAATAGATGGCTTGACGAACTAGACGAATTTACAAGGTATTTGCTCCGTGACACCCATGATAGAAAGGTCCGGCAAATTTGGGGGAGGTCTATATCCAACGACGGACATTGAAAGTCTGATGATACTGAACGGAACAATATCCTGCAGACAATTCAACTGAATGAAGATGAGAAGGAGAAACAAAGCCCACTTTACAAAAATTAGTAACCCGTTTTATTTTATTTTTCTCGGTACGACAGGGAGACTGCTCATTTAACCAGAGAAAGAGAAAAAAAACTTTCGTCTTGTAGAAGTCTCATCTTATCAACTTTTACGGTAATCTCGACCAGTGACTATCTGCCTGATCTCTATTCGCACTTCTTTATTGGCTCTATATGGTCACGTGGTTCCAACTATGCCTCTGTTAACGTCTACGTTTTTGATCGTTAATCAAATTCTTATCAAATATTTATTTCATGAATTTTGTATTAATAGATTATGGATGATTCGTCCTGGGTATCTTTTCTGGTTGTCTCTGCATTGTTTACTCAATTAATATTACGATAAGCGCATTCTTTAGATAAATGAAATTAAATAATACATTTGTTTATGAATTTTAGTTAGCACTTGTCTTTGATAACTATTTCGAGTTTGTTTCTTGTGATCATAATGTCACGTGATTCAAATCACAACTCGTATTCTTCAAGCCATATAATATTCTTCTGTGCATTCACTAATGAAATTCCGTGCTTCCAAAATCTTCACCGCCCCAACTTACAAAAGAGTGCATTTTGTTGCAAGAAATGTGTACCTAGTGATGCATGATCCCCGTGCTGACATATCGAAATCATTGTTATATCAATGATGTAATCATTTGTATAGCCATCCCATGCAGAAAATATCTAATGCCTGTTATTGTCTTGATTTCAAAGAAAATGAGTTCAAATCTTGCCAAAGACATTTTTTCATCTCTGATCCACGCTGCTCACTAACAACCGTAGAATGGCGGTTTGAAATTTGCGATAAAAGGCAATAGAACTAAGATGAAAGAGATACAAGATAGAGCTGAAACATGGAAACTAACCAAGAGACAGACCTGCAAACTGAGAAGTATGTAACATGCACATGAGAGAATCATGCTCAACCTTACATGGAGAGATCACAAGACAGCACAGTATATAAGGAAGAAAATAGGTGTCCGTGACATCATAGAAACTATTAAAAACTCAAATGGCAATGGGCAGGCCATGTTGCAAGAATGAAAGACAACCGATGGACATCACGTCTCACAACCTGGATCCCCAGAGATCACAGAAGAAACCGAGGCCGACAGAACACAAGATAGAGAGATGAACTGGATAGATTCAGGAAATACTGACTCCGCGAAGCCCATGATAGAGAATTGTGGCGAATCTTGGGGAAGGTCTATGTCCAACGACGGACGTTAAAAGACTGATGATGATGACAACGATTCTTCTAATGAATCAATGTAATATTAAATATTTAGTTACTTTTAGTCTTATGTGTTTATGCATAAATTTTTTTTTTAAGATATATTTTTTGTATATGTGCCATAATATTTTTTCATTCAATTTTTTTTTAAATTTTGAAATTCCTCTTCCAGACGTTTGTGTGGAAAGGATCAGTCGGAAGAGGATGAAAAGGCCCAGTCGACCGAGATCTCAAAGTTGGATGTGAAGTTTTTCAGTTTCAGAACTTTTTATTATATGGTAAGTAATGCCGGGATAAATTTGGAACGCAATGTCGCTACATCAGTGAAATATGACAACATCTAACTTCTACAAGTTTACCACATTCCTCTATCGTAATACAAACAGGTAAAACGATCCCCACGACGTAATGAAAATATATAATTATTCAGTCTTTAGTTTTAAAAAAAATTGAACTTTTCTTCTTCTGATGACGATCATAGTTGAAGAAAAATGCCTTGTACTAGGGTGGATCAGGCATTCAGATATCAGCTGAAATTTTATCTGAGATTTTCACTGTATAATGTTTGGAAGGGGTAGATTATGCAGAAAAACAAATATTTCTTGGGTAAAAGAAATGTTTTCGCGATTAGGCAGCGGACTTATTGACTTATTATTATTATTCCTATGTATGTGTCTTGTGTTTAAGACTGGGCACTGTGAATTTGACAAGCCATTACTTTCAACAACAACTTATCTATTATGTACTATCACCATAGCCAAAGGCATGAAATCTAAAAATTCTTCCCCAGGAAAATACACTTGAATGTTTTGAATCGCATTAGAATATTCTCCAGACAGGAAGGTATTGGTGGTTGAAGACTTTGGCTCAAGGATGTTCATAATGGTCACAAAGAAAACCTTATCTCAGGGAACAAACGAAGTAGTTCAATTATTAAGCTTAAAATTAGATATAAACATCGCACAGGGCCACGGGAACAGTTGTAATGCCCTCTAAACTTATAGTTAGGAATTAAGTACGAAACTCTTCTTTTAGCTAGATAGCAAAAGCGTCACTTCCTCCGACGACCCCTATAAAACCCCTGGACGCACATGGACCAATGCTCACTAGCTCCAGCACCTCTTGCTGGTTACACTTCTAGCCCCGGCCTTTGTGGCCGGCCATTTTCTCTCTTTCCTTCTTCCTGGTCCAAGACTCAACAGGAGCGTCTGCCGAAGTATTTCAGACATGTCTCTTCTTACTTATTCTGACTGTTTATTTATAATCTTGCAAAGATGCTGATTAATGTTCCCAAAAAGTCACTCGGTGTTATTTAGTTGAATTCTATGAGTTTACCGGAAGCACATGATTGCACTGCATAGAACAACCAAATGGAATTGTCAATGGAGACGCAGTCCAATATATCTGATGTTCTGGAATCTTGAATTTGCAAAACAAACGTTGGAAACATTTACTGAGGAACGGGTGCTAATATCACAAAGATAGTTTACGTGATCCATAGTAAGCGCACTATAGATATTGTTTTCCCGAGTTAGCTTAAATGTAGTCTTATTTTGCGTTCTCGAAAGGCGGCAACAGCTGTATTTGTCGCTCTTTATATTCCCTTTTAGATAAAAAATGAAAAAATAAAAATAAAAAATGTTATTTCATGGTGTAGAGTAGGAACAGATCTGCTACGTCAGTGAATTTCGAATCATAAGGTCACACGATGATGGGATGTTTATCTGATAAAGATTTGCACTTGTTGAATCAGTGTTTATCATAAGTTCTACATTATCGTTTCACAGTTATTCCTGGGTATGTCGATTGCTGGAACTTTTTTCAATGGCTACTTTTTTGCATTTCACCTCTTAAATGTGGTCAACAACAACCAACTTTTGGCTGGAGTCATCAAAGCAGTCACACAGAACGGTGAGTAATCGTTACTTTCTGAGAAAAAATATTAGAATTGTTTTTTGTTTGTTTAGTTTTGTTTCGTTCGTTTTTTGTTTTTTTTTTAATGTGATGGCAACCACTTTAGTAGCTGAAAGTGACTTGTTCTTACAGTTAATGTGGCTATGTAGAAAATACAGTAATTGTAGGGTAATTGGATGGGAGTTAGAGTGGTAGTGTAAGCTAATGCGTCAAGTTTTATCTATTTACTTATTTGTTTATTCAGCTTTCATTAAATGGTTTTAAAACGCACCGGAATTTAAAATACATCTACTTTTTTTTTTAGGGCTGACGAGATTATTTTCAGTATTAGAATCTTGTATTAGCTTTGCGATAAGCAAAGATTGTCTACAGAAAGACAGAGATTCCATTGAATGATTCTTCATTCTCAATTGATTAGAGTGCTATATGGTGTACCAGAATGCGATAAATTGTGAATAACGAACTCCGTGTTTGGTCTCGCCAAATTAAATTATTCACAAATAAAGACTTGGACTTGACGGGATGTGATGAGCTACCAACACTCTTTCCAAGTAAAGAATTATCAAAAATTACTTGCTTATAAGCCATCTTCGTTGGCCTTTGAGCCTTATAAGAAGTCACTTCCTATTTATAGAATTTATTTGATAATTATATGCTTATTCCTCTTATTTTCTTATTATTAACTGCAATCATTTCTCTTGAAGAAAAAAACACTTTTTCTTGTCAATTCATAGTTGATTAAGTTATTTGCACAGAAAACGATGACCTGATTAGAAAATATGTAATTCCCCGAATTGGAGTATTTTAATTGTTACAGTAACAGACCAACAAAGAATCTGCTAGAGAATGGATCATTATAGTATAGATGAACGTAATGTATATGTCTTGTAGATAAGATTGGGAAGAATGATAGCAACAAGCCGTTTTTTATTTATTTCATGAACTCACCTATTCTATACAAGTACCAACCATAGCGGAAGACTTGAAATCTATGATTTCCCCTCATGGAGTACAATCAAAGTTTGTTACTCATTTGTATTCTAATTGCATAAAACATTATTCAATCAGGAAGGCGTTCGTGATCAGAAGATTTGAGCATGAAGATGTTTATAGAAATGAATGTTTAAAAGACACTGCCAGGTCAGAAGCGAATTGATTGTTTTCACTTAATTGTAAACATATTGTCCCATAATGTTAAGCTCGTCAAATAAAGTGTTTTGCCTTTTTATTTAGGTTATTCTTTGTTATGGGTCGCCATCCTTGGAATTATCGTCATTTACATCTACGCCCTTGTAGGCTTCGCCTTGTTTAGAAACTCCTTTAACCCCGACTCCCATCTTTACTGCGCCTCGCTATGGCAATGCACTGTCACTGTCATACGTTATGGATTGATAGGAGACATGTTTGAGGTAAGTAACCATGTATATTTCTCGATTTCTTTCATGGATTTTGCAGTGAAGGCCTTCAGATTTGATCACAGGCCAAAACAGAAGTTATCTAGAAAGCACCCAGAGAGCACATACCTCTCAGTCTGTCAGGAATTAGATGCAGGGCGGTAACTGTTGAAGAAATCCTGGATCCGCCCCAAAAAATCAATCCGTTCTCATGGCCTACAATTTGACGAAATGTCATGGGATTTCATTGCGAACTTCTGGAGATATTGAATGGTCAAACAGGAGAGAATACATAAATGTATGAAAAAAATGAAAGAAATGTCTCCAAATTGAAAATAATTGCTGAATCTGCCCCAAAATCAAATCATTCCATCTGCGCCTATTGCCCAGCCTTCCATGAAATTTCATTAAAATTAAATGAGAACGTTTGGAGATAATGTGTAGTGTAGATACATAGCTACAACGCAGGTTGTGAAAAATCCTTGTTACATCTCTAAATTCAATTATTTCTTTCGTGGCTCATAGCCTACCCTTCCTCATAATTTAATCGAAATTAATTGAGAACTTTTGGAGATATTGTACAGTGCAAAGGAAGAAAAAATCATTGATCCACTCCAAAATCTGTGTATATATATATATATATATATATATAGTAGAAAGTAGATTCGCTACGCAAACACGTTTATGTTTCTGTTCACTTTGGACCTCTTTAGGCGAAAGTTTATGTGTGTTTTAAATTGTACTCTAAACCAACTTAATACTTGGAGTTCATACTTGAATGTATGGAGCACTCTACAAAATAGATCCCTCACGTATCAGACATGCTTTATATCATATCATATCATACTATATTGCAAACCTGATTTGTACTATGTGTACTATATATATATATATATATATATATATATATATATATATATATATATATATATGTGTGTGTGTGTGTGTGTGTGTGTGTTTATTTATTACTCAAACTAATAAAAATTAACTTTTTTCTCAAAATGCTACATTCATAAATGAATATTATAACGTACATGCTTTTATTTAATAGAATAACATTTTCGGAACATAATGTACATGTAACGATAAAAACGTGTGTGAAAATTTTCTTTTCGTCCAATGATAGAAATGGGTTTGGAGAACTAAGTATGCGGTAAGACTCAATTAAGGGAACTAGGTATACGGTAATGTCTCTATTAATAGACATTGAACATGCGAAAACCCCAGAAATTGGAGAGCGGGTATACACCCCGTTTCGATAACTTCGTGTCTTACGGTTTTCAAACATCTGACGTTGCATTTTTAATTGCATTTCGGTTTTACGTTAAACAAGTTTGGCCACCCCTGGTCTATAAATTTGAGATGAATCACTAACACACCAACTTTTATTCGGACATCTGAACTCTTCTTCTCATCTTCGATATAGTCACAACGTTTTAGCCGAGCCATTTCACCAGAAGAAGTGGCCTACCGGAGATACTATTGTTCCTTACGGATATAACATTTTACATCTGTAGAGGGCCATAGAAATGAATTGACCGAAACGTTGTGATAACATCAAAAGTAAGAAATAGAGTTTGAATTGCCCGAAATAAAGTTGGTATGTTGTAATGTCCTTAGTATTTCTTGTGGAGTCATGTAAAGTCGTTGGTATACATCGAAAGTCTGCGGGTGTTAGGAAGTTTCACAAGTCAAAGAATCACTGAGGTATGTCTTGAGTAAAAGGTGCGATGTATTCGCTGAAAAACCCACGTTGGGTAACTTCTACGAGTATTGGTACGTCCGAGAAAAGAGCTATGGACGAAAAAGATGGTGATCTACGGATGTAACCTTTTCTTATACTCGCACTGGGATAACAATGCGAACACGACGTGCAGAAAGAATTGAATGATCCTTATTCGTTCTCTGTGTCAGCCGGGGACCCTTTATTTCAAAATATGAATTGATATTACTAGGACGAAAAGCACTGTCTGTAGGGAAGGAATGATTGGTCAGTCTGTTCATCTGTGTGGATTCATGCCCATCCCCAGGTGTATTTATCTCTGCCTTTGTCCGTGACAACTCATTAGGAAGCTCTGTCTCTCCCGAGCTGGTCTACCATATATATATATATATATATATATATATATATATATATATATATAGTCTTCTTTTTCTGTCTTCCTGTCAGTGTTAGATAGCTTCAAGTATCCAGTTGCCATCGTTATCACACACGTGGAGAAGACAGTCTCCAGTCCTATATCGAAGCATTCCAGGCATACATGCAAGAAGAGACATTTCTGATTCATTGTAACACTATTGTGCTAAAGCAGGCGCCTATTCTAGTTGTGTTGTGTTATCTAATTGATTCGCCCCTAATCATCTTCGCCTTACCAACTTCAACGAATTCATGCTGTTGTTTATTTACGTAATTTTAAATTCTACTTTTTGTTCCAGATTTTAACGCAGAGCGCTGAGGAGAACACATTTTCTTATTTCTGGCCAATCGCATTGTATCATCTTTCATTCTTCATCTTTATTACCACCATTGGCCTTAACATCATCTTCGGTATCATCGTCGACACCTTCTCAGAACTGAGAGATCTCAAGGTAAACAGCATCTAATCTTTATACCTACTTGATTGTCCATCAATTTAGACAATAGCATAACAAAGATGCATAGATTTGAGTACTGAATTTTTTGGGTGCAGTGCAAACTGAAATAAAATAACAGGAATATTTTATTGGATAACAAGGCTATATTTTTGATTGTAGCGTCTTTACTTTAAAAGATTTTTTAAATAACTTAGATATAATGGCTTTAGAGTCCTTTCGTAATGCTTACATGAATTCTTGATCACTGATTTCCAATGCATTTGTACATTAAAATCATATAAAATGCATTTGAATTCCACATATAATAGCGTTATTCTGTTAAGTAAGGTTTACATTAGCGCCTAGACACCGGTGATCACTTCCTTTCGGATTTTCAACGCACAATATACGGAATACCGCTGGCTCAAAATAATCTTGGGTTAAAATTTGCATACGTCTGATGCCAACAGAAATATATAATTTGTTAGTACAGGCAATTACTATAGATACACTTGTGAGTAATGAAGCAACGGAGTAAGAAGTACTCTGTTGGTAGCGATAAAAAAAGCTATAAAATTTGTCTACTTACGCCGGTTCAAATGCAGTCAGTGCTAAAATACAATTGCAAATTCTTGTTCCATTTTACCTGACGCTACAATTTTCGTTGAAGTGAAAGTTTAATGTATTCGTTGAATAAATCCTCCCTATGGTATCACGTTTCATGAACAGCAAGATACAAACAATTTGCAACAGAATAAATATATTGAATTTTTTGAAACAAATTTCCTACGACGTATTGTGTCTAAGTTTAATCAATAAATTTGTTAATAATAAATGATAAATAATAAGGCTTAATTTTTTAATATTTGCACTAACATGGGGAAATCTTCTCCCGACCCAACACCAGATCGTTTCATTTTCATGCAAAAGAGATATGGTTCAAACACTTCCTTTTGTTCACGACTAAGCGTCGCCACAGCAAATAACACAAAATTAATTGTGTACTCATATGACTAAAGTTGAGGAAAGGCGAACAAATAACCGTAACCCAAAGCCTCGTACCTCATTACCAAAGCCGAAGTTTCTTTATAATCATTGACAGTTCGAATTTTACCGAACAGTTGCTGAAAAACGGCCTAAATAATACATCCATTTTTAATTAATTTTAGTGATTGCATACATATGATCTCATAGGTATGAAATAGCACAGCAAATTCTTGTCGTCGGAGAAAATACAGTGCTTGTATTTTAGCATCGACTATACTTAAATCCAGCATACGTAGGTGTAATGAATTGAATTTGGTAGAATTTTTGAGATAAGATGATTAAAGGGAGGTAATGTCAATCTCTTAAAACAGAGTTGCTTCCCTTGCCTTCTGAGGAAACGATCTCAGTTATGTTGGTATTTTACGCCAATTTTTTTGTAATTATTAAATTTGAAAATTGATTGATAAACTTTTTATCCTTGTTCTCACAATAGAAGTGCGTTCAGTCCAAGAAGATGAATTTAAAAAAAGAGGAGAGAAATTTATCATTTTAACCAATGGCAAAACAGTATTGTTTCTTCCTAGAAAATTGACTAAAAGCAGACGACCGATGAACTTTTGGAAGGGAAAAGAGTCAGTAAGGACAGTCAAAATATCGAAAAAAATTCTCCTTTAATAGTGAACGATGTGCTTTTTTTAGTTCGCTGTCCGTAACACGGGACTTTTCCACTCAAGGGTATGAATATCATTGATAAAAAAACGTACTGTGATGAATTAAATACTTTACTCAATAGGATGTTTTAAAAACATTTAGCCTCAATTTCATTGATTTCTTGAATTTTTCGATAAGCTACAATTTCGACCTAAGAATATAAATCACATTTGTTTTATGTTACTGCATGTGAAATAGTTCTTATACTACTGAAAATGTATAAGTGGAAAGACGAAAGAGAAAGATTCAACTCAATATCCTAAATCTGACATTTACACGATGACTGTTTTCTTTTCTCCAGTGGCGCGCTGAATCTGACATGAAAGATACATGTTTTATCTGCTCCAGAAATAGTTATGATTTTGAGCATCATGGAAAGGTAAGTCAGATTTGTGAATTCATACGTTACAACAAAGATACCAGTCGTTATTTTTATAGATTGGCTGGAAACTGAATGCATGGAACATCTGCTTATGCTTTGTTGTCAATGGAAGGGACAACAATACATATTTTTTTAATCTATTTGAGACGCAAGGAACATCAAAAGGAATTCGTGATTTATTCCAGAATTTCAAAACCTGCATTTCTGCATTTCCCGCTTAATTCCAACTTTTATCTCATCCCCCGGCTCTCCTTCTATCTTATCCCCTTCCCCCCAGTTTCCCTTCTCTCTCATCCCCAGGTCCTTTTTTTTTTCAATCATATTCTCAGTTCTCTTTCTGTCCCATGTCCCAGTTACCATTGTCTCTCATTCCCAAGTCCCTTTTTTTCTCACTCATAAGTTCAATTTGCCTTCTCTCTTATCAATCAGTTCACCTTTCATTCTCATCTCCAAAATTCTCCTTTTTACTCTCATCTCCTAAATTTCCCTTTTTACTCAACCCTGCAGTTCACTTTCTTTCCCATGTCCCAGTTATAATTCCCTCATAACCCAATTCATACTATCTCTCACCAACCGTTATTCTTCTGTCATCCCTCCAGTTCGTCTCCTCCTTCGTCCCCTAATTCGCCTTCTCTTTCAATGCCCCGGTTTGCATCATCTATGACCTGCATTACCCTTCTCAGTCATACCCCCATTTACACTTCTGTCTCATACCCCAGTTAACTTTTCTTATCTCTCAGTTCCCCCTCTCTTTCATCCACCAGTTCAGCTTCTCACCCATACCCTCAATTTTCTTTCTCTCTTATCTTTCAGTTCTCATTCTCTATTGACCCCTCACCCAGTTCGCCTTTTTTCTCATGTTTGAGTTCCCCTTTTTCTCTCAACCCCAATTCCTATTCGCTATCCCAGTTCACATTCTCTCTCATCACTCCTTTTTCCCTTCTCATTCATACCCATGGACACAATTCTGTCTCATCTTTGGTATCATCGTCGACACCTTTTCGAAACTGAGAGATTTCAAAGTAAACAGCATCCAATTTTTACACCTAATTAGGTGTCCATCAATTTAAACAACGGCATCGCAAATTTCAAAGATGGATAAATTTGAGTTCAGAATTCCTTGGGTGCAGCGCAAACTAAAATAAAGTAACAGGAATCTTATATCAAATTAACAAAATCTATATTTTTGATTGTAACGTCTCTACTTTGGAAGATTTGTTAAATAACTTAAATATAACGACTTTAGCGTCTTTCTGTAATGCTTATGTAAATTTCTGATCACTGATTTCCAACGCATTTGTATATTAAAATCATATATAATGCATTTAAATTGTACATATGATCGTGCTATTCTGACAGCGAGGCTTACATTAGTTCCTAGTCACTGGTAATCACTTTCTTTCAGATTTTCATAGTTACATTCTGTCTCATCTCCCGGTTATGCCCTCCTGTTCCCCTTCTCTCTCCTCACCCAGTTCCCTTCCACTCCCATATCAACTTAGTTATGATACCATCCTTTCTTGGATCATTGATATCTATTGAGTTTTACTTGGTACGGTACAAGTTCACCCTGTGAAGGTCTCTATAAGTTTTATTGCTGTTGACTCCATTAAGATAGGATTTAACGTCAGAAGGTTCCCATCGATGAAATTAGGTGTGTGCTTACTACTACCAGGGAAAGAGTGTGGATGTTATCGTTCAGCTGAGTTGGAGGGAAAGGGGAGGTAAGCTAGAGAGGGGCAAATCACAGAGGAATAAACCATGGACAAAGTTTTCTCATGTAAACATGCCACACTATTGATGTACATGGATTTCAAGCAAATAAGACAAATGTTTCTTTAGTAATGTGCAGTGAATGTAAAGTCTTTTAAATGTGTAAATAGAGTCAGTAATCAATTACTTGTCTAGTATTTGAGCTATCACGTTGTCTTATACACCAGTTATTTGTCAAGGGGATTTTGCCGGGCCGTCCTGTTATATCTTGGCTTCCCCTGAATAAATTGGGATTTTGTTATCTTAGAACTTTAGACTGTTTCAGGGAATTATCACCATCTACGGTAAACGGGGATAATTTCCAGGATTTTCACCTTATTTCAGCAATTCCAGGAAAATTTTTTTTAGCATTTGTCAAATTCTCAGGTGTGTTTAATTTAGTCTTTTATGGTAAACCGACAAAAGAGAAAATAAGAGTGAGAGAGAAAGAAAGTGTGCGTGTATATGTATTTGTAGTATGTTAAACAAGGTTATATCTTTATTTTGATTTTTTAAAAACTTTTTCTTTACATATTATTATTATTATTATTATTATTATTATTATTATTATTATTATTATTAAATTGGGATCTCTACAACCCTATCTTGGGTATCAAATTCATTTTGAGCCTCTATTTTTTAATGAAGGTTTCGATGTCATCAAAGCTATCAATAGTAAGGTGTTCATAGAAGAGATCACACCAAGGTCCTGAAAATAAATGCTATTATGATGAATTAGTTATCGTTTTGTTTTTTGTTTTTTATCTTTACAGGGCTTTGACGCCCACGTGAAATCCGAACACAATATGTGGTCTTACATTTATTTCATCATTCATCTGGACACCGTGCAGAGTAGCGAATACACGGCATTAGAACTGTTTGTTTATAAACTGGTAAGTAGATTTACTATTACGGTAACGAATGAGTACAACCTAGGAGGCCATCGCCTTGGGCTACACTCGCCAATGTATCAATCAAGAAATTGAAAATAACGATATATGCCAGTAGAATCATTTCAAATGACATTTTTAAGTTTTCCCATGCTTTTCCTCTCCTTCGTGATCAATGTGCACAAATGCTTCTAAAGGCATGGACCACTGGAATCCATTTACTGCTCCAAGGTTTTCATCCTAATCTTGTATTATCGTTTGCTTATTATGATGGACCATCGAGTGTATTGATATTCTAGTGTATGTGTGTATTGAGATTTGGTCAAGTATTTGTCCCACCTTATTCAATAGTAAATTCAGTGACCTGCTGTCTTTGTTTCGTTGCAGAAAGAGAAAGAAAATTATGATTTTATCCCTTTGAACCGTGCCTTATGTCTCTCTACATCCGACCTTGATTCAACAGAATCTAAAATCGACGAACTTTTATACCACGTCACTGCCATCTCTCACAAACAGAAAGAAGATGTAAGTACAACATTTCTTAATGCGTCTCATCAATATTAACATGGAAATCATAAATTTTATAGTTCAGTATTAATGATGGAAAATCCATTTTATTAGGAATTTGAAGACTTTGTTGAAAATCTCTCATTGTCTGAGGAATGAATAGAAAGGAAGGAGGTTTATTTCTTATTAAATATCCAGCGTTAAGAACGTGTTTGACATTTTCTGTTTTGGGGGAATGTCAGATTCAACCTTTGGGGACATTACAAGTCGTTTGCCTTTTTATTTATCTTGTTTTTTTTACTCTTCTTTCGTTACTTCGAAATGTTTACATCTATTGTTTGACCAGTAAGAAGTATGTAAGTACTTCGATCACGAAATACCCCCCCCCCCTCTCTCTCTCTCTCTCTCTCTCTCTCTGCTTTGGAGGAACGTTTTGTTTTTTGCATTTTTGAAAATGTTCCCCCATAATAGTTTTTTTTAGTGGTGAGCTCGATTTCCACTGTAATTTCGTACTAAATTGGCCTCCCAGCAGAATTCGCGCTGGTTTTGTTTTGTTTGTTTGTTTTTTTAAATCGGACTTTTTTAGTCATCACTATGCGGCAAAGGCAAGATAAGTAAATTATTCATTGATCACCCCTTTTTCCAATTTTTTTTAATTGATCACCCCAAATAGAGCATGCTGCCATAAGACATTAGATACGCGACGGTTTCTATCGAGTGACTAACCAGATCTGCTCCATCTCTATTAGCATTTCATTTTGCTTGTGCTTGTATTCATATTTTCTTCCATTTTTGTAGAATCGATGCATATATATATATATATATATATATATATATATATATATATATATATATATATATATATATATATATATATATCCCTTGTTTCTTTTAATTTTACAGTTTATGTAGACTGTTCTTCTAATTCTCTCTCTTTTGTTGACAGGAGTTTGAGAGGAAGCGGCAAGTTGAAAAGAAACGTCAGCGAAAATGGCAAGAGAAGCACCGACGATTCTTCAGCGTTCTAGTGAGCAACGATAGTGACCGCGAAACCTTGTTCGAGTCGGCCACTCGGAAACTCCTAACCAACAACATCAGCCACCAGCCGTCCACGACATCCAGAGAGGACGACTTACCACCACCGCCTCCGCCGCCGCCGCTACCGCCACCGCCCCCGCCACCGCCAGATAGCCCGCCATCTTCGATACCATTGCCATCGATACAACAATTGCAACAGGAGCCAGAAAATGAACCGCGGGAACCATTTCAAAAACCTGAAACCTCGAACTTACAAACGTTGATCGCTCCACCGAGGCGTAAAAAACTCATACGGAGCGAGCGTGATGTCTATGACTCTGATAACTTGAATGATTCAACATCAGATTCAGACCCTGAAAGCATTGTGGGAGGAACGTATACTCTTCTCCGTGAAGAAGATTCCAGTCCGCTTAAGGACACAGACACTACAAAAATTGAACTTCCTTTAGAACTCCTCAGCTTAACTGAAACACCGGAAGCCGAGGATGACGCTTCGCCCGAGGGCGATGATATCTCATTAACTGCAGCAACAAGACTATAATTCAGCGATAATAACATTAATATATTTTGCTTGGGAAACTAATGATAACATGAACAAAGTCAGTTTTTTTTCCAATATACTAACTTTAGTTGATGGAGTGGAATTCTTTAATTTTTATTTTTCCAGCTGAAAAAAAAATGGCCGTCACACCGAGAAGTGCAGAATTGTTTTCTTAATTTTTCATTTCAAATTTTCATAATTTGTTTTTCATTCATTGGAAAACAGTTGCAAGAATATGAAGGAATCGAACTTTCTTTTATCGAGTTTTTTTTTTTAATTTTGTTCAGAAGAAGAATCCCTCCAAACCAATGCACAAACTTTAACCCACCAACTATTTCTTGAATTTCTCACTCCAGTGGAGAGTTTATTTTTTAACAGGAAATCGCCAACAAAACCTAAATCATATTAACAAACTTATTCAGAAATAAAATCGCATTTTCCGACAAAAAAAAATATTATTGGACTTGAAGAACGACAATTGATGCTTTTATGAATAATGAATGGTAACAATGAAAAAATATTGAAATATACTGGCAGTAGTTCGGAGATTTTTTTCCCGTCCTTTTCTCAAAGGCTTTTTTTTTTTTTTTTTTCAAGGATTACTTTCTCGTTTTTGACTTCATTTCGATCTTTTTTATATATTTTCTTTTTCCGTTTATCCTACAGTTCTGTTTTTGTTTTGTTTTCCTATTTTTTCTTTTTTCACCTTTTTGTGTGTGCGTGCACCTTTTTCTTGAGGATAATCTCGGAAATATGTATCTGTCAACGGTTTTCTGGTCATTTGTGAACCAAAGTCCCGAATTGATTGATTGAATTTAGGCGACCGGAGATCCAGACAACACCTCATCACACCAAGATGTGTAAGGTCAGGGCACACGTTGAAGTCTGTGGCAATAGTTGAGGGAACCAACCCTCTAAAAAGTGTGCCGTATCGGCATCGTGACACAATATGGAACCCCCTTCTCCGAGACCATGGGTGAAATGAGGCCAGCTAAATGTAAGATGGCGTGATAATCTGGACAAATTCAGTATGTTCTGGTACCGCAACGCTCAAAAGTGAAAAAAAAATGTCCAACAGCGGATAAGATGATGACTGATAAAAAGACTGTCACCCCACGGAGGCAAGATAGGACACAAATCCCTCTTGTTTTCCTTTGGTTCTTTATCTTTACCCTTTAATTATCTCTTATTTTCTTCCTCTCCTTTTTATTTCAAAATCATCTTGCATATTTCAAATATTGAATCTTGGTTATACAAATCTTCTCCAAACTTCCTTCGGCATTCAATTCATAAAATATCCTCAGCAAAACTTTGTTCTAATGTATTTCAAAATTGATGGGACTATTCAGTAATGAACTGAACAAGAATGACTTTAACACCTTTTTTTATTTTCAATTTGATAAGTTGAAGTTCAGATATCGGAGAGAGCACCAAGATTTTTAAAACTCACAGTAAATCAAGTATATTCGCTCGATAAGGATATCAACCGTTGGATCAATTCCACCGAATAAACAAATGACCCTGTCCATAAATTTCTGTGCTGGTAAAGTGTCTTATAAAGTGAAAGGAACTCTACAGTAAGAATGATTGGTATTTCATTGTTTTTTTTTTTCTATACTTAATCTCATATTCTGTATGCGCATTTTAAAACCTTCCTAAAAAATTTTTTTTTAGATTCTCTCATGAACGTAGAAAGCAAATATCTAATAAAAAAAATTATAATGAACAAAAATACATAAAAAATCACTTTAAAATAGTCATATCATTATTTCTGGATTATTCAATGAATTTTTCTCATTCTGAAATCCATTATTGTGGTTTTATACAAGACAAAGCTAAGCTTGGTAAATAACTGAATAACCAAGTTGTTTGCCTTTACACCTACCCTATTCTAAAAATGTGCTGTGATTAATTTGAAAGTTTGATAGAACTGCTTGTTCAGAATGAGATCCTAACTTTTAAAAAAAACTAATCGATTCATTACAACCGATTATCGTTGTTCATGGAAATGATTTTTCTACTTTTATTTTATCAACGATGTGCATAAACTTGCATGAATCTTAAAACAAAACGTTGGATTCTGGTTTGAAAGCAAATTTATTCTCTATAATCTTTTTCATCTTATTTCTTATTTGTATCCTGTCCCCATATTCACACGCTTTCATTTTCTGTACAAAAACAATTCCTATGTACTGCGTGGTTTTGAAAGATCCTGGACGAAAATGACTCATTGTCAATTTTACAATTTGTAGTGTGTTGTGTATATCTTGGATAAGACGTATACCTATCTCTTCTCCTCCCTTTGAAATTCTTGAAAAAAAATACAATGTGAGTGTTTTAAAAGAATAAGTAATAAATCAATAAATTTGAAAAAAAAAAAAAAAAAATTAAAAAATTAATAGCTATTGAGGGAAAGGCAAGAAGCCTGCGGCTCCTGAATTGTTTCACTGCTATTTTTACAGGCAAGACAAATGTTCATAGCATCGAGAAATCCCAGTTGCAAGTCTTGACAACACTGTCGATTAACTCGGAAAAGCTTACACAAAAGCGCACTTTGAAATTCAATGTTCTACAATCACCAATGTGGCTTCTTTTTTTCATATTAAATATAAACCAGAATTTCCCAACTTTGTTTGACTCAAGAGAAAGAGAGGTGGAACACGAAAGAAACTGGAGAAAATTTTGATTAATAATCAAAATCCAACTGAACAAGCGAAAGAGAATTTATAAGGTATTTCAAATCATTGTGAATGCAAATCACTTGATAGCAGAAAATTTATATGATTTAAACATAAGCTCTCCAATCAACATTTTTTCTTCACATCATCCAGCTTAACAGTGACTTGAACTGTGTTTTTTGTTACATACATTTATCAATTAATAGTTTTTGCCTTCAGATAATATGGCCCACATTGTGAAATAAATATTCCAAAATTGTTATCCTAAGAATTGTTTTTATCCACCGTAAGGGAGTAAGAGTGAGAGAAAATCAGGGGGAGTTTTGTTTTTCTTTACCTAAAATTCCAGTAACACAATTTCACTTTCAACTATTGAAGATAAGACATCTTCAGACATGAAAGAAAATGGAACTTTAAAAAGTATGTTAAAAAAATAAATAAATAAATAAAAAATTTACAAAAATATATTGACCAATTTTCAGAGCCAGTAACATCTGAAACTTGATCGGAAGATATTTATTTTGTGGTTTCTTGATAAAAAAAGGAGCCAAAGACAAATATAAAAGAAATAGTTTTCAACATAATGAAAATGATCTGGTACGATTTTGAGAATGAAACTGATGTAAATAATAGACTTTAAACAAGACGTGTACACAATGCAATTTACAACAAAATGGCCGACAAACTGAATAAAAGACTGCAGTGTTCATTTATACTGGTGGGGCACTCAGGCGATTCCCCAGTATGTGCTCGTTTTGGTTTTCTTACAGGTGCCAGGGATGTGAAGTGTTCCTCAGCTTTGGATAAGAGATTTGAATTCATATGGTGTCAGTGGACACCCTCCATATGATTGCCTTACATCAACCTGTAAAACTTATGGGTGAAGATCTAGAAGCCATTATAAAATTTTTTTGTCTTTCTAGGAAGGGCCAGGGTGGAAGCAAACTCAGGTTTTTGTTTCCTTACTGTTTTGTTATGACCCCATTCTATATTTTGAAAAAAAAAAAAAATTATTCACTGACAACGATGCAAAATAAAAAGTTCTAATCTTCTCAACCCACAATGAGAATTATCAATGGAAAGAAAACAGTCCGACTTACACAATAATATTATTGGATGAAAATGAGCATTTTTCTTACTAGGATAAGCAAATAATCCTTTATCCACAATTGTCAGCAATGCATTCATTGTATGAATGCAATCGTGAAAGGAAAAATTTTTAAAACTAAAACAAGCAAAATGTTTCCTTTTTATGCTTTATTTTTTTTTTGTTCCAATTCTTACTTTCAAAATGGGGTCACATTTTTATAAATCAGAGTATCACGGAAAATAAAGAACATTTTTGAAACAAAATAAACATTGTTATTTTTTTGTTTATTTTCTGCTTATCGAATTATTTATGCTTCTACTTGATTGAAACATTGAAAACAGTCGTTTCCTTTCATATACAGTATGCTAGGTTTTTTCAACTTCTAGAATTTCACTGTAAATAGGCAAAGATATATCTTATCAAAACTGGAATTATCTCCAAGTTGAATGAAAAATTTATTCAATGACTTGAGCTACTAAAACAAGGGGTATGTCTGTCATTTTAATTATTTGCACAAGTGGTTTCTATTAACTTTGATTTCACTTGTGCAAATCTTACTGAAAAGATTTCAATGTTGCGCCAAATAAAATTAAAAAATGCATTATTACATCAATTACATTTTAATCAATATACACACTATACAAATACTTTTGACATAACTTTGTGTGTGTGTGTGTGTGTGTGTATGTATATATATATATATATATATATATATATATATATATATATATTCAAAGTTGGTGACTTTTCTCAAATAACAATGGAAAAAAAAAAAAAAAAAAAATTCTACCATAGTATGCCTTATAAGAGATATTGGCCTCTTTCTTGAAAACTTGATATAGTTCATCCTGTTTCAAATAACAATTTCACACAAGATTTTTAATAAAACATTTTATTGTTATTTACAGCTCTCTTTTTTTCTTTTTTTTTTGTTATCTCTCAAGATTTTCGTAACTTGATGATACAGACACTATTTCTGGCTTCTTTTATTCTCCACCAACGTCCCAGTTTATGTTCTTGGCCAACTGCAGCCACAAGAAACGATCCATCTTTTGAAAATTGCAAAGAGTTGATAAAACCAACCTGAAAAGGATGAAGAAGATAAAAAAAAAGTGAAGACCGTTTATGAATTTTAAATAAAATAGAATATTCTTACTTTAAGTGCCAAAGGCAGATGTTTGGAAGGGGTCAGACTTTTTAGATCAAAATTTAGATTCATTATGTTGAATAGAAGATCTATAATCTGTTAAGTTTTAGATTTCTCAACATGAACAGCTGATCCAAAAATTTCAAACTCAACTCTGTAATGCCGTGTGAGTTGACCAATACAAATATTGATCGTCAAACTCATACAATGGCAAGTTGTTGAGAAAAATCACACTGCATGCATGTACACACACATTTCTTCGATTGAAGTTGGAGGACTCCAACCAAAAGCTATTAGCATGACAAGTATCTAAAAAGTCACTGATTTTTTTTACATTCATTTCCGTCACACAATGCTGAAGTACATTTTACTTTTTATAATGAAGATTTCAATCAAAGAGTAAATGATTGTTAGCACTTCCATATTAGTTGTTACATTTACAAGTAAATTTTACACACCAAATGTAACAACTCTTACGGGACAGAAGTAGTATATTTTGGGGTTTTTTTTTTAAATCTCTTTTCATAAATTTGTATTGTTGCGAACATACAAAATGGTACATATATGGATTACCAGATAATACCGTGGCCTATTGGATCCCCCTTTGAGAGAAAAATAGCACAATCCTATGTGACCAGAATTAACATTGAATTTGCAAATAGATAAGGGAGACTACTCAATATCTAAGAAATTACCGGACACTAAAATTAAATGATCAAGTTGCATATTGACCCAATTTTTTTTTTACTTTGTTCCAAGTTAGTGCATGTTGGGGGTACCTCAATTCAATAAAGATAGCTACAATGCACTTTTTTGGCTAATTAGCGGTCACAAGCAGATAAATAAAATGAGAATCTCAGCACAGCACTCCAGACATAATGCAATGTTGAGTTCTGAAGAAGCCCTCCCTCCACATTATAACCAAGCTACAATTCAGTGTTACAAATTTAAATTATTATTCACATAGATCTAGATTTTTTTGGCTGCATCTAAATGTCAAAAATTGCTACTATAATGATTTCTTATAATAAAATAAAATAATATTTTCAATGAAATGATATTTCAATAAAGTAAATGATGACCATAAAAGTCATATTTGATACATTAATTCGTCATATATATCCTATTTTTAGATACACATCTGGAGAATGTACGTTTTTGACTCAATTCTAAACGTAGACCTCAAAATCAATTTGACCACACTGGCAATAACTGCAGGGTGAATATGGATGATATTCAAAGGTAGATGATAAGAAAAACTGGCAAACAGTTTCATGTTTATTGCTGTTGAGTATCTAGTATCGAAGTGAAAACCTATCCAGTGTGACACAGCTACTCGTTAAAAAGCTGAGTTTAAAGAAATTCCTAATAGAAACGTCCTGCCTACAGTGCTTTATTGTCTTGAATAATAAATCTGTTTTTATTTGCAGTTTTCTGGATAAGAGGGGAAAATACAGGTAAAAATGTTGGGGTCTATGACCCACCCACTTTATATCTCGAATCATGCTTTATCCGGCGGACATCTGTATCATATAGATCTGATGATATTAGATCATTTTTTGATATTCACTAAACTCAGCTTAGTACAAGGCCATACAAATCATTTGATAGATTTTGTTGCTCAGTTGAAAGTGCAAAGAAATAAAAGGGACTTACCGTACGAATTGAAAATAAGGGCACAAGAGATTTGAAATTAGAACCACATTTCCACAGCCGAATGGAACCATCTTTTGAGCCTGTCAAGACAAAAGTAACAGGAATTTAAGAACTTTTCAACAAAAATTTATACAGTCTCAACATATTTTAGATAATAGCAGTATTTTTAGGTTATTTTTAAACGTATTTTTCAGGTATGCAGGTGTAAAGACTAACATCCAAACAATTAGGGAGACTCCATAAATGCTGGAAAACTATATTTCATTTCTGACCCTTTTTTTTTTTATAAGCAGAGTTTTATTTTAAATACACTTTTTTTTTTTTAAAGCACATTTTAGATATGCACATGAAAGATCATTTTCAAAATCCAGATTTCTTACAAATAGGAGCCTTCATTGTTTTAGCAGAAAAATTATGAATATTCTCTAGGGAAAATAGTGCAAAAGGCTTGGGACCTAATAGTTTACATTATGCAATTATTAGCATGTCATGCCTACCTGAAGCAATTAAATCTGAATGCTGGAGAGAGGTAACTGAGGAGATCCAGTTCTCTTCATCAGATGAATTACCATTCATTTCTCCATTGTGAGCATTTTTGTATGTTACTAATGGCTTCTTCTTCATAACACTCCATAGACATATTGAGCTGCAAAGATAAGGAAGGAAAGAATTAATAATCACCAAATGAAACATGACATTTCTGTTGTATCACCACAAATCTGTTTTCCAAATAACTGTGAGAGAAAAGCCTATGATTTGAAGTTAATGATCAAATACCAACAAATTTGATTATAGGAAATAGAAATTGTGCACAAAAGTTAGACGTTTGATCATCATGTCACAAGTACCATAGTTAAGCACAAAAATCCACTCATAAAACATTTTTTCCAAATCTTTTAAAAATATAATTTATCAAGTGGAAATTTGAATGAACTAACGTTTGATGCATTTTACACATCTCTCAAAATCATTCCAAGAGAAAGGGATCATATGAAATTTTTTGAAAGTAAAAATGATGCAGATAATAGTTCTTGCATCTCACCTCTGTCAAAGTTGTTTTATCCAAAGATCTTTTTATGCACTGAGTAATTGTAATTTTTCTTCAATTTATTCACTGTTTTTATTTCTAGTATATTTCTAAGGAGTTCAAGTTGTCAATTATTTCAGA
This sequence comes from Thysanoteuthis rhombus, assembly GCA_963457665.1. Lineage (NCBI taxonomy): Eukaryota > Metazoa > Mollusca > Cephalopoda > Oegopsida > Thysanoteuthidae > Thysanoteuthis > Thysanoteuthis major. The sequence continues at coordinate 45,500,175 of OY735207.1, read as the reverse complement.
GTTTTTTTTCAACAGTGTTCTTTATATATTTTATTGTTCTTTCTTCATTGTAAAAATTTTTCAACAATGAGGTTATCTATATACAAAGAACCTCTTTTTTCTTGTTTTTTTAATAAAACCAGACATATGTGAACAAATCTTACTTACTTATCATCACCACCGGAAACAAAAGAAGATTCATTTATGAGAGCTACACAATCAATGGAGCCACTGTAAGAAAAGAAAAAAAAGAGAAAATTAATACAATAGAAATTTCAGTTTGTGCTTGCATTGAAATTACATCTAAAAGACTTAAAAATTGTTAAAGTTTATAAATTGATATTTAATTTACTACATTACTGAAGGTTATGTTGGAAAGAAGAAACAAAATGCCCCCCCAATATATTAAGAGAAGAATTTAAGCAAATTGTTGTAGTCACTGTTTTAATAGCCCGACTTTTCAATTCTTTCACTAGCAAATCGTCCTAGTGCACATTGAAAGAAAGCCAAAAGTTTGAAGAAAAGATTTTTGAACCCTTGTAAAACGTAAACAGCATGGCAATAGTAATTTGATTTTAGTCAAATACATCAATGAAACACTTGAAGAAGCAGAGTTTCAAGTTCTACACTAGTCAGGACCGTACTATAAGCAGTGCAAACACTACGATTGCCAAAGGCCCTCCCAAAATTAGTCTTTGAAAAATATTTGAAGTAGTGAAAGAGTAGAGTGCCCTGACTAAACTTATTTGAAGATCTATTAAGTTACATATAGATAGATTATTGATCCATAAAGGACTTCATATTGAATAAAACACCATAGTTTTATGAATATTTCTTTTGCTTTGATCCGTAAAGAAATAATAGATAGATATAAAACAGGTCCTCCAATGTTAAATTAGGCCCTGAGCTGTTATTGAATCAATTTTATGCTTCTCGGCAAAGATCTAAGGGAGATAACTATCAGTGACACAATGATGTCACTAATAAATTCGAAGACAAGTAGTGTATATACCTCAAAATTTCATGGTTTGGTTTCTTTTAAAATTTTATACCTTTTACTGATACCAGGGTAAATTGTCTCAAACATCTATAATATTATTCTGCTTATTCCCACCAGTCTGAATGTTACACTTTCAGAAATAACAAGGGAAAAGTTAGGTAGTTTAATAGAAAGGCTGGAAAGGATAGGGGAGAGAAAAAAAAAAAAAAAGTAATTTGGTTTAAAAAATGGAGAAGGGAGGAAATAAATTTTGGTAGTTTACTGAAGGAGGTTAAGAGTTTTGTGTATGAAACAAATCTATGTTCATATAACGTGGAGATAAAATTGTGGGAAGACAGCGATGATAAGGGAGAGTGGGATAATACGAGCAAAATGTGAAAAAAAGAGCAGAGACATAAGATAATGGACAATCTTAGTTTTCAACAATGTAATTTCCTTGGGTCAAACTAGTAATACTACAATTTTCTAATTTGTTTCATCTTATGAGTTTCATAGTAAATCTTGTTTTCATGCCCCCCCCCCAAGCTCTTTAAATGAAACCAGGTTTAATTATTACTAAACTTTTCTGTGATGAACATCACAGCAGGAGGAATGGACTATCTAACTGACTCTTATACATATAATGTAGAACACAATTATGGTAATGCCACTGTTATTCTCACTAATCTCTGCTCTGTCTAGAACTACATAGTGACAATTTTATCAGGTGGATACTTTTTCATGATAGAAACCTCATTCAGTCCAGTGTTTATTCAGTCTTCTAAAATCATTTTCACAATGTGACAATGTGTGGCAAATTAAATGCTGATCATTTCACACCTTCCATGTGAAATGGGAAGGACATAATGAGCAGAGAAAAAAATATGTATATTCCCCGCCTTTCACACATAAAAATAGCTGTACACAAATACTGTAAATATTCAAGATGTCTAAGAACAGAACAGTCACTTATCAGTCCTCCTCCGTCTTCTCAAAATACTCTATACTACTCCCAGAACAGATGGCCTTTCTAAAACCTAATCGGCATGATTTTTCAATTTTTATAACTTGAGAAATTCAATGGAAAATAAAAATAAAACCACTACTTTATTTTCGAATGGAAGAAAAGTAATCTCAATTCAGATAAACAGTTTTTAGTTTACAAACGGTGTACAGTCTATAATTTACTGATTAAAAATTTACCTATTCACTTGACTTTCACACAATCTACGAAACATTCAAAAACTAAACAAGGGAGATAACTTATTTCCACAAAAAGAAAGTTTCTCTCATTCTAGAAGACCAACAGAAGCAACTTACGCATGTCCATGAAAAACCAATTGTGACTCTTCAACAATTTTCCATATACGTAAAGATCCATCTCGTCCCCCAGCTGTAAGAGCTCTCTCTCTTGTCAGGCTGTCGATTGCAGTGATGGAATCCTGATGACCAAATCTGGTAGAAAGAAAATTTTTTCAAAAATGTAACTAATCAATGAAAACATCAGTTAATTCTATTAAAAAAAACAAGAATTGAGAGAGAAAATTAAAACAGCACCTATGATGTTTCTTCAGACTTATTTCACTTACACCTAAAGATCTGCTTGCAACTCTAATGATGAGTTCATGAGGAGAAAGAGATTTTAGGTAATCAGAATAATTATTGATGATGATGATGCAAGCATGGACATCTGAAACATTTCGAAGAGATAATATATTCATCCTCCTCAAAATGCCCAATCAATTCCTCATATAGAAAATTGTTTTAACACATGCCTAAACATGTGCCAGGATCACTACTTGCATCATTTTCATCTGCGAGAATAAATAATTGACAATATTTTATTATAATACATTACAGGTAAAATTGAGAGACCTTTTACCTTTATAGGCAGTGGTAATGAAGCAAAGAACACAAGTGAAAAAAAAAAATTGCCATTTCACTAGTTTGAACCCCAATTGAAAAGTTTACCACTGAGAATTATTTACGATGTTTGCCACTCCATAAGACATTTTCATTCAAAGATTTTTCTGATCATTGAACTCCTAGTTGCTTGTACCGTTAACATGAAATTTTGGCTGATCCATTCTGCAGCCTTCTTCAAGTGTACTGATGGTAAACATATTTCTCTTTCCAAATGGTAGCAACACTTATAATGTAGGATTTGAGAGTTATTCTCTCCTTTGTTAGGCTGGGATTTCCAATACTTTGTCCCTGTTGAGTAATGGAAGCCACAAATTGAACTCTGCACTTGTCCCACATATTCTCACCCAATATATATATAACTACATTGATTTTTCTGTTTCCAACAATATTCCCTGTCTATAATCCAGATTTTTTCCCAGAAAGGACAGTGCATGCCTCACCTCAAAACTATAGACAGTATAAGACATTTTTTTTTTAAATGAAATATTTGAATATTTCTCCATATCTGGCATGGATTGCCAAAGGCTCAAACTGTGCAGCAAGAGGATTGGAATGAGTTACAATAAAGTGAAATCCACAAAATGCCTTTCTTGGATCAATCTTGATCACTCCATACCCAAAGGTCAAAACATAGAGAGATGAATTGTAACTATTCTTATCAGTGACAATTCAATATCAGACTCAATATCAATTTTCAGGGGGAAAAAAAAAATTTTTTAATCTAAAATAATAGTAACAGAAAGATAATTTGTGTGTGGTGGAAAAACGAAAAACTGCAATATCAAATACATAGTTTATTAGAAATAAAATAAGACATTAATCATACAGGATACTTACAATGTTTCAACATAACACATTTGATCTAAGTCCCATACTTTGACTGATCTGTCATTTGAGCAGCTGAACAATTGATGTGAATTTTTACGGAATGCTAAACCCTGAAAAAAGAAAGAAATAAAATCAAGTGAATATATTATAGAGAAATCACAAAATATTTCTAATTTTTTTGATTCAACAATAGTATGTGCATGCGTGTGTCCCATCCAATGTGACAGACAAATTACTTCATGGTAGTGAGCTTCCAGATCATCTTTAGACAGTTCTAACATCTTAGCCATGAGCCCCCCACCCCATGCCCGGGCTGTGTGAAGATATGAGTAGAGGATTGACATCATGAAGAACTCCTGTGATATGTATTCAAGAGAATCCATTCAACAAAAACCAATTGGACAATTAACTATCATCTTTTAAAATTATATAAAGTTATCACTACACAAAACCAAAGTTTTTAGGGTTTTTTCAAATTTTGTTAAAATAAAAAAGAAAATTTTAAAAAAACATCAACAGTACAAGGGTATGTTGGTACCCATAAAAATTTAGCCAGATGATGAAAGATTGATTATTCAAGGTAAATAAGGGTAAGCAAGCCAGTCTCACAAGAGAGAGAATTCAATCTTTACTGGATAATCCAGAAAACTGACCTTCATATAGAGCTGGTGATTGGGGGGGGGGATGCACATGTGTAGATAAACACAGAACTTGTCAACCAGACAGGAGAGAATATGAAAGGGAGTGAACATGATGCGATCTCCCCAACCCCATCTCATTCTTATTACCATACACTCAGCTAAGAGAAAATATAATTTCCAAGTCTCCAAAACTAGAGTCTATGTAGTACCACCACAACAACAGGATATTGCTGACTCTTGAATGGGATCGCACTGTCTGCAGATGTGCCTAGTCCCTGAAGATTCTAACTCCAGGACATCACGTCAACATTGCACAAAAAGAGAGGGTCATGGGTCTTCCTGGTACCTTTGCAACACAGGCCACAGGTGGCTGGTCAATTTACCCATATGTACACATGTACAGCCCAACATTAAATCCAACCTCATGTCACATTTGCCCTGGTGGGAAGCAAATAAATCCCTAAATCACTTGGAATTGTGACACTTACTGTTACAGCATCTTTATGTCCCTTAAAAGTATGAAGCAGCCGACAGGTCACAGGATCCCATACATGGATGAGTCGTTTCTGTTCTCCCGATACCTAAAAACAATACACAAGAAAAATAAAGCAATGTTTATTGATCTTTTTATCGCAACATTCAGGTCATTTTAAATAAAAAGCAACAATAAAGTGGAAGATGAATTGGTCAAAATTGATAATGAAAATGCTTCACCTGAGAAATTCAGACAACTATTATATCTACCATACAGACAGGTATAGACAAAATGGAGCAGAGGAAATTGGACAAGGAAGACTATACCTCTAAGGCTAGATTCAATGTTCGTCTGCTAATGGGTTTCCATAGCTGAATAGTTCAGTTTTCATCGGAGACTACTACTCTATTTCCAATTAAGGTTGCTTATTTCAAGTAAAATGATCAGAGTTTTGCAATAAAAATTGAACAATAAGATGGAAATCAAACTAGTCAAAATTTAAAGTGACATTTTGAAATACTTCCAGATTTCTATGGTGTAGATTTCACACTTAATAAAAACATTGAAGGAGAATATTAATTTGATATCATCACCGAAAGGGAAAAGTTGCCACAGGTGATTTGCTCAAAACACAGCCATATAAAGTCAAAATCCTATTGGAATATGAACCAAAAATAATTTAGAATATAATTAATATAAGTTCCAAAATTTTTGAATTCAATTAATTGACTTGATGAGAGATATTTAATATAGTGATTAACATTTTAAAAAGTATCTGATTCTCTCCTTTCAGTAATTTCTATAGACAGCAAAAAAGAGAAAATTAAATAACGTGTACTTACAAGAAATTTGTTATCAGTTGATATGGCAAGTGCCAATATGTGTGATGAGTGACCAACCTGCTCACCCTTATTTCCCTGCTTCAACCCAGGAATTACGTGAACCTTTCGGCCTTCTCGAACACTCCCTGAAAATAAAGCAATGTTGTAAAAGTTAAGAGATATCAAGATGACTATTTTCAACTATGCAAAGAAACCACTAACATGGATAATCATAAATTAATCATCACAGTGTAAGAATTAGAACTAATTATCTTCAACAAAAACAAATAGATCTTATCTGAAAACATCTCAACTTCGAGTATTGTTGGTTAGTTAAAAATGACCATAGATACCCAACAAGAAAACAAAAACAACATTTTTAGAAGTTGCCTAGAGGTGCACTCCTAAATATATGACCAGGAGAGGAGAGGAGAGAGAGAGAGAGAGAGAGAGATATACACTTGCATTTGTAATTTCCATACTTGACCTATTTACTCAAGCTTGATCTTGAATTTAATTTTGGTAGCTAAAATATAGAGATTATCATAGATTATATACCCCACCTTACACACACGTATAAATGTTGCCCTAATAGTTTTCAAAGAAGGATGAAAGTGGAGGAATATTATCTTCATAATTTGTTCTAAATGAAAAAATTTTTCAACAACGTGAAATTATGTGGAGTTTCCTTTCCAGATTGTTGTCTTCATCTTGGTTCATTTCTGCATTTTGGTACTTTTTCAGTTGTACCTTACAGCCATATTTAGGTGATAAATAGGTGATTTTTTACTATTGAGATGGTGCGGGAGCCTGTCAGGCAATTACTAGAAAAAGAACAGCTATACAAAAAAACAAAAAAAAAATTTTTTTTTAAATTTATTTATCACCTGAAGATGGTCGTAAGGTACAACGGCCAAAACATGTTCAAAAAAATGAACCAAGATGAGGACAACAGTTGGAAGAAAATTTTTTTTTAAAATGATAATAATCTTTACTTAATAATAATTCCTAATCTACAATAAAATATTCAGACAGAAATGTGAAATTCTTGAAAATTTACATTTGATTATGGAGGAATCTTTGGAGGCACTAAAGATGAATCTGTCATCAGAAGAAACAACTACACAGGTCACAGGCAGTTTATGACCTCTCAGCACTGTTACATCAGAGGATTCAGGAGCAACATACTGGAAAAAAAAAAGGGGGTTGCATTTAGTGAAGAAAAAATACTAAGCAGAAAATCGAAAAAAAAAAAAAAAAAAAATAATCAAACAGATGAAGGATGTTTTTATATATATATATATATATATATATATATATATATATATATATAAAAATATATAAAATGCACGCATTTTGTTGCATAAATGTTACTGTTAGAGTGTTCATGTAGTAATCATGACTCCCAATGAGATTAGTTCAAAACAAATGAGGCAGCCATATTACTTTTAATTCAGTCCTATCTATGGAATAAGTAGAATTCACAGAAATCAGAATAACAACGAAATTACATAATTCTTTATGGACAGGCATCCTCAAGTTCAATATAAAACATGAAGAATAAAATCAAAAGAAATCACATTTAGACATTTTCGTTCAGTGATCAGATCAATAAAAGTTATATGATTAATTTTCATTCATCATAAGAATCCAACAAACATTTTTTTCGATTTAAATGGATGATTTTTTTCTTCATTTCCATTCCAATGTCTGAAAACAAAACTTTTCTACTGCACGAATGTACTTCCATGGGATTGTAAGTTTAAACAAGAAATTGATAAATGAAAGGATCTAAAAGATGAAAATTAATCACTGAATCAATAGTATTTTTGAGCAATACTTTTCATAGTAGCAGTATGTGTATGCAAGTGAACAGCTTTACATAACAGATAATTTGCTTTGCTCTTCAAGACAATGAATTGAAAAAATTACTTTTAAAATTTTCACAAAAATCAACTATACTCAAACTTGTCAATCCACACATTAAGCAGATGATTTTTATCCGAGAAATTATTTATTTTCTCTTCAAATTTAGTTTTCAAATAGGGTGTTAGCATTTTCAATAGAAGTAATTTGTTCTCCAGAAACACAATTCATCATCTATATGAACTGTGACTTCGTTTTTCTATATGTAACTTCCACAACTGTGCAGAGATGTTACCCTTTTTTTCTCAAGCAAAGGGTTGGGTAGCAACACTTTGATCATAGGCAGAGCACACAGATATTCTGATCCCAATTCCATATGACAGGTACTATCCTAGTTCAAATACAGTGCATTAGAATTCAGTGGAGAAATTTGTAAGAAAACACACACACACACACATTCTGACAGTGAGTAAAACATTAACTAAATCAACTTACTTTGTCTGCAACTTCAAGGTGTAATTTACCCTTTTGTTCCAACTGAAAAAGATTCAAAATAATATTGTTAAAAAATTTAAAAAATCAAAAGCAAGAGTATTCAATGAGTAGAAATGACTTATCAAATAGTTTTTACTCATTATCAAACATAAAAAAATGGTTTATATACCAGTAAAATTAATGAATAGTCATTGTATCCATTAAAGATTGACTTTCCTAAAGAGAACCACTAGACTGACTATTTGACTGAATTCCCTGTAAGGTATTTTATTCAATTCTATATGATGACAACTAAAATGTAAAAATAGTCAAAATATTGTGATGAAAAGATTTTGATGAATCCTTCAACTTCAGATTTAGATGGTTGATTTACATCACCAAAATGAGAACAATGAGAAAAATTTTTAACTTACAAAGTCATGTTTTAAACGATCAGCAACAACATCCCTATCTTCAGCAGCAGCAGCATCATCATCACCACCACCATCTTAAGTGAAAAAGGAAAATAAATATAATGCAAGACAATTTAATAAAACAAAAAGATTAATATAGTCCAAAATATTTTTTTGTTTCATTCATCTTTGAGTTGGCATGAACTACATTATAACCAATATTCTAAAGTTTTTTTTCAGAAGGATATGAACATCAATGGCTGAGCACAAAAATCGGAAGAAAAACACAAAAACTTGAATATTTGCCCAATAATGATTTTAAAAATATAGAAACTATACATAAAAAAAAAGAAAAAAGGAGATGTATAGATTTTAGCTCAACATATTAATCAAGAGTAAACAATGGTTTATTTTCCTTCTCAAGTGTTTTCATTTGATTGTATTTAGCCGTGGCTCAATTCCACCTCAAAACTAACCTACAATAAGTATACATTCAGTATACAACCAGGGCCATATGGTTTGCAAGATCAAAAAACACCTCTCTCTCAGATTCAGTAATAAGATGTGATTAAATAAAAACATGACATGTTACTAATCACATGATAAAGTACAGGCCATAGAATCACATGACCAACTAAATTCATATTATCCTGATGTCAATTTGGCCACATTATTCTACAGCCCTGAGTAAACGGCATGGATTGAAAATAAATAAGATTTTGGCAAGACTTACTCGCATCTGCATCTCCTTGGGAGGCTTGTTGGAAGGCCAACAGTTGCAAAGCTGAAATCTAACCCTTTAGGTTTGTTCTTTATCTTACCCAAACACTTAGCCAGTTATCTTAATGACCGTGTTCACTATTCTTTTTCAGTTAGTGAAATAGAAATGAATATCTATTATTGGGAAACATTCTACTTTAAACCTCTGAAATGTCTAAACGATAAAAGAAATTTAAACCAAACATGAAATAATCTATTTACCCTCTTCAGCTTTTAGCTGCTCCAAATATTTCTTGGCTAATCGTATTTTCTTTTCCTGTGCAGTCTCTTCATCAGAGGAATATTCTGGAACATCTTTCTCTTCCAGTTCACTGGAAATAAGAAAAGATTAACACACATTTGAGAAAAATAAAGACAAGAATGATTAAACAAAATTTAAACTATATCATAACACTGGTAATACAAATACATTCACATAATTTGCAGGCTTTTTTCATTATTGTCTCTTTTCACAATCATCTTTAACAATAAAGAAAAAAAATGCCCTACCAAAGTATTTTTAAATACTCAAACAGAAAAGCAAATAATTAATATATTGAGCTCTTGGGGTGTTGTATCTACATACAAGATATTATTCATAGATTATCTTCAAGAAGGTTTTAGGAAATTTATAGATTGAGTAATCAGAGAGTTCCAAGTTGCTCTGCACATACTTTGATCAAAAAATACTTCCATCTCAAGCAGAGAGGTCAAAGTCTTACAAAAAAAAGTTAAATGCTACTGGAATAAAGCATTTAAATGCTAGATTTCATTCAAACTAACTTATAAACAACTAATTATATCATTCCTTATGTCTCCTATTTTTGAGCCAATAAACTTTTTCAAAGGATTTCGGCGAATTGAAATAGTATTTCATATGAAAGAGGATATATTGGTGAAAGTGAGTAATTGCTTTATTATTCAATACAATAAAGTTCAATGTAGGCAGATTCTAAATTAGACAACTTAAAATAAACCTACCCCCTTTTTACCTTGAAAAGATTTAAATAAACAAGTTATTTTGAAATTTCCTTTCTGAGCAAGTTAGTACCAGATTAAAAAAATCCAAGTCTGAATAAATCGGCAAATATTAAATCAATAAAAATCCCATAAACTCTCAACGTGAGAAATACCAGATAAACCTGATGGTGTATGCATATAGTTTATCAATGACCTAGAGGAAAATATATTTGACAGGAAAATTTTTTTCTCTGGTGCCAAACTTTTGTTCAAGATTGGGGAACTAGTCATAAGCCTGAAGCAGTCAAAAATAACCTGAAAATTTGCAAGGCTGGTATACTCTTTTAGCAGGTCTCCATAAATCCAGATCAAAATATATTCACCAGAAATTGGTAAGTGAAGAATAATAATTCAGAAGTGTTTCCTAAATTGATGAATGAAACAAGGTTGAATAAATTTATTCAGATATTCATCATTTTTATACTCAAAAAAGTTATCTTCCCAGTAAGCATATACAAGAATAGAATATTATTTCTTAAGAGAAAAAAAAGTTCCAAGACTGTTATTTGTTAATTAATTGTAAACTAGAAAAATTTTAATTTTTCTGTGTTTATTTTTTCATTCTTAGTTTCCTTCTGATATTTGCAGAATATTAAAAGTAAAAAAAAAATTAAAAATCAAAATTCATACATTTAGTTCATAATACAAAAGGAATTAAAAAAACATTCAGGGGAGAATAAGATGAAAATGATCTAAAACAAGGAAATTTAGTCATAAGTGAATAACAGAAATAGTTTCAGAAATACTGATTTAGGAGATATGGCTTTTATTCCTTGTTTGTTTCTTTCTTATTTCCTCCAACAATTTGACTGGTCTATTTTCCAGCCCTCTTCAGTATTCATCCAGTGCCAACTTACAACTGGTCTGCTGCTTTTAATCTATTCTGGGGGCTATGTCATATTATTACGTACTTTTTCATGATTTATTTAGTCCTACAAAATGCCTTTCATTTATTTATTTATTTATTTTTGCAGCTTCATGTCTATTGTCTACCATAATAAAACTCTGGAGAGGGCATCAACCTTTCTAGCAATTAAGTTCCATGATCTTTCTCATGAAATAACTGCATTACAAGGTATTGCAAATGTGTTATGATACTCTGAAATTATGTCATCTTGCAATGATTTCTTTTCTTCTAATGGTGTTCTACAGGTTCCTACATGATAAATTCCAGGAACCAACTAGATAGATGCTCAGCATAGCACCTGCTGCCAACAATGGGTCATGAAGAAAACATAGTGAATCTTCGAGAGACTGTAAATATGTTGTAGCTTACAGTGGCGTTGGGTTTATTGCAAGGTAATAATCTTTGTTCTTATCCAGAATTTTGGAATTTATCATTTTTACTACTGCTGGATTTCGGTATTTCTCCAATTTATACAGTAGTCAGTCTTTATAATGCAGGTGTTGGAGTGGTATAAAAAAATCTTTAAAAAAAATTTTTTTAAAAAGAGACAGCTGTCTTATGACTGAATTGTAGATAACTATAAGTCAAAGAGTGCCAAAATAAGTTCACTAATGAATGAAGGTGTTTTCACAACAAAATCTAAGAAATTGTATGCAAAATATCATGTAATTATATGTTAACTGATAGTAAATTGAAGGAATTTGATATTCAAGTCTTTTGATGAAATTCTGTTTTTATTTGTGATTTTCTGGGTGAGTGGGCAATAATATTGGGGGTCCTACCACAAACACACTATATCAAGGGACATCTCTAATGAATTCATTCAGACATATATAATTTTTATACTAAAAAAAGTTGTCCTTTCCATAAACATATACAAGAATAAGAAAAAAAAAAAAATTCCAAGTTCCAAGACTGTTATTCACAAATTTATTGTAAACTAAAAAAAATTTTCTGTATTCATAATTAACTTCAGTTAGGTTCATCAGAATTCCATGATTGAATTTGTCCTAGAGGCAATAGTATTGTTTTTATCCACTAGCAAGATGACTATAAACTTGTTGCTTCCACGGGTTTTGACGATCATTCTTTCTTCATTTACACATACAAAAAAGGGGGGGGGGTCTGATTAGTCACTCAATAGAAACCATTACATGACCAACACCTCATGGCAGCATGCCATGTTGGGGTGATCAATTAAGCTACTTCTCTTGCCTTTTGTTGGGCAATGATCACTAAAAAAAGGTCAGAGTTTTCAAAATACAAGCATGAATGCCACAAACTAAAGGATCAGATTAGCATAAATTTACATTGTATTTAGAACCTCTCAATACAAAATTTATTAGGGAGGGGGAAGCCAGGCCAACGTTAAAATTGAAGAGATCTCAGTTGTCTGTTCTGATTGACGGTTTCTAACATGATTCAGCTCATGAAAAATTCACCTGAAGAAAGTCAGAGCACGGACCAATCATGAAAACAATAAAGATGAGGATAGTAAAAAGAAATTGTACTTCGAACAACAACACATCACAGAATCAGAGGAAAAACTAAAGAGATCATTTCATGAAATATCAAACTTATTCACTGTTGCTTCAGTACAAACATACTGTATTATGATTTGTGTTACAATTCAACAGAGAGATTCACTCACCTGTCAGTATCTATTTCTTCATCTTTGTCATTATTTGAAGACTTTTTGGTAATCTGAAAAACAAAGATTTCAAAATTGATTATTTACAACAAAACTGGCAAAAAAAAAGAATCATATTGTACTTATTACTAAAATTCCATGCATCGAGGAATTTATAGGGATGAAGTGCGTCTGTCTACTTGATCGGAAAAGATTCCCTCAGTACCTTTTTTATTTTCCTATATTGATGAAATCAAATTGCTACTATAAGTACATTAAGGAATTCATGGTGCCTTTCCTATCAAATGAATCATTAGGAAAAATTCAAGATGATTTTCTCAGTCATATCATTAATCATAACATAATGAATCCTAGCAAATAAGGAATTTGCCCATTAGAAAATAAATTTTGGGAAAAAATTAACCACACAGCCATAATTTATTTTTCAACTTCAATGAAACTTTGAAAATGAAAACAAAAATTCAATTCAGACAAGGTACTTGAAAAAACTATTTCAGTGACTACTGGCAAGAAAATCATATCCTTATTCAAAATCGACACCATGTCGCCTTGTCCAACACGTCATATTTCCAACTCTCCAGGAGACAGTCAAGTTCATGCATGGAGGATATCTCATGTGGCAATGAATCAAGCCTGTCAGCAGGGTGATGTGCAAGCTGGGTGTGGGTCTGTAATGATATGAAACTGCAGTTTGTCTTGACAGGTGCGACATGTATAGATCTTGATGCAGACCACTTGCACCTTTTTATGCTTGCCAGGTTTGCCCATGATGATGACTTATTCCAGCAAGATAACACAATCGATCAAACAAAATAAGTTCGCGGAACAGCAAGCCTACTTCCAGGTACTCCATTACCTGTTTTTCTTCGTAACTGTTTGGATGAGGTTCGCAGAAAAAAGGAAGTGACTAGAATAAACACTGTAGCTCTTAATTTACACAGTATCTATGGGGGAATAATAGAGAAAATTTAATTAATAATTCTATCATATTGATTCATTTGTGTTCAGAGACTAATATAGAAAAAAAAAATCTTTCCATTAATTGTTACCCAAATCCTAACCAATAATAACCCTTCACCCAAATTATAACCTTTAATCAATATTCAAAAAATACATTTTTAAAAAGCTTTCAGCTTCCATTTGTTTCGTTTAGTTAGCAACTCTTGATCAAATAATTGTCTATACTAGTTACCTCCCTTTTAGCAAATCCTAGCCAAGCCTTTTTCTTTAGGTTGATATCGAAATCCATGAAATTTCTATAATATACGCATTAAATACCGAATTTCCAGGGTAGAAATGTAACAGACTATGAGATTTTTCATCTCAGAAAACAAGTGATCGTTAGTGACTTGGAACAAATTGTCCGTGCTAAACTTGCCTAGCCCAATAACTACAGAGCTAACTTTTTCTATTTGGGGGGGGGGCTTAATAAATAAAAAATATTGAATAAAGTACTATGGTTATGTTTCATAGGTATACAAACTACTCCTTGTCTGAATTTTTCGTAAGACAAGCCGTTAACAATACTGACTACTTGTTAAGTATGTTCGGAACACGTGGGTACACACAAGAGTCATTTGAGAAACACAAAAAGCGAAATATAAGATTATCAAGTGGCCTGTTCAACACTTACCTTGGTGGAAGAGGATTTTAACTTGCCACGTTGTGAGCCATTAAATTTTCTTTTCTGTGGTTTATCGCTACGAATGAAGAAAGAAGACATTATTTACTCCGGTACCAAATTACACGAGGAAAATGATCAAGGGACGTGCGCATGCGCAAAAGTTTCCGACAATTATTTTTTTACCTCTTTATCACGAAGTTGGAGAGTTCGGTAGTATCAGCAAGTCTGTCTATCTGTTCTCAAGATATCCCCGAAAGTATGCAATGAATTTCAATGAAATTTTGTGGAAAGGTGGGCAACGGGGAAAAAGATGAAGTGGTGAAATTTAGGGGCGGATCCAGGGTTTTTTGAATGAGAGATATTTTTCCGTTTTTTTTCATACATTCATGACGCTCATTAACTGTCCAACCACACAATCTTCATAATTTCTCAATTCTTAGACGAAATTCTGTGATACTGAAAGGATGTATAAAAGGCCACTGAAGAAGTGATCAAATCTAGCGTTTGATCCATGCAAAATTACCTCCCTTCCTACCTAGTTACAAGTCCACAAGACATAACATCGCCAAAATTGCTTGTCTGTCCGCACGATATTTCCAAAAGTTCTCAATGGAGTTGAATGAAATTTTGTGGACAGATGGACAATAGACCATGGGCAAAGTCATTGAATTTTGGCATGGATCTATGCAAAATTACTACCTGTATTATGTCATAGTTTTATGTCCACACATAATATCACCTTAATTTCATGACTGTCCACGTGATATCTCCAAAGCCTCTCAATGAATTCCAATGGAAACTTGTGGATGAATGGGCTACAGAAGAAGTAATTAAATTTAGGGGCTGATCCATGCACAATTACCTCCCCCCTAACAATGGTGTTGGCAGAGGCGTACACTCTGAGTGCTTTCTTATTTCTAGATGCATTCAGGCATCTCTTTAAGACACTTTTGGGTCAGTCGGTCCTGACTGATTATGTCAATATTGATTTTCTCTGCTGTATCATTGGATTAATATGGAACTTGCTCCAGTGTTTCAAATGAACCATTCTTATCTTTCTCCTTCTCCAGCTACTACTACTACTACTACTAGTAATGGTAAATAACAATATTCTCAGCCATATCATGTTGGATTGATATGGAATTTGGTTGAAACCTTCAGGTGAATAATCTTCATCATCCTCCTCCAATAACCAAGAACATAATCTGTAATGCTACAATTACAACTACTTCATTTAGAATCCCTTTGAAATATGGACATATGATGGATATATCATTGAACTCTTCATTCTTATTTTTTAGATTCCACATTGACTTCTATTCTGGTAATAGATTCTCAATACAGCAAATGAAGAAATATAAGGATTCTTTAGTGACAAACATGACCCAAATACATATTTTTAAAAATTGCCTACCTTGAATAACTATTAAAATGAGTTGAATGAGGATAGTTTGGTATCAACAAGAATTGTAGAGAATCTGATTAATGTCTTACCCAAAGATAATTTAATTGTTTCGATTTGGATGCCTTTTTTTTATAAAAATAAGCTTGTTTTAACTTTTCTCTTTTAAAATTAGTTTAAAGAGTTGATTAGTATAACAATCATTGATCAAATCTTGGGATCATCAGCAGAAGGACTAAAAATAAGTTAGAATAATACTGATCAAAATGGAAATTATGGGAATCATACAGCATTCTTTGCTGTACATTATGACATTGTACAGTTACTTGGATTACATAGGTGAACACCATTAGGAAATCCATTTTCCTGGTTTTTTTTCAAATGTTATTGGATGAAGTATCATAAATCATTAGTTTTTATATAATTGCTGTAATAAATAATGACTCTCAAGAAAGTTTGTGATACTGTTTCCTGTTTGAATGCTTGAGAAAAACTTGCAGAAGTGAATGCAAAGCATATTAACTTAAAAGCTATTAACAAAATGGATGCAATATCCCTGGAAAATTGACACTTCAAAAATCTGGCAAAAATCAGCTTATCATTCAATTTTTATTACATTTTTTATACTAATTTATCAGTGGACAATTTTTTTTTCATTTGATTATTACCATTTTGATGATTTTTTTCATCAATGCATTGCATGTTTTGATTGAATTTTACTCATTCAATAGATAAATCCTTTGAGATATTATGTTTACCTTTTTTTGAAATGCCTTGCGGGATTGCTTTAACTGGGAGTCTCACTTTGAGATTTTTTTTTAAAAAAGAATCATTTAAAATAGTTTTCTTCTCTGCAATTTTCCTTTTTTTAGTTTTACTCAATCATCATTCAGGCTTTTCATCCGTAAAAAAAAAAAAATTTTTCTCAATATTTCTTTTGAAGATTTTTCATCATTTTTATCGATTAAACTCAGTTCAAGCAGTTCCTGGCCACTTTTCTCAAAAGGGTAACCATAATTGATATATCGCGGGATTTATCTTTAAGATGTGTAAAAATCAATCAAAACATCAATGTATAGATAAAATAAATCATCAAAATGATAAAAGGTCGGGTAGGAATCATATGAAGAAAAACTCTTTTTCAATACTTGGAATGAAATCTTTTTTTTGATTCCTCGTTTGATGAATATGTATCAAAAATCTTATCAAATTCTGATTATATACTGATTTTTGACAGATTTCAAAATTTCTCAGTTATTGATTTTTTTCAATGAAAATTTTTTTGTATTGTTCACACATTTAAAGTAATATATATGAGTTGATATTAGGTGTGCCTTCAAGTATGATATTTTCTATCTTCACAGGCCTACCAGAACTTCTAGAAAGCTGAAAAGAAATCTAGAATTACCTGTAATATGGGCAAGATTCTCACCAACTCTTCAGGATATATGTGAATCTGAAGTGTCATTGGCTTTATGGGCAAAACAGAATTTTTTAAAAAGCTTTATTGAAAGTTTCTTATTCCGCTGTAAAATGCTGAATGGTTTATGATATGAAATACTTCTTATTCCCAGAAAGTTAAGCATCAATTGCTTGACTGATAACAATTGAGATGATGTTAGCAAAAAATGATTAATAATAAAATTATTAGGTATATGACTTGAAGCGTCAGAAATCCACGACTGGGTTTTACTGTCAAGGGAGGTGATGAAAATTGTAAGAAACTTGAAAATTATCTCTTGGCAATTTAAAATAATTCATTGGAACGAACAAAACATAAAATAATTCATTTAAACAATCAATTTATTGGAACAAATTCAACGAATAATTTATTGGAAAATGAAAATTATGGGAGATATAATCCCATGAGAAAAAATTCTCCGAAATTTGGAATGGAAACTTCATTAAATAAGTACCGAACATTTTATTGAAATCCGATAATTAATTGAATTTTGATAAATTTTAAAAATCGAGATATTCTTAAGCTAAAATTTTCTACAACAAACTATTATAAATTTTTCTTGCAGTTAAACATCTTTTCACAAATCTGTTGTTCGATAGCATGTACATGAAAAATTTGGATATCAGAATTTTCTCCAACCTTTTTTATTACTAATTAAACAAAGATTTTAACAATAATTTATCATTATTAAAGTTTTTTTTCCTTGGGTATCAATTTCCACTGCAATTTTTTTGCTCATTTCTACAACAATTATTTACATAGGATTTACATTGTATTAGGTGTTATAAGTATTCTAGAGATGACTTGAAGCAGTGTATCCCTAACTCTTTCTGACGACCACCCCCTTAAGACCATATATTTCATCTACAACCTCCGTCAAGTTGGTCAAAATTGACACATTGGAATTTAAATTTGAAAAAAAATTATTTCAAGCATTTATCTGATAACCAAAAATATGTAAAAAAATATATCTAAAAGTACTTGATCAATTAATATAAAAAAGATAATTTGAAGGATGAGCCTGATGTGATGAGAGGAATCTTTCTTGTCTTCCAGCATTCTACTAGGGGACAGTAGCACCCACTAATGGAATCACTGATTTAGGTATGTACATAGATAGTATACATATCTACACTGTTTTATATAAGGGACTTGGGCATCTGCAGCTTTTGCTATCTGCACAGGTTCTGGAACCGATCCCCTTTTCATATACCAATGACTGAAGTACTGTAGTGCCCCCTATACCTTTAGTTAGGAATTTAGGACAAAACGTCACTTCCTCTGACGACCCCTATAAAACCCCTCGACGCACATGGTTCAGTGCTCACTAGCTCCAGCACCACTAGCTGGGTAGGCTTCTAGTCCCGGCCTCTGCGGCCGGCCATTCTCTCTCTTTCCTTCTTCCTGGCCCAATGCTCCTTGGTGCCAGTATTCCTAGCTGGTCATGCCTCTGGCCCCGGTCTTTGCGGCCAGCCACTCTCTTTCCTTCTCTCTAAGATCGTTATCATGTCGCCAACCCACTGGCCGATCCGATCTTAACCACCATCCTCACTTCGGGAAACACGCATGGATAAAACTCCATGTTCTATGTCCTTTATAGTCTGTTCGTTGAGAGTCTAACAGCGTCTGAGAATAGCCCCCAAGTTAACTCGCTTACTTGGCAGTAAGGCTCGCACACTGAACCCGGTTTCCACGTATCTGGGAGCTATCCAACCATATATAATCCACGCCTTCAGACAACTCCGACGCCAGCACTATCAAGATAAGAAAACTCCCACCTTTTACTATCTCTTCTCCTAACATTACTTCTCACGATCGATTATGTTAATGTTATCTTTACATGTACCTCATCTTTATTCTTGTATTAAACGTACATCTCTTGTCTGGCCATAATTCTTGTATATGTTCATTCCTCTTTATTTCAATGCACGTCCAACTTCATACTTGGCGTGCATTCCATTTCCTTCTCTTCATACAGCGTCCTTCCTTCCACAGCTACAGGGCCGGCGCACTACACATCACCCACGAGGATCCAAAAACCTCGTCTCACAACAATCCATCGCTGTTCGGATTCAACAATAGACACTACGCGTGAAAACTGGTGTGGATTCAACACAAAAAGACTATACATCCTATAGTACCATGTGACAATTTGATATCTTCATTATTGCTATAGTGCATTATACATGCAGGATTTCAGTTTTGGTTCTTTTTTCTTAGAATTTGCAGCTGCTGAATATGACAGGCAATACCTGTATTTAGCTGCCAGCATTTATTTTCCACTGTAAACACTAGTTAGATTTAGCAGTAGCTGAATATGATAGACAATACCTGTATTTAATCGCCACCACTTATTTCCTACTGTAAACATTTGTTATAATTGCAGCAGCTGAATATGACAAGCAATACCTGTATTTAGCCGCCAGCACTTATTTCACACTGTAAACACTACAAAGTTGGTTCCTGCGTATAGAAATATTCATTTACCTTTCTTTCATTTCCTTTCTAAAGCAAGATGACCATTCATGAATATGTTATAACATTTTCATAGAACTGTTTTAAAGCTACCAACCAAGATTATCTCTAAAATAAAATAGAGTATCTACAGAATATAGTTGTTGAGTTTCAACAAAGCAAACCAGCATATCACCAGTTCCAGGATCTGACATGACTGGCATTAAGGAATTCGTCTGGTTATAAAGAAAAAATACGTTCCCTTGGAAATTGAACAGGACAAGGCTCCAACTCATGCAGTAGCCAATTAGTAAAGAAACAAGTGAATAAAAGAAATAATTTATTTATGTTTGTCTTTGAGGATGTCAAAGAGGGCATTCTTAAACTCATCATCCTTCTTCTCTTTTTCTTTCATCTCATTCCTTTGAATGTAAATCAGGGTAGCTAAGTGTTGGTTAGTCTCACGTACAAGTCCAAGAAGAGAATCTTGGAAATCTTTCATCCGTTTTTCCTGTTCAGAAGCATGTTGTTTCTGTTCTTTCATATATTGCAGAAACCAGATAGGAATATCTTCATTTTTATCCACTGAACTTCCCAAAGTGATCATATTTGAAGAAGCAGATTCAAAGGATACAGGACTACCAGAGTTTCCCCTTTCGTGAGTTATGCTTCGTTTCAAGGGGGGCAACTCTTCTTCAACCGCATTGCTTTTGCTGGTATGTCTCTGAGACTGGCTGGTGATAGCAATAGGAATGTTGCCATTTTCATCATCGTCTCTTGACAAAGTTACCATACTCGCCTGCTCTTCAGGGGACGAAGTGGAATTCTTCTCTGGTTCAGGGCTCAAATATGTTAGATCCACTGTATTTAAATCATGGCTGCTGCTTTGAATATTTTGATTCAAAGAACTCATTTGGACACCATTAGATAATGATACTGGTGCATGATTAGTGTTGAGCTCATTCTCACTTTGGTTAGCTACCATTTCTAAGCATAAAACGTCCTGATCTGAAAATACATTCCTTGTTCTGTTTGGGTGCAAAACATCAGATCCAGATTTTGAGTTAGTCTGAACCTGATATTTTTCGGGATTTTCTTCTGGTTCTATTTTGAAAGTAACAAGATCATGTTTTGGAGGATTGTTGACGCATATGTTGTTCTCTTGTCCTGATGAAGATGATGCTGGGGGGAATGAAATAGTCTGAATGAGGTTATGACACTCCTGCTTAATTTCTTGATGCAACTCAGAAGCTGTGATCACATCAACAGTGGCATTGAAATCTGCAGAAAGTGGCAACATCAGACTGGACACAGAATTATCTACATTTGTGCCCAATTCGAATGAATCATGGGCTAGAGAGTGCATTTGGTCAGCATTCCAGTACTGTCGACTCCCAGCTTTCAAGCTGGAATCAAACACGTCAAAGTTATTTTTCTGATCTCGACTAATCACTGGATTACTTTCACAGATTTCTTTGGCTTCAAGATTTTGATCCTGATTGACTTCACTTACTTCATCATTTTGCATTGATGAAGGATTATGATAGACATTCTGATACATATTCAGGGGAAAACTGCTCTGATCAATTTGGGATTCATCTGTTAGGTTTGAATTATTCAAACCTTCTATGTCTGCATCAGTTGACCCAAAAATAGAAGTGAATGGAAACTTGGGATGCATATTGGTTTCACTAGTGAGTGTTTGGAAAGCTTTGTATATCATGTCCATGACATTGTATAGGGACCAGTATAGAGATGGATTTGGGGAAAATTTTGTCCCTGTTTTCAAATGTATGTACAATTTCTTTGTCTCTTGCCACTTCAACTTACAAGTGACTGCTGAGACATTAGTGCCATGGAGATTAACAGTTTTTGCAATTTCTGTCCACAGTTCAAGTTCAGTCTGAATATGAAGAGGCCTTCGGCCAAAAATCTCAGCAACTGCCTGCAACAGAATTTTGGTAGTCTCTTTTGACCAGGAGCCACTATTGCCTGTATTAAAAATGAAAAAAAAAAACAGAAGAAATCAAATTTAAAGAAACATGAATTGATTAAGGCCTTTATATCTTACATATATACATATGAGTGCTACAAAAAGTTTGTAGAATGAAAAAGATCACCTACCCTAGCACCTATTTTCCACTGTCTCTTTTAAAGTAGTACTTTGAAGACGGTGATAGGAGCTATATATATATGTGTGGGTGTGTGTGTGTGTGTATGTATGTATCAAGAAATAGATATATGTAATCCATCAGGATGATTATAAATTGCATTATATTATATAGAAAACTTATTTGAAATGATCTCCTGTCATTATACAGTCAATATATCACTCACCTTAGACAATGTAAATAGAATAATAAATAAAGGGGAGCTGATTCAACGTTGCAATGCTCTTACCATTGAGTTAACTCAGGCTGCTATTTAGCTCAATGGTAAGAGTATTGCTACGTTGGAGCGGCTACTCTATTGATGACAGGTTTGATTCCTGCAGCAGCCCCATTTTCTTTAATTGTGTATTCTATTTACATTGTTTATGGTGAGTGACACATTAATCATGTAATAACGGGAGTTCATTTCAAATAAGAATTCCTATAACGCAATTTATAATCATACATATATATATAAATAAAAGCTCTATGTAAACACATGTACCACATTAATGTATGATGTAGCACTGAATAATAACAGCTTTTAAGTCATTTTACTCAACAAGAATACAAATAAATATCAAACATTATTTCACTTCATATGAAATGATTAATCAATTTAGTTCCAAAATGATGAATTGCTGAGCATGATATTAAATTCTAATTCAGAATCAAAAGAATTCTCTTTAATCTGTTTTAATTTTTTTTAGAGAACATCACTTCAAAAGAACTTAATACAGAAAAGTGTTTCATATTTTGCAGCATCAACAGCTTCTCATTTGCCTCTCACAATCATCAATGAATAGAAATAATGACAATGTAATTAGCATATATCAAAGTAAAGCTATAAAATTCATCAAGCATTTTTACAATTACAACAAAAACATTTCAGAGAATAAATGGAGAAAAAAATCTAAAAATCTCATTTAATCTATATTTTGAAGTTAAAAATATAATTGTTAAGAAAATACACAAAACAAGTATTAAAATCATAAATAAAATGCAAAAACTAAAATGACAAATAAATTCAATCTTCAATAAGAATTCAAACTAACCATCTAAATCCGGCGAGTTTGTCAGCTGCCAGGAGGATGTGGAGCTATCTGACTGGAGCACCTATAATTAGAAAAAAATATACATTTATTATAATTATCAAATGTTGCCTTATTATTACTGCCAGTAAAATCGTGACTATTTTTTCACTCAAATGCCAATCTTAGTCTAGAATGCA
Organism: Thysanoteuthis rhombus; assembly: GCA_963457665.1. Classification (NCBI taxonomy): domain Eukaryota; kingdom Metazoa; phylum Mollusca; class Cephalopoda; order Oegopsida; family Thysanoteuthidae; genus Thysanoteuthis; species Thysanoteuthis major. The sequence continues at coordinate 45,477,113 of OY735207.1, read as the reverse complement.
CTCACTCAGTAATCCACTCAACCAAGCATTATTCACCACTTTAATTGAATTTGGTACATTCATTATATTTTACCCACAATATTCAAGATGATAATTCAATGTACAAAATTACTGTAAATTTACTTGAATATAGCGAGAAAAAAAAAGGATATTAAGAGGACCTTTTCTTATCTTAAACAAATTAAAATGATATTTATTCTGATACATACTAATACAAACGCAATATCATATCTCCAGATACTTGAATTTCTGCTAGACTTTCCATACAAAAAATTATTTCTGCAATACATACAAAAAGTTGCAAACAGTAAAATATCAAAGTGTCATTTCAAAGCAAAGTTATTTCTATTAACATAATGATAACATGTTATTTTCGTAAGTTATTTGAAGTGTTATACTCGGTATTTCAAAGTTTGATGTAAGTGGAGAAACTCAAGCCATAGATGAGCAAATTGTATTTTGGTTCAGAATTTCAGAGGAAAATCGGGGGTCACTGAAATTGAGAACAAAAAATACTGCATGAATTCTCACATTGTAAACTTCTGATGTCCAGGGAACAAAAAAAGAAGAAAAAAACTGATATGGCAATAACTGAAACCAAAAGTAATAATTCCCTTGATTATTTAAAAATAACTTCCTCAAGTATACATTCATTATTTAAGGGTTTAAAGATCCATCTTGAGAGTGCAACTGATTATACTCATTACAACAAACTTGGGCAAAGGAAAACTAATTTGAAAACAGAGCAAAACAAAAAAATTATTCTATTCATAAAAAAACACATTGAATAACTATTTTAATTTAGTAATATTCTTGAAACATCCTTTGAAACTAAATAAAAAGGTGTCAAGTTCCCGTAGATGATTTCCATTTTTCGTGTGCATCAGTTGAAAATCTATCATTCAATACTAGTATTGCTATTTTTTTAGGTAATTCAATTTTTTTTATACTCCTTGTCTAAGAAACTGGTGCATTACATAAAGTACCCTTTAAACCAGTTGCAATACTGTTGAAATAAGCATAGATATTTATTCATTCATTTAGACAAAAATCAAAACAATAGACACTTACTATATTTTTCTTTGTATGCGTTACCTGATTTTCACAGACTTTACAATCAGATACCTGTGAAGTAAAAAAAAAACAATAAAAATCTGTTTGATTTTTTTCAATTTAACTTTTCTATCTTTCAAAATAAATGAAGTCCACAAGGTTTATTTCTCTTTTTATATACGATATAGATGGGAAAATTTACCATAAAATAATTGTATCTGCATTGTCATCTAATCAATAATGAAATGAAAGATATATTTACTGACTTCATGACAGAATCAATGACAAAACATAGATATTCCATAGATCATAAGTACTAATATAAATTGAGTGTCAGTAAAGCTCTTACATAATTTATTTTCTATGATTTTGGAGATTAAAGCAATTTGAGGTTTCATCTTTATAACATTCACTCTGTGTGTGTGCACACAGATGATGTAACAGTTAATGGCAGAGAGAATTAAACCAACTCCAATCTCCAGCTACAACTGTTTGTGTTCACGTCCAACTAATGCCTTTGGGAAAAATCATGAATCCACCTCATCCCCGAGCTATGGGTAAATAGCAGGGTAGGTGGAGCCCTTTAGTTCTGTGAAGCAGTCCATCTTGGATATGATACAGGAGCAACTGATTCTAAAAATGAATGGATGTATGCAAGAGAAAACACCTGATAAAATATATTTATATATATATAACTTTATATACTAAGATGTACAGATAATGAGGGAATAAAATACTCACCCATTTTCTTACATCTTCTCTCATTGTGGGCCAGTAATACTGAACAGATATTTGGGCTAAAGTTTGTGCGTACTTCAGGTGGACACCGCTGGACAAAATATGAAACATTTTAAATATTTTTATTTGGTGTGGCAATTTGTCAAGAACGATTTTGGGCTCATCTGCTTTTTCTGATGGAAAATCTGTAGAAGAAAAGAAATCACAACAGGAATTCAGAGGCAAAATAAAGCATAGGAGATTACAAAGCCGAATCACTGAGTCTAAGGGTGGCAGGTTATTTAATAGAAGATCATTATGAAGAAAGAAAAATAGAACTCCAACTAAGGGTAGAAAAAAATTTCATCTCCAAATGAACCATTCTTTACATCATAGAATCAAGGATAAGTAACTCTAAGGAGTATACAGTGAACCCTCATTAAAATGGACCCCATTAAGCCGGATATCTGATGAAATGGGCAAAATCTGAGTTAAGAATGACCAGAAAGATCATCACCATCATCATTCATAGCATGATATTATGACTGGACCACTCCAAAATTATTACCACAATTACCTCTCCATGTTTAGTAGTAAACCAACCTATAACAGTTTATGGATTTTCAGAGGAGTCAGATCTTAATTAATCAGACCTGAACAAATAAACCTTGATATATGATAGATAATTTCATAAAATATATATATGTGTTTTATATTGTTATATACAGTGTGCAGTATATATTGGCAACTCTCACAGACTTTCGGCAAGAAGCGACGTGTCAAATAAACCATCTCTAACTTGAGAGCTATTAATTTTATCATAGTAACCTTTAGGTGATCATTAAAGGAAGGTTGCAGAAAATGATTTTTTCTAGTGATAGATCCATCAATTATGGCAGAATTGATATCATTTTAGTCAAAGATGTAAACACTGCCTTAATCTGCACAGAAATCTTCTGACTAACTTGATGCTATTTCCTTGCAGTTATAACCAAAATTAAACCTTCAAAGGAAATTTTGAATTATTACAATACATTTTAAAAGAGCATAAAAATAGTCCTTGAGAGTAGCTGGTGTATGCACTTTCCAATATCGAATATGTATACAGTATTAACCCCTACTACCAGTTAATCTCCCCCCTATTAATCCATTTGAGCAAGGGTTTACTGTACTTGTATAATCAACATTCGAGTAACCTGCAAAAAGTGTGACAGATTTAGTCAATAATCAATGTTTATTCACATTGTTGATAGGACATTATCAAGATATATAAAACTTGCCATTACAGTAAATAATTGAACAACCGTAGTGTCAAATTTTGAAGTCATGTAAAAAAATTCAATCTAAGAATAAATATGGTCAGAATAAATTTTAATTATGACATAATTTTTATTAGTGTCATCAATGGCATTTTCCATTAGAAAACATATAAAATAGAGTTTTTTTAAAAAAAACATCTAGAACTATCTAGTTCCAGAGAATTTAGATGTTATTAATAAACTTGTCAAAATGTGGCCCAGAGAAGCTTTTTTTACAAATATCAAAAAGAATTTCCAGACGGGGTCTAGGGCAGGACTAATGCCAATTTTCAGGTCTGTAAACAAATGACCAGGAGTGCTGAGACGCACAAATGAACACTATAACAAACAAACACACACACAAATAAAAAATGGATAGATCCCTTCGCCCCTCTCTGATGGCTATGGTTGTTCAAATATTAACAAAATCAAATAGAATTCCCCGTTTGTTAATCAAATATTGATAAACTAGTTGTTTAAATAAACCGTAATATAACGGATAGGATTTCTTAACCAAATCCATTGATACGTCTTTTCACTCTAAAAGATTACATATTTAGTGACATAGCAAATACTGGCAGTAGAGGAAACAAGCCTGAATGAAAGACCAAATACACGCAAAGTCTTCCCCTTGTCATTTTATGTACTAACAAACTAAACATTTTGGGTGAAAGGGGTGTAATGTCTTTGCTTGTTTTTAGTTTATTTGCTATATGCTGGTTAGAATGCTATTGGTTTTATGGTATGCGGTTATGCTGGGATACCTCAGGGCGATAAACACCCCTACCTTGCATAGTTCCACGTCACCTTGTTATCAAATATCAAATATTAAATTTCATCACAATAGTAAATCAGTAATTTTAACAAATGGCTGCTTTTTGCCAAACTATTACAACTACACAGGACACAAACTATGAAATCAATTTGGCATAAACTTGTATTGCAAATTTTACTCCCCCGCTAAAACCCTTTACAGGGGGTGAATTTTTTTGAAAAAAGAATTTTCTAAAGACAAAAAACAACAGTTTTTTTTGTAGATATGTATGGAGCAAAAATTCGAATTTTAAGCCAGATGGACTAACTTGTGAAGACTTACATTAACAGCTTTGGAGACAGTTTTCAATTTTATATAATTCTCTTTAACTTGAGAAATGTGGAATTAACAATAAGTTTAGTATAGATATAGACACATCGACCTTTTCACAAAGTTAGAACAATATAACTTTCAAAATAAGCTCCCCTGGAAAGATTTGAAGTATAAAACTAACACAAATAGTTACCCATTTGTAGCTAAGAGCCTTTCAGCATCTTGCTCACTAGTACATGGGATTCTTGTGCGAAAGTCCAAATGCGTACCAACCCGTCTACATTACGCTGGTGTAAACTCCTTTCTTAAAATATTTTTATTTCACCCCAATGCTAAATTCTCATTGTGCACTCATTAATCTCTCTTGTATATCAGCAAGCTTGAATTCTGTTCAATATTATGTTATAATATACTATAAATCATTTTGTATTATTGATGTTTGTAACATGTATTACCTCTTCATTTCTTAATTATATCCTAAATGTTTTTATCATTATAAAAAATGCCTGTCTTGCTTGTATTTCCTTTACATGTATTCTACTGTTATATTTGACATATACATACATTTTATTTCAATGGCAACCCAAACCATCTCTATTTCTACAAATATCTCTTGGAGAATTCATCTTACAAGGCCAAACAAAACTGTTAAGAAGCAATAAATCCATAACACTACCATTGTTTGAAAGATTGGCCAGCTGCGGTCCTCTCACCCCAGAAGAGTTTCTTTCTGATATCAGCTTCTTTTGTCGATCCATTTTCAACACTTTCATCGGTGAACTTTTTACCATGCTGATAGCAAACTGAAAAAAAGGGGCAAAAATGCACAAGCTTCATAGAGAAATTATCATTCAAAACTACAGCATCATTATTTTTGTCATCATTATCATCATTATTATGATTATGCATTCCAGAATTGACAGAAGAACAACCCCAATTTAAACTCTTCCACCTTTCAACAATACTGTTGTAGATGGCTTAGTCAATAACACCTCCAATTGAGAGTTTTTGAGGTTTACTGAACTGAATGAAATTGTCACTTTGACATAAGATGCCTATGTAAAATCATGGGCATTAAATAGAAGGACTATATGTCAAATGAATAGATAAGGAGAGATCATAATAGCCTCCAATATCAACCACCATTTGCAGATGGCACCTCCGCTGGTCTTGAGGTTCCTCACAAGGAGAACTGCAAATTAAGCCATCAATTGCAGATCAAAGAGGACAGCCCAAGATAAGCTGGCAACAGACAATGAAAAGGGACCTTAGACTGGTTAACAGAAGCTAGAACAACACCTACGGACAAGCTGAAAATCATACACAGTGGAGTGCCTTGACTGCCACATGACATGAGAATAGTTGAGTCTGAGAACAAGAGGAGAGAATAATTAGCTTGAATAATGGAGACACATAACAGAAGACTAAAGAACAGATATCATAGCAAACAAATGGATGATAGAATTCACAGAACATCAGATCAGTTACACTGGCTTTCAAGTCTGTAACTTTTCTTTTATAACAGGCACTAAAAATCCCAATCCATTTTTTTCTCTTTTCCTTCCTTCTGTTTGCTGCGCATCAAGAGACACAGTAACTTTTTGCCTTGTTGCTTCTAAAACCCACTCTGTCTTCACCCCATGACATTCTCTCACAGCCTCAAAAAACATGTTACTCAAAGAGCAATTCATCACTGGTGCAAAAATTACAGTGCTTAGATTAAAAAAAAAAAATGTAAAAAGGTGCTCCATATCATTCAAAATAGATTTGCAAATTTTAGAAATTACTCACTCTTTTTAAGGTTTTTAGGCTAAATGATTTGATCTCACATAAAAATGGTTATTCACCTTCAGTCGGTTACGAGCCACTTGGGATCTCACTCTCTGTTGATCCAAGTAGCGCCGGTACTTCTCGGGGTCCTTTTCCTTCAACTGACGCCGCCATAATGTACTCCTGTTTACCTGATAATTTCAGAAATTAATTTTATATTTTAACTATATTTTTCCGATTCTAAATTTATGAATATCAAAATATAATTCATCCATTCAATTAAAAAAATCAATAATCCTGTTCACACTCTTTGCTAAATAGAGTTTTATGTTATAAGTGTTATAAAACGATTAATATTAACCATGCTTTCATCTTAGTGCAAATAATGACTACAAAAAATGTTTACCTTCCATTTCTGAAGATGGCATTTTAAAAAGAAGGCAGTTGAACTTCATTAAATTTCAGTTTAACAGTTGGTACAGTTTTAAACATCTTAAAAGCTTTTTTTCTCTCGTAGCATTAATTAAAAAGCTTGAGGTAATCAAACAATATTGAGAAAAGAGTTCCCCATACATTTATTCCATAAATAATTTACATCTACCAAAGAAGTTAGGAGGGGTATATATATTCACTCATGTCACAATGTCTCCAAAAGTTCTCAATGAATTTCAATGATACTTTGTGCAAAGGTAGACAATGGGCTATAGAAGAAGTTATTAAATTTTGGGATGGATGCAGGAATTTTTTTACAGTTACCTCTCCTACATCATGACAGTGACAATATCTCAAAAATTTCTCAATTAATTTGAATTCAATTTTCTCTTAGTGCAGGCCATGAGGAGAACAAAACTTGGTTACATTTGGGGGTATTTCCAGGAAATATAATTATAAAATTTTATACTTTATATATATACATTTTTATATCATATTTTATACATTATATTAAAAAATTTTTTTTTTTTATTTTCATACATTTATGTATTCAGTCATCCACACAGTTTATCCACACAATATCTCCAAAAGTTCTCAATAAACTTGAATGAAATTTTATTGAGGTATTGCCATGGGCCAAGGAGGAGTTGATTAATATAGGTGGGCAGATCCAGGAAATTTGAAACAGTTGAATAGTGAACAAAGATGTAAGTAGATTTTTTTTGTTTTTTATTAGATGAAATATTATAAATCATTATGATTTCAAATTTTTATGACTATTTTTCTCCTTCATCTCAATTCATTATGTTTTTTTTTCAGGCAATAAAGGTAAAAAGTAGTCATAAAAGTTCAAAATGACAACAATAAAGTTGTTGGTGTTGAGTAATTTTCTGTCTCACTCTTTCTATGAAAGCTAAGCTTGATTTCAGAGTTTTGTTTCCTTGGATTTTCTAATTAATCAATAACTGATAATAAAGCTGAGTATTCAAGTAAAAAAAAAAAAAGATTGTTAATATGTAAAAACACCTATTTAAAATTTCACTTTATGACAATTATACTTCACCTGAGAAATTAAAACAACTTGATTCAACAATTACCAATTACTACAACTAGAAATACTTTTTTCACGAAGATAGCAAGAGTAAAACCTAAAATGTATTTTTTTCTTTCATTACAAGTTTTTATTTCCTTTAATTTAATTGAACTACAGTGAACGCTCTTTAAATGGACCCTGTAAGCCAGATATCTGATAGAACCAAATAAATCTGAATCAAGAAAGTGAACAGAAAGATCATAAGTGTCATTCATAGAATTGTATTGTAAGTGGACCACTTCAAAATTACCTCTACAATTACCTCTCCATATCTTGAAGTAAACAAACATATTGATTTATGGATTTCCAGAGGAGTCAGATCCTAATTAATCAATGATGTATCTTATTCAAAGTACTGCAACTCTCAGACGAAAATCAATGTGTTAATGAAAACGTCTGTAAATTGAAATCTATCAATTTTATTGTGATAATCTTTGTATGATTAATAAAAGAAAGATCGTAGAAAATTATTTTTCTGTTTCCAGATCCCGATCCATCAATTATACCAAAATCGATAAAATTTTCGTCAAAAACATGAACACGGCCTTAATCAGCACATAAATCCTCTGTGAGTACACAATGGTATTTTTCACAACCAACTTTGTACTACTTTCTGGCAATCATAACCAAAATTAGGTTTTCAAAAGTGGATTTTGAATTATTTCAATACATCTTAAAAGAGCGTAAAAATACTTATCACTCACTCAGTGAGAGTCGCCAGTAGCGCATACTTTATTGTATAAAAGAGACACCCACCCATCCCTCTATTAGTCCGTTTTAACGAGGGTTCACTGTATCAATCAGGGAGGGGGTCAACGCAGATTTTTCTTATTGTATTTTTTAGCTTAATCCATCTTCGTTCAATGCTCTCTCTTCTCAAGTTACAGAATCAATTCAAAGATTTCAACTTGAAATTATTTCCCGTACTAGCAGTGAAGTTCGTAACTTTGGATTACTTCAATATGTGCACTGATGCAAGAGTATTACCAGTGAACATTATCACGGAACAGTTTAGATTGTTGTTGTAATTATTACCCGAATAGATAAATAAATAAATAAACAAATAAAGTAGTAGTAGTAGTAGTGATGATAGTAATAACAACATCTCCACCCCACGTGGATAAAAAGCTCAGAACTTCCCAGAGAACCGGTACTAAATCGAGTGTTTACTTCAAACTTTTAGTTCTTAGATCACTTCACCGAGGGATTGCATCAGTTGTCACTCTTCCAAGTTTATTTATTTTCCAATTCTGGTAATTTTGAGTTCATATATTTTTCAGTTTTGCTATATAATTATTTTCTTGCGAGTCAACACCATGTTACATTTGTTGAACTAATAGCACTTTTCGCTGAAAATGTTGTTTTGGGGAGGAGGGGTCAATAAATTTAGTTTCAAAATACCTCTGAGTCACTCGGTTCGTTCACTGAAATGAGTTACTTTCAAAAATTATATTTTCTAACTTGTTTTTGGCTTGTTTTTCATACGTTCGTCCACCAAAAGTTTAAAAGGCTACCAATTTCCTTACCTTATGTTCCTATTTTTCAAAAAAATACAACTAGACGACTTATTTTGTTTTTCAGCTAATTTTTCCAACTTGGAATGACGAAAGTTGTTTCGTTTGACAATGATTCATAGTTAACGAAGATAAAGTAACTAACCGAAGATTTAACATGGTCATAACCATTTGATATATTTCTTCCTTTTAAAAGAAAATATGTTGAAAAATATTGAATATGAACGAAACAAATTAGAAGCGCTGTAAAAAAAAAAACAAAAAAAACATTACGATAAAACTCTAATTAAAAATGGTGCGAATTTCTTGACTCCTTTATTGTATTAATGACAATACAAGCAGTTCACATAGCTACTTTCGTGCGAACACGACCACAATTTTGTTTAAAGAAACGAAGCTCCAAGTATAACTGATAAAATATGAATTAATGAAAGGAAAAAACATAAAATTCACCAATACTTCAAAACTAAATTGTTTCTACTTTTCGAGAATAAATAGCAACACAATTGAATAGAAATGAACGAATCATTAAATATGCTGATTTATTTTTGGTTTCCAAGTTTGCATTCAGATAAATTTTCAAGAGAGCGAAAGAAAAAGTATTGTCACAAGTTCAACATACACTGAAAAGAAGAGAAAAACGTCTCACTAACCCGTAACTTCTGAATCAGATTCGGCAATTGTTGTTGATAACGGTCGGCCATGTTTGTTGTTGCTATTTCCTCTTCTTCAGTTTCGCCTTTTCACTCTGTTTACTGTACTGTTTATTTTTGCCCTCTTCTGAGCGACTCCTGCCTGCTGCTATCATAGAAGTATCAATCCGAACTCTTGCTGCTAACGCATATGACTACGAATAATTGAAATGATCATTGGCGTTGCTAATCAACTACAAATTAATAGTTCTGAACATTAATTTTCAGAGTGGTTAATCAAACTTTTAAAAATTTAACCATGAACAGAAACGAGTATTTTTTTCATCAACCCACTGTTCACTTTTTTTTTAAATTCTATTTTATTATATTTATCTTTGAAAGCAGAGGAATCAGAGCCTCTTACAACAGCTTGATTGGGTCAACATTTACAAGGTGCAGACAAATAGGGCCTCGTACAAAATTCCCCCCCTTCGAATGCCGAGATGATCAAAAAGTCTTTAGTTGAATTAAAATATGACAAAACTTTTTATGATTGATGATAGTATAAATGACTTTTAGTCTCATAATCTATATGTATTAAAGTCTTTTGGCATTCATTCCAAAAATTGAAAAATAGCCCACATCGTGTCGAATTTTGATTTTATTGAACCTCATAGTCTAATTACACATCCTTTTGAGCTTAACTTCATTTTTAGGCATCCAGAAATTGAAAAAATAATGGAAAGTTTTAAATTCTATTTCCTGGTTTGGTTTGTTTAAGTACATTTCTCCGATCTCATATATTTGCTCAACCTTTCCGAGAAAAAAAATATGATGCCTTCTCCCCTAAAAATGGAATTTAAATATTTTGATTGTAAAATGTTAAAATTTTAGAATATTTTTTAATTTCGAAACAGTATTTCAGAAATTTTGAGACGGGATTACGGGATTATCTGTGTTTATTATACAAAAAATATTAAATCATTGAAATAAATCCTGATGATAAAGTTTTCACAAAAAAAAGGGCGAACAAATTTTTAAAAAATTATATTTATTCAAAGCAATTACAGTATAATTTTCTTATGTTATTTACTTCTGTTTTGTTTTGATTAATTGATCAACTGTAACCACCAAGGATGGCAAAGGGTTCTATTCTTTAGTAAATGAGCGTGTTGTAATGAGTAAGTCTATTTGTTTGTACGTGTGAGTGTGTTTGTGCGGTCTGACGCTCCTGGCCACACTGTTTTGACTACAGACTTGAAAATTGGTATCAGTACTCCACTAGACGCTTTCTGGAAGAAAAATTTTCAAATTTTTTTTTACTTTTGGGAGCATTATTTTGACATCTTCATTCTCCGGGATGTTTTTATCAAAATAAAGGTGAAACTATTCATGTAAGCCGTATCTCTGTAAAAATGGCAGAGATTATGTGTTCCACTTCATCATTATAGTTACATTGTAAACAGCACACACCTCCCAAGATCAACTTTCTTCAAAACTGATCGAGTCCCTGGATACCGCAACGTCTTATGGATTGAATGCTCAAAAATTACTTGCAAGAACATATTTCTCGATTTTTCAAGAGACCAGAAAGTGAGACTATTTTCCCTGAGTGTCCAACATTTCTAAAAATATAGAAACAAAATAGATTTCGGGAAAGTTTTTGTTCTTTCAATACATATCCTTCGTAAGCAGCCCCACAGGGGCGTTCATGCACGAGCCTGTCCATGGATACCTTACGCTGGCTACTGCATTAGCCATCCCAGCCCGAGCTTGCTTCCCGTATAACAAGTTTCTATTTAATTTACGCAGAAGTAAATACGAAGAGAAAAAAATCATAGGTACGGAAAGTTTTATTTAAGGCAAAAGTAAAATGTATAAATGAAGGAAGTTCCTACTAAAGCGCGCAATTTCGTATTTTATGTTTGAAAAATCCCCCAAAAGGCATTGAAATAATGATGAAAAATCGGAATTTACATCATGTGCGTATATGAAAAAGGACCAACAACGCCCAAATTTTCACGTTTGATATTTTTAAGTCGTAAAAGAGAAATCCTTCTCTTAATGACAACCATTTCTTGCTCTTTTTCTATTTCTCTTCACCTTTTATCCTATTCTCTTATATGACACCCCTTTTCTCTGTTATAGTCCAATGAAAAACCTTATTATACGAAGACGGGACAATTCTCATCCAATGAAATTCCTTATCGTTCTCTGACGTCACTGTACCAAGCTGCTCGCTGATCGCGCTCCGTTTACTCTGTGGCGAATATTGGACGCTAAACGAGTTATTTGTTTTCTTTTCTAATTTTGACCAGAATCAATAAAAGAGTGAAACCGGAACAGAATAAACTATAGATAAAAACTTGATCGATTTTTAAAAAATGCTAACCTTCCTTAATGCCTACATGAAGAGAAATAGACATAATGCTGATTTTATTGGTCAAGATTATTCTGTTTATCCTGACATTGCCGTTCTTCTGAAAAAATATCTTTCAATCCATTGGAGGTTCTTAACCCTTTCACGGATCCAGCCACACTCCCTTCACCCGGCCATCGAAATCATCATCAATTTTCAAAAAGCAAAAAACAAAAAGAAAATGATGTGCAGCAAAACCAACGGACTTGTTTTTCTTGTCTAGTCTACTTTTATTTCGTTTTACAGTAATGTATTAAGAAATGGATAAATGATCCGACAGAATGATTATAAATTGCGTTATGTGTATATAATACGCATGTAATCATTCGGTTGGTCCACATATATCCATTTCTTGGTATATAACTGTTGCGTGGAAAGAAGCGGTAGGACCGAGACTGAACAAGATGAGAATTTGGTGTGAAAATAGGTATTTTGGCCTTTGCATTAGCAGCGGCTGTTTAGATCAATTATAAGAGCATCGCTACATTGAAGCGGCTACCCTACCGGGGGCAGGATCGATTCCTGTAGCAACCAATGATTTTCTTTAATTGTTTATTCTATTAACGTTGTGATGGTGTATTAACCGTGTAACAACGGGAGATCATTTAAAATAAGTCTCTATATAATATGACGCAATTTATTATCATTTTGTCGGATCTCATATATCCATTTCTTGATATATATATATATATATATATATGTGTGTGTGTGTGTGTGTGTGTGTGTGTGTATTATCATTTTATTATCACTATTGGTTGTAGTTGTAGTAGAAAGTAATATATAATCCGAAGAATAAAGAAAATAATGTGGTTACTGCAGTAACTGAACCTACAACAGATAAGGTAGCCGCTTCAATTCTTCAATTGTTCATTCTATTTACGCTGTCTAGGCCAAATGAAACATTCATCGTGTAATATATATATATATATATATATATATATATATATATATATATAATGTGAACTGTAAAGAGTGAGACAGACTCGGGAGTAAAGTGTTCAGAAGTAAGGTTTATTAATCCTTAGATGTTAATGGTTCAGACATGTTTCGGGATTTTTCCCATCTTCAGTGGTGTGTGCTGTGTGAGTATGTGTTTTTAGGATTTGAAGTTCCCATGTAGAACCAGAGTCCAAAATCAGGAGCTATGCCTTGTGGGTAAAATATTTTATAAAGGCTGCTGGAGGCATCCTGCTGTGTGAGAGAAAGTCCAGCTAGGTATGAAGTCTTTGGTTAAGCAGCAGCAGTTGGTCTTGGAGAGGGCAAAGTGTGTCAGAGTAGGAGGGAAGTGATGTGGAGTTAGATTTTTGGGGTATGTTAGGGATAGTGTAAATCGAGTGGTGGTGAGGTCAAGGAGCTACATAGATATCAACCTTACAAGTTATCAAAAATGTGTTGGCTGTGATTTGAACAAGTGGTATAACTGGCTAAGGTAAATTTTTCCTATGGGTCTGGGTGACTATATATATATATATATATATATATATATATATATATAAATCTTTTTAACCGGCCTTAACCGAATGACAGTTACGATCGAACCACTGCTTATTTCCCTCCATCTGCGGAAGGGAATTTACAAAGAGGTAGATAAACAATTTATTTACTTTTTCAAATTTCTATTCATGTCTTCCGTGCATGAATAAGAACATTACCTAAAGTTAGATTTTGAAAGCTTTAAACGAACGAAGGGAAGGAAAAATACGTGAATATCTTTAATCGGTCCGTGCAGAAGAGTGAAGATAAAACCACTTACTGTCCACGGCTTTCCTTCCCTCACATATCTTAATTCAACGAACCCAATACTTACGTCCGGCAATGTAAGGATGCCAGATGCTTATTTCCTCGAGTCCCATCCTTGGATTCGAAAAAATGAACATAGAGATGCTAAAAATGTAAACGTCCAGCTTCGGTAAGGTTCGAATCCATCTGTACCAGGATGGACATACCCGTACTGATCAGTATTCGATCCTGGGAGGGCTGCATGCTGTGAGGTCTGGGCTTTGTCCGGTCGTCCAGACTTTTCGCTGACTTCGCCCAATCGTTTGGACAGATTTTATCCACACCTTATACAACCACTTCCCTTCCAATCCATATCTTCATCTGACAAATCCAGTTATCTATCTCCCATGGACTCCAGGCAGAAGGGAATAATAGAAGGGGATTCCATTCATTCAGTGGAAGGGAAAACTGCCCCTTTTCCCCTTCCAAAACTTTTTCAGATTAAATCCGTGGCGAGGTAGAAGTGGGGTTGTTTTATCGTATCTTTTATTCGGATTAAATCGGCAATCCTTGGAATGCTGTAGCTAGATTCAAGAGAAGAGAGTTAATCAGGAAAGATTTCTGGAAGGTTTTATTGATAGGAAGAACGTAAAAAAAAGTCACAAGTGACTCTAAAAGATACCCGATCGTGTCGGGACGTGTCCGATCACTCGATACCTGATTACATGAGCGTGTACGTGCCCGGGGATTATGTGAGCCTGTCCGAAACCTTAGACCCTATTACGGTGTCTATTAAAAGATGGCCGAACGTAACGAATCGCGCCCGATCGCACCCACGCATCAGGTGGCCATTTTTATGGCTATTAGTGGCTACATTTTTTTCCGATGTCCATTGAGTATGTTTAATTACCAAGCAATGAAATAACACTGATGAATAATTGGGAAATTGGAGACACTAACCCTAAACCTACGTTATTCACCCTGACTGAAAACCTACTCCCTAACCCCAACACTAACCAGGCTGCAGACAGATTCACACACATTCCTTGTCAGTCAGGACTAGGTTGGATGTGATCTGGCACAACCGGGCATCTCTTAGTGTCAACAAATTATTTTTGAAAGAACGGTAATATGAACTAAAACCGAATCTTGTTTTATTTTTTTAAATCAATTTTGAAAAGGTCAAAGGCCCTCATTCCAACACAATAGGTAAGCAAACCAAAAGTATTTAATTGAAAGAGCCTTTTTAATACACACAAATATTAAAAGTACGTGGTCTATATTGAATAGAACATCATTATTTTTTTTATTTCCGACACAAATGACAGAAGGAATAATAAAGATCAGGCAATTGTGTCATGCTCATTGTACCCACCCTCAATAATCGGCCAATCTCCCCTCTCTTGCTTATTCCTTTCTTATCTCTCGCTCAAAATCGAATCCCTTATCTGGATTAATCTTTATTCTTTCCCTCTCTCTAACACATCATGAATTTGTTTGCAGTGCTTTTAGAAGAAAACGCGGTGATCTTATTTGCTTCTTTTCCTTTACATATTGCTTCTTCTCTTTACTCTGAAATCTCTAAAACTACCAGGTCACTTTATGTGAAGTTTTATAAATGAACTTTTTGTATTTTTCCTTTATTTTTTTATATTTTGTCCTTTTTATAACTTGAAATGTTTTCATGTTTTTACATTATTTCCTCTTCTACATCTTCCTTTCTCTCATTCTGTCCTCTCCCTCTCAGTCATGTCCTCCTTTCCTCTCTATTTTTTTTTTACTCACTCCCCCTCTCTATTTCCACATCTCTCTTTCTCCAAGAATATTTGTCATCATCTTGGAAAGAAATTGAATCTCAAAATGCCATCCTGTCTCTCAGTATTCTACTGCAAAGACGACCACTCTCTCCTTAGTTGTGCACTCTCTCTCTCTCTCTCTCTCTCTCTCTCTCTCTCAAAACCTTCATGAATTGGGAAACAATTTTCTTTCTGGAAGTCAAATTATTTGTTTTCATTGTAACGCCTCAAAATTTACTGACTCATTTTACATCAAGTTTCATAAATAGACCATTTTACTGTTTTCATTAAGTCATTTTATGGCTTTGAACATTGATTTCATATTTCACACCTTCTAGATTTTTACCTTTTAACTTTGAGCTTTTTTGTTCAATGACATTTTTTACAAAATGATTTTTCTTTATTTCCAGGTTGAATTTTGGTCTTTGTTGAAAATCGTAAGGCCCCACCTTGGCCAAAGAAATACAGGAACTCCAGAGGAGTCTAAGATGGTTGAATGATTGAACAAAGAAGTATACTAAAGAACTGAATACAGATTGTGGTTCAAAATGCAAGTAATCATGGCAGAATTTAAAGGAAATAATACAGAATACCAAGAAGGAAATTAACAAGTTGTGCGAAAAGATGGGACAAATTCAATTTGGATTGATTGCCTGCTGCCAAGAACTTGGTATTTGATAAGCTATGGAATGTGAACAGATTGGGCTTAAATGTTTCTTTGATACATGTTAGCAAAGAAAACAATGTCTTTCTTGGTGATGACAATGACGAATAGATAACAGGATTCACTGAAGCAGGAGAATTTGCTTGTGAAAGTCTTTTATTTAACAAATTCCCTCCTCCCCCTTGATATGTGTTTGATTTCCCCAGACAGTTTTGTTGTAACTGGTTCTTGTTCTGACTTTGGAAATCATTATTGTTATAAACTTATGTTTTGGGAGAGAAGAAAAATTCCTCCACTTTTGAATATGAAATAAATCATCGACACAGGAGAAATTTTGTTCTTTGTGTCAAATTAACAAATTGATCATTGTTTGCAATACGTCTCTTCACATTTATTCCATTACAGGTAAAAACATAAATATAATTACACTTGGGTCAAGGGGTCAACCCCTGATTCATGCCGACCCCTCAACTGGAAATATTTGGGGTACAAATAATTCTGAAATATTTCATTTTACTTCATATGGAGAAAAAATTCAATCTGTGAGAATTGACAAAAAAAATTTCAAGTTTTTGTGTGAATGAATTTTGTCATTTTAATTTTTGTAATTGGGAAAGAAATTTTTTCTCTTACTCCGAAAAAAGTTTGGTTCAAATATGAGAGAGAATCTGAAGTCATGCCCAGAATTTTTGTTTTAGAAAATGAAATATTTGTTTCTCTCTGAATTGATAGAAAATGGTTAATTAAAATCTTCAAAATCCTTGGCTGAATTATTTTTCTTTAAAATAAATTCTCATTTTCCCTTAAAAATATGGATTATTTTCGCTTTTGTTTTTTTTCACTAATCAATAGCAAAGTTCAGAGTTAATTTTTCTATACAGTCAAAAATATTTTGTTTGTTAAAGTAAAAAATGACTAGTTAAATTGAGGTGTTGGGGAGTAGTGGTAAAGTTAGAGGGTAGTGACTTGCAACTGGACAAAAATTTATTGGTATCAATTCCTGGTCTCGAGGCTTGAAAGAATCACTATGCTGACACGTGCAACAGAAACCGAGACTCCGTTACTGACCGTTATACTGCATTGGGGTTATCTCTTAAGAGACAGGACACTTCACCTTATTACTGGCTGAGAGGCCTGCATCTCAGAATCAACTCTCTAAACTATTCAAGATGGCAGCAAGTTGTCTGAAGAAATTATCTTATGATTACATAATCTTCTGTTGATGTACATTACGAAAAAGTTACTATAACAGAGAAAGAGAGTGTGTGCACGTTTAAAAAATAATATTTCATGAACTGATATTAAAAGAAATAATATTGACAAAAATGATTCATTTCTATGAGTTTGTGTTGCACATACTATTTTCTTTTTAAAAGCAATTCTATCTTTTAGAAAGAAAGGGACTGAAATTCTAATTTCCATTTGAGTATTGCATTGCTAATACAAGAATGTAATTCATCTGTACGCTCATGTGTAATCCAAATATAATTCCAATATAGCTGAAAAGACTAAATAATTCAATGGAGAAACTTGAAACAGTCAAACAACTGTAGCCATCAAAGATGGTGATGGATTCAATCCTTTTTTTGTATTATATGCATGTGTTTGTATGTTTGTACATTGCTCTCCTGGCCATACCGTTTTGTTTACAGACTAAAAAGTTGGCATCAGTTCTCCACTGGACCTCTTCTGAAATTTCGTTTTTATTTCTGGAAAAAAAAGTTTTGACCTTTTCTTGGACCTTATTCTGGGAGTTTTATTAATGACATCTAAATTCTCCAGAATCTGTTTCTAATTGTTTTTTGTTTTTTTAAATTCTATTTCAGATGTTTTCCAATGGAAAACACCAATGATGTCATAAATAGAATTTATTCTGAACATATTTATTCTTTACTGGAATTTTTTTGTAGGATTTTAAATTTTGATGCTACAGTTGTTCAATTATTGACTGCGGTAGCTAATTATGATTTTTTAATCAGGTACAAATTTCCCTTGCTATCTGAAAATAGAGCGTTACCATAAAAACCAATCGTAAGCCAAAATGAGCCAGAGGGGAGGGAGGAGGGACAAATGATAGGCTGCACAGCAAGAATATATACATCAAATGAAAGGAGACACCTGTCGACGAAAATCATAATCATAATCACATAGTGACGCCATGACTTACTACATGACTCAAACACTTTGTTCTCAAGAGATAACATCTTCAACATTCCAGTGCACTAAGAAGATGTACTGAGGATACACAATCACTTATAAACAAAAACACTCAAGCAGAACACACTATGTATAAGAATAAACATCTTAACATTTATTCTTTTGATTCTTGCACCAGCGACTCTTCTTGCTCTCAAAAGGTGCAAGACAGTAGCAATACAGCAGAACAGAACTATACAAAAACACATGCGTACTTGAATTAATTCACTAGATCCACGGGCGGCTTCTTTGTCCTGTCTAATCCATTCCCAGTCAGCTTACAATCTGTGACTATGTTGACTAAAATCATTAGGCCTTATCTTAACAACCCTATCTCCTCTGCTGCAACTGTCTCTTGACTGTGAATCACTGGATTTATCGGTTTCTTGTCAAGAACAATTTGATCAAAATTGAACCTTCATCTACTTTGAATTACTTAACATTCCAAGGCCAAATGAATATATGAAGCCACTTAGAATCAGGCTACCTTGATTTAAATTTCACAGGGGTGAAAACACATGGAAAAAACTCATACTGCTACACTTGCCATCTAAGTACTAGAAACAATTATCATTGAGAAAATATTTTGAGCGACCCCAAGCCCCAAATATGGTGATGATGGTATGTTAAGCTGAGTCATCAGCATTTGGGGTGGTGGGAGGTACAGGAAACTTGGATGTAGGAGAGAGAGAGAGAGAGATGAAGAGGGTGTGAGTTGCCTCTATAATGGCTTACAGAAAAACAAATGCTGAATGCTATTTTCACTTTTTGCTCTTTAATGCAAAGGCAAAAAAGTGACATGAAGTGAACTTTCAGAAAGCAGGGGATGCCTACGATCTATTTATTTATTTATTTATTTATTTATAGTTTTTTGGGGGGGCAGCACTAGATTTGTCTTATCAGTAGGAAATCTCAATATAAGAGATCTCACACAAGGAGTTGGCAATGCTTGAAATTAAGGTTATTCATGAAACAATTTCTAACCAAATAACTTCAAATTCAACTTGTAGGAGTAAAGTAAAATAATTTCACTACATTATATTACAAAATCAGAAATTGAAAGAGTCAAATCAAAACATACAGCAAACAGTTTCTCTGGACTCATGAACTAATCAAATTGACAATATCATTTATAAGAGAAAATATATACCTGCATAAAGGGGAAACCGGGACACAGTGGATCAGAAAAATTAATTGTAGTAGAAGCTAATTTCATTAATATATTTGAGTGGGAAAATGAAAGATCAACTCATTTGAGTAGGTAATATGAAGATAAGAAAGTAATATTTCTTCAAGTTATCAGCTGGCAGATTCTTTTCTCCTGATCCACTGTGCCCAAACCCTCCTTAAGAGTGAATCATCCCCAGCAGAACAGTGAATCAAGATAAGATTGAAAGATTCATAGTCCCAGAGTGAAACCAACTACACATTTTATTAAAGTATTGTTGAATTATAGATTATGTTACAAAAGGTGATCAAACATTCATTGGTAAAAGTTAGGCATACTGAAGGGAACATTCAAAACAATATCACATTCACACAGTCTCCAAAGAGATTCAAGAGGAGAAAAAAAATGATACAAAAGTAAAACTGAAATGCTCTTTTAGTTTCCGAGTAGACTACATAAAATGAATTGACTGGATCAATTTAGATTAAAAGAATTGAAGTTGTTCAGTCCCAGAAATGATCCACTCAGCCCTGATTCACTGCGCCCCACTCATACCAGTGAGAAAGATAACCTTACATCTCTGTAAAGAGCAAGCGCAGTGATCACATTTTTGATAAGAAATAATTCTAATACAATCTTAATTTTACCTCATGGAGCACAATAGGAATATTATGAATAGTTGTAGCTCTATAATGAAAGTAAAAGTACATCTGAATATTACTTCTGGCTCAAAATTAGGTCTCTCAGCTTGAACACTGTGCAGCAATGCTCAAGCAGGCAAGTCTTTCATTAAATAAGATGACAAAGTGATGACTTGAGAAAAAGTATAAAGTAGCCATCCTGTTGTGTATTCACAGCTGTAAAAAATCATAATGATCCACTTTTCCCAGTGATCCGCTACAAAAATTATATTCAAGATCGCATTATACTTGAGTAAACGGGTTAAATACGAAAATAGCAAAAGGCTGAGAACTTTTCAGCACCAAGAGCATGACAGCTCAGCATTTAAAAGATCAAAACGTTTGAATGAAGCTCTGCAACAAAGCAAAATTTTTGTCAGATCATCTTTTTTTCCTCCTTTTCCTGATCATCAATATTTCTTTTTTGATTGTGATCACTCATTTTATACCAGTAATTGGAAGGAAAATAATAAGGATATCAGTTACTTGGAATGAAACTGATTATTTCACTCAAATCAAACGTATCTGAAGTTGATCTGACAAAAATTTGGCCTTGTTGCTGAACTTCATTCTGGAATCATAATTTTTTTAGATGTTGTGCTGACATGTTCTGGGTGCTGAAAAGTTCTCAGCCTGACCAAGAAGGGAATGATGTGGATATAAATTTTTTTTTAAAGTGCAAATATCCTGCAAATTGAGATTTTGCAATACAACGGAACACTCTTTCCTGCTACAGTGACAAAATGATGCTCAGATTTTGGGAGGTGGGTTGGGCTGAGAACAGACAATGTTTCTCAAGCCGAGAACTTTTCAGCATCCCCCAACCTGCATTAAAAAATCATTTCTCCACAAGGAAGCTCAGCAACAACACCAAACTTATGCCAGATCATCTCCAAGTACATAAGAGTACATGGTGAAGATATTAAAGAGCTGATTAACTGTACACATTCTCAAATTAAGACATGAAAATAGGCTATTTTAAAGACCCCTGAAAATTGAGTATTTCAAAGAATCATTTTGACACTCTTATATAAATAATAAGTATGATTACTGCATAAACATGACATATTATGTTATATATGACAGGAA
Organism: Thysanoteuthis rhombus; assembly: GCA_963457665.1. Classification (NCBI taxonomy): domain Eukaryota; kingdom Metazoa; phylum Mollusca; class Cephalopoda; order Oegopsida; family Thysanoteuthidae; genus Thysanoteuthis; species Thysanoteuthis major. The sequence continues at coordinate 45,455,786 of OY735207.1, read as the reverse complement.
AAAAACTATGAGTGCTTTATCTTGCATACTGTTTAAGTGAGAAACTCTCTAAATGGGCACTTATTTTTTTACGTTTGGGATTTCCAGCTATTTCCAGAGCCATGAAGGAGGAAAAGTAGATACACTTGATCTATACATTTTTGAATTCCACAGAAAAAGTTAACACTAGTCAAACAGTTTCAAAGCAGTACACACTATATGGAAGATGCTGTATATGTCTTGAGTTTGGACGGAAAGGCTTGTTTGGCAAAATATATAAAATTGAGTAAAATCAAAGATTTTTGATTTCAAAACCATTAGATATAATACTTTGGATTTTTCTTTGGTAATGTATCACATGATTTTTTCCACTGGAATCAATGAGTGTGACCTGGGGAAAGTTCTTAAAATCAGGTGATCTGATATGGAATGACTGTGGAGAATACATTCCAATGTAAAGCTATATGTAGGATTCTGCACTTTTCAACAATTATGAAATAATGCCAAGTTTATTTTTCAGTAAATTCAAAGAAAAATCTGTACTTGAAATTCGTTGAGTTTTTTTTTTAAACCCTTAACTTTGAATACCCTTCTTTTTTTGAACATATTAATATTTTAATCTTAAATTGACAACAAAAATTTTGCACTAAAATATCAGATGCTAAATCCACAAATTAGTAATTAAAGGCTCTAAATAAATAAATGCCTTAACATTGAAGTTTCTCCCATGTAAAATCTTTCAAATGAAAACAGGTCTGGTTAGTCATTCAGTAGTAACTATCATGTGACTTTTTTGGCAGCATGTCATGTTGAGGTTGATCAATTAAAAGATTTTTAAAAAGGGGTGATCAATGAATAAGTTCTTACAAATTTCAAAAACCAAGTATGAACACTGTCGGACACAAACTAAGAAACCATAGGATAAACTTACATAAACTTCTAAAAACCTATTGGGTGTGCAGGGATAAAAGTTTAAATTTTCAGCCCTCTAGCTCCATTGGCATGGCCTGTCATACATACAAACATAACCAATCAAACCAATTTGAAAATTGAAGAAACCTATGTTGACAGTTTTTGTTGATTCCTAATGTTAATAGAAGTTTTTAAAGTTATAAATGTATGCTTTTTTAAAATATTTTTCAGCAAATTCCATGCATGTTTTCATTTCAAAATGTCTTAATCTTTGTTTTGCCAAGTAGTAGTGGTTAGCACACTAGTATTGCAGTAGATTCAATCCTCACTGGACACTCCACATTTGTAGTTTTGTACCAGATTAAGGTAAGCTTAGTAAAATACCAATAATAAGTGACACTTCTCAAGTCACTTATCACTGAGAAGGAAAAAAGCTCAATAGTTTTTTGAGGGGGAGGATTCAGTACAAGAAATTTCATGTCACTGATCTGTAATTCCTTTGAGGAAATAATGTTTGTGAAGTAGTCTATGCTTGTGTACAGACGTCTCATAGAAAGGAGGGTAGGTGAAATTTCAGTCATGCATAGATGGGTTTTAAAGAGTATGGTATTTATACAAGCTACAACTAACATTTCAAAATATCACTTGGTGAACAATATGAGCTTTTCCAAGGACAGATCAGTATTGATGAATACTAGACTTCCAAAGAAGAATATTCTAATGGAAAAATTCATTGAAAAAATGAAGCAGAGTTTGTAAATACATTGTAGACTGATATTAGCAGGTTTATTTACAAGGAGGTTATGATAATATAAACACCATATGCTGACATCTGCAGTTGTTCTACATTTTCAGGAAATGATAAAATCACAAGGATGATGGACAACAAAAATATTCCCATTTGTACAATTAATGGCCATGTTGTGTCTAGAAATATGATATGTTCACAAAGAATTGTTTTCAGAGAATCTGTAGCAAAGGAAAAAAAATTAGATCTTATTCGTAAACAATACACATGGTAGTTTTTTTATGGATAATAAATCATTACAGGATGATTTTCATAGCAAAATTAATGCTTTGTTTTTCAATAAATAATAATCAAACTTAGGTCAATCCATTTTCAAAAAAATTCAAGATTAGAATTTTAATATAAAAACATGTCGGGAATTCTCTAAGATTCTTGAATATGTTATATCAGGGCAGCACTTTTTATCCCTGACACTTCTTGATATTACTAGTTCTCAAACATAAACAAACTCTCAGCCATTCCCAGCCACTGCTCAATTCTACTAGTTTCCAAACATAAATTAACTCACTGCCATTCCCTGCCACACGTTTCATTAATGTTTGAGAACTTGTAGTATAAGGAAGTGGCAGAGATAGTTTTTGCATTGAAATATTTCATTAATGTATGGCAGGGATGGTTTTGCATTGAAATATTTCATCAATGACAGGTGATGGCAGGGATTATGAAGATAATGAACTCAAGATTCAAGATTATTTGCTAAAAGAGAAGCTTTTTTCACATACATCACCTTGTGACACACCTGGACACATTAGTAATGTTTCTTGGGGTCACTGGGTGTTTCAGGTTTTCACAAAGAACACGTCAGGATTTTAAATTCATTATTTTTTACCAATGACACTAAGATACTTATACTAAACTTATTTGAAAATAAATGTTCATCTGAATAATGCTAACATTTCAAGTAAACGTCACATAATACAGGTGCATGTTGAAAAAAACAGTTAAACCATTGCTAAAAATGTCAAATACACAATGAAACATTGTTTTTTCATTACAAAATTTTCTGTATTTTTTCTCTCTTTATGCCTGAGATAGCTCTCAAAATTCGTATAAAAGACTCCCCCCCTTGAGTATTTAAAAATATTCTGCACTTTCTGTCTTTATTTATCAAGTTCAATTCTTCCGTTTCTCCAACAATGATTTTTGAAGCCAGAGTCAGCATTCCATATCCAAGACCCTAGAAAAAGAAGAAAAAGAAAGAAAATAATTTAAAAATCCAATATATGAACAGCATTTTCTATCTTTAATGCAGGTTATTTTTTATGAAATTTTATAGAAAACTAATGGACACGTTTCATCAAAAATAATGAACATCATCATTAAAAAGCTTAATCATATAATAACATAAAAATAGAGAAATGAATAGAATTAAATTTATATATCAACATGTTCAGCATCCAAGGATGGTAATGTTTTAGCTATTTACCTGTTAAGCATCAAACAACATTATTTAATTCTTATAGGCTAAGACTTGATCATTCTCTTTTCAGTACATAGTGTGTGTGTTTCTTAAAACTGCATATTTGAATCAAAGGATCAGTGGTCACAAGCAGAAATTGCCACACTAAATATTCTTTGCTTATTTTCAAAGAGAAAAACTTTTCTACCATACAGCACTCACATTTCCTTCAAAAATCCACATTTACTTATCTATTTTTATCTTACCAGCAGCATTGAAAGAATGAGATAGAAAAATATTTGACCATTTGCTTAGGCACACAACAGCCAAACTATGACATAGTGAAATAAGGTCACTGAAAATTGCCCAATCATTCTATTTAACTAAACGATGAAAATGGTTGTGGTAATCGACCCAAGTATGTAAAGGAGGCTAGAACCAAGAGATGATTGATGATGTCATGTAAAGTATACCGCAAAAACCTATACTATATCAAAACTTCATAAAGCTCCATAACTTCGAAACCTATATCAAATACTCTGTAGTTCTGTATTGGATTCTGGGACCAGCACTTTCAACCTGCTTGAGTTAGCCTTACCTTCGAGCAAAGACTTAAGGGGTGGCAGACTCCTTCAGACAGCTCAATTTTTGACCTAGGAGAAGGAAACTTCAACATGAAACCTACCATCTAGGGACCTGCTGGGCCATGACAACTGAAGCCATAGTTAAATAGGTGGAGAAATGTATGCGCACACACCACTCCACCACAAAGCTACAGATCAGTCTGCAATCTGCAAAACTAGAGTAGATGAAGCAATGCTGTAAAACTGGCGCTCCCTTCAGTTGCCAAACCATCTTCGGCAGCTGTTGTGAAAAAACTTGTCAGTCTCTTGTAGGTCATGCCAGCCATCACCCAATAGACATGGAATCCCCTCATAAATCTTCACTCATGAAGCTAAGCCATGATGATCTTCTCATAGAAAACTTTTATAAAAGATTACCTTGCCCTGAGGATAGGTAAATGTTGATTAGTCTTAGTGGAAAATATAATTTTTAAAAAACCATGATATTCCAGAATATTAATCAAACTTGAATGACAATATTTTTCATTGATCATTGTCTCTCAGAATATAATTTGATTTCTAAATTATATTCAAGGAAATCGCCATAGAATATAATATATAACATTATTGAATTAACTATAATAGATCACTCACAAGATTATAAATGAAGATCACCAAAGTAAGATTAGACATTAAGTAAAATTTGATGAACAAAAATCAAATTCTGCTATATTTCACCTAAAAGTGGTGAGAAATTAGGGCAAATATTACTGACAGAATAGGGCTATTATATATATGTGTGTATATCAGGTGTGCACCACACCTGTTAATTTGTCATTAATTTGGTATTGCTAAGTTGATTCAATAATGTGATTATGGTTAATAATGGGGAAACAAAATTTTCTGTCCCTTGTAATTAAATATTTTGCCAGTTTTGAGGAGAAAACATTGCACACCCAATGGCAAGTTGTATGTCAGATGAAGGTTTAAGGTGACAGTGATAAAAATAAGCAGGTGTATATAAGGTGTGCTATATTTCAGGAGCACACCTCATGATTTCTTCTTTTTTTTTAAAATTTCATTAAATGAGACCGATTTTCTTTATAATAATCATTTTCTTACAGTATCATAGTATAATCTGATCATAATTTGTTTTGGAATCTTATAATACACACTCAGAAACAAAAATTATGTCAGGTTGAAGACGTGATCTTTCAAAAGCACTTAAGATTAAACATATCGATAAAAATGCCTGAAATTTGTAAACATGTTAATTTCATTGCTATAATTTTGAACCACTCACTCGAATAATAATTGGAGAAAAATTCTGCCATAAAAATTATTTGTATCTAATGTAAAGAATCTGAGAATTTCGTCTTTGAAAATTTGTTTACAATATGTAATAGCTTAACAACGGTACGTAATAAGTAGCACTTCAACATTTTTAGTCAAATCATACTGAAATTTAACACAACCAACATTTCCACTTTCTCATTTGAAAGATTTAATTAAAAAATTATTTTCTGCTTTTATTTTAAGATTTATGCATAAGATGAAATCATCTTTTATTTTTCAATTCATAGAATAGATATTAAACATTCAGTTATCTTATTTATGCATGACAATTCATATAAGTTGCAATTTGTAAACTGTACTATGTATGAATTGCTCAAGGTTTATGTATATGTTTTCAGAGACTTAGGAGCCCAGGGAGGGTTGGATACTTGAAGGGCTTCCACCAACATTGAGTGAGATTGATCAGTAATAAATGCAGTAGGTGAATTACAATCTATGGAGCATTTGATGTAACCCCTTCATTGGAGGGCCATCATCAAAACATTACACTAAACATTATTAGATAGAAATTTATCATACAGTATATTATACATTATTAAACATTATGTGAGACTATGTGCATAAATTATACCAACTGATACACGTTATGACTTTTACTGTCACCCTAGGATGACTATATGGTTAAAATATCTTATAAAAATGTCAAATATAATTTACCTAAAGCCTCCATACATTATAGAATTTCAAGATTTCCATCTGAAGTAAAAGTACTCTGATGCTCCCTGCTTTGAAGCACTTTCGAGTGAATCTCTGACTCTAGGATGTGAAATGCATTATAATGTTCAGTACCCTTGGTCTGTAACCAAAGGCGTAGGATCTCACAGGCAGCAACTACTTGTTGAGATGATGGGGACGGTGTCTTTGCTGAGAATCCTAAAACTGATTGTACTTCTGGCTCTGGGCCATTCATCCAATCGACGATGACCGCAGCACCCTCACGCTCTTCAAGAACAGATTGGCAGATATCTTCATCGCTTGGAACACCTGTGCATGGCAGATTATCATCAACAGAGATAAAAGCTTGGAAGTCTATATCTGACATGCCAACAGGAGGCACAACAGTCAAATCAACATCATTTATTAACTGAGTTGATGGTAAACCAGCCTTGTTGAAACAGTATGTTATGACGTCTTTGGAGATACAATCCCATGAAGCTTTTATCAAATAAAGAGCATCAATGATGGAAACCATGCCAGTATGAGTGCTGTCCTCTAAATGTTCATAGTTGCCCACAAGTGAAACAACCCGTTGTATCATATGTTGTCGATATATTGCCTTGAAATTATGGATAATACCTAAAGAAAATGGTTGCCTTGGAGTGGCGACTTTGGGTGAAAGGAAAATCAAGCGAATATTTTGTAGCTGTAGATTTCTGGAATGGGCAGGACTCTCTTCTAAAAGAAGGAGAATTTTTCTGGAGCATTTTTGCAACTGTGCATCCCACTGTGTAAGCCAATGTCCAAAAACCTCAGACGTCATCCAGCAACTTCTGTTGTAATAATAAGGCAAAGGAATTCTGGTGTTAGCAAAACCAGATAGTTTTTCTTGCTTTCCAATTACAACCGGGACCTGTTTGTCTGTCCCAGTGATGTTAGCAGCGAAAAGTAATGTGAGTTTCTGCATAGCTGGGGGTTGCTGGGAGAGGACTTCTGACTTGATGTAGCCTTTCGTCTCGGGTAGGTACTTGAAATATAGGCCTGTTTCCTGACATGCAAACACATCACAGGGTTTGTACAGTGTCAGAATGGTGTGAATTAGATTCTCCATTTGTTCATCAACAGTGTTGGGCACTGCATTTATCTCAAGTCCCTCTGATGCTAACTGTATACCATTTTTCTCTTTCCAACGTCGAAGCCAGCCAGTTGAAGGAAGAAAGTTAGTAATACCAAACTTCTCAGCAAAATGCACTGACTTTCCCTTCAAAGTGTCCTCAGAGACTGGCAGCTTATGTGTGACAGCAAAATAGTACCAACGCAGTAAAGCCCTCTCTATGTCAGTATCTTTATTAACAAAACGTCGACGTTTCTGGGTTGGATTATTGTTCGATTCCCATTCTTTGCGAATTTCAACTCGATTAGTTCCAATACGTGAGATCTGTGGCTGTGAAACCATGAAATGCTTAGCAATTATGGACTGTGAAATTCTTGGCACTGCTTCCAGCATTTTGATCACTTTCATTTGCTGGGCCAATGTTAGATCGTTGCGTTTCCGTGGCATCATTAGAAATTTTCAGTTGCCAATTACAATCAAAATAGTGGATGAAGCACTTTTCTGAAAGTTTAAAAAAACAAATTATTCATTCGAAAAATCATGGCTCTAAATTTTGAACAGCTTCTTAGAAAAATAAACAGATAAATGAATGAATGAACAAATGTATCTTAAAAGTAGTTAATGTCCAATCAAAATAGTTTTTTATTTTTCTTACAGTAAGCAGACATCATCAGCTTTAATGTCCCAAACAAATTTTTACATTCCTTAGATTATTTTACCAAGCCTCATATCCCAATTACATCTTTTTCCATGAATAAGAATGAAACATAATTCAATATTAATGACCAATAATACTTAGAACTTGTCAAACAAAGTAAATAACTAAAATGAAAAAGGATTCAAATTTGAGAAGTTGTGCGTCAGAAATTGACAAATAATAGTGTCCGATATGCAATATAATTCATTTAATCTATATTCTAACAATCAGTTGATCCTGCAAAAAAATTCATAGACATATTTGAATTTTTATAAGATAGTACTGAAATCGCTTCAGTAGAAGAATCCATTGTCTCAAATAGTTGGTTGGAGATATTTTAATCAATAAAATTGTTGCCTTGAGGCTGAAGAGGCCAGAAAAAATATCACTGCTCATTATGTAAACTGATAATACATTACAATTGATATTTGAGTCCAATCAGCTCACAGAATATGAGGCAAGATAAAGAAATTCAAGGGAAGTAATTCAGTATTTCGAATCTAAAATTTGTTTCAGAAGTTAAAACCGATCGTAGCCCCAAAAACCTTGAAAAACGCCAAACATAGAGTTGTATAAATTCAGAAAAAGCAAATTTCCTAAGGTCCAAGTATTATTATATACAACATACATAAAATGAGAATATGCAGTGCAAGCTTGGTCCTCACATTTCAAATGAAAAACCATATGAAAGAATTATAAAATATCCAGAGAAGAGCAATAAAACATGTTCCAGAACTAAAATAAACTCCCCTATGAAGAAAGACTTGAAAAATCAAAACTAACAACAATAGAAGAAAAGGAAAACAGAAGAGACATAATACAAACATTTAAAATCATGAAAGACATCGACAACAGCCTAGCTTTAAAAAAAATCTTTACAATGAATTAAAGAAAATATATAATGAAATGATATAAAAGGCCAAAAATTACTTCCAACAAAGAGATGTCAGCAATCAGAACTAATTAATGAATTGAGATACAGAAATGATAGTAACTAGGGTAATCATTTGGAAAAGGTAAGATTTAACATTTTGTCGACATTTTGCAAGGGAGGTAGTCAAGAGAGATAATGTGTTTTCAAATGGCTGAAAAAGGCTAGATTTTTGCCACTGATTAAATAAAGTTATTTTCGATTTAAAAATAATGTTTACTTTATACCAAAATGGCATTTAGTTACGGTTAGAAGGTACTGTTAAGGTTAGGGTTAGGGTTAGGGTTATTTGGTAGAATATAGTTAGTAAGTAGGTATTGGGTTAGTGCTTCAAATTTCTCAATTATATATCAGTGCTGGAATAGCTACATTTGAGCGTTTTTGATAAATCATACAAGGATTTTGAACAAATTGTTGTCTGGCTCAATCAAATTTTCCCAACAGTAACAGTAAATCTATCCAATAACTATTATTTAGCCATTCAAAATGGTGGCGACATAATGTTTAACCTTACGTATTCCAAACAATTGCCTAATTTTACTAGCTATATACCGTCAAACTCGAAGTATTGTTGAGTTTTGACATCATTTACGTTTATCACAACAATGAGGATGACAATGACCACACCAAAAACCAGTGACGTCACGCACGAATAAGAGTGACGTGTGCAAAAACTGATGACGAAATCACTCTCTCAATTCACGTCGACTTGTTTTGATAAAGTTAGCAACTATCATTTACAAGAACTACTTACAAAGGGGTTAAAATAGGATACCCATTAGTTTATGGATGATATTGTATCCAGATTTTTTTTTCAATTTTAATGAAGCTAGGGAGTTCGACCATAGTGCAACCAAGCCTATCTCATCTTGTTAGCATTTCTATTTTCTTACACCGCATTGAATTGGATTGGATACGAAAGTAAAAATCTTAGCTCCTCTGACAAACGGTGTAGCATGAAAATAGTTCCAATGAAAATCAGTTTTGACGGTAGGAAATGAAAGTTAAATCTGTTGATAGGATTGATGAGCAAAATTCAAGAAAAATCTATTTGAACCATAAAGTGGTGTTTATTAGAAACCTGAAATACTTCTGATAAAAATCCGTATTTCAATTTTTAAGCTCATTTCTTTGAGTCATACCTCAACAAGGAGCACAATAATTTTAGCTGGACTTCAAAGAAAAGTTTGAAAAAACAAACAAAAAACAAAACAAGGCAATCTTGTGTTTTAGGTAAGAGCGGATTTTAACCATGGACAACAAAATAGTTAGTTGCTACAGTTCACACAAATTACTTAATTCAATATGTATTATTTGATTTATTACTCCTTTTCATTTTTATTATTATTTATTGAACTTGATATTAAAAAAACTTGAAAAACGAACTCATTTTAATCAAATATTAGTCATACAATTCCGTCAATATACATGCGCAAATAATGAGGTGAATAATTTCTGTACTGACTTATATTATTCTTTTTTTTAAAATTTTATTCATGTTTTATATTATTGGCCATTTATGTTTATTATCAAAAACTCGTCCAAAACAAACTCACTGAAGTATTGGCCCTGCAATAATTCTGTCAAAATATATGTGCAAAAATATTAAAAAATAAATCAAGTGATATTTTTTGCGGTTTTCTGTAGGAAATTTCACCACAAAGTTAATTTCTCTGTGAAAACTTTCGTCACATAAATGGTTTTAATGTTTGATGGGTTGTAATGAACTCTATTCCCCATCTGTCTGCGTTTGTTTTAGTCCGTATTGTGCATCCGGGGTCGATTTTGTCTACTGTTAAAATTTGCACTTACCTAAAAACAAAAGATTGTCAAAAATGTTCAAAAACTTTGTTCTCGGTTGGATAAATAATTACCGGGCGAACAGAACGGATATCCCGTACTGACATAAATAATATACTGAAGAGAGCCTTAATTGATTTAATTGCACTTCGGGATATTATTCTTACATTTTAGTAACTTTACAGGCTCTCGTGAGTTTTACCGACGTTATGTTGCGATTTGCCGAGTGTTGATACGCAACTTCTTCCCGTTCGGTAATTTTAAGCCGATAACAATGGGTGTAAACAATAACTGACTTTTTTTTCAAGTCCAATTCTACGTCATAATTAATGGGGAAGAAATTCTCTTCCTAGCAAAAACAAAAAGTTAAAGAATGATTTCAGAGATAAAATTATGTTTTTAAAATAAGGTGTCGAAGATTTTTCAGAAGCGTATAGGTATCAACACTAAGCAAATCGCAATACAACGTTGATTAAACTCATGAAAGCCTATGTACAGTTACTAGAATAGAAGAATACATCTCTAAAAAGGTGTAATTTGATCAATTAAGACCCTCATCTCCGTTCGATAAACCCTTTGTTTCTGATGAAACAAAAGCGTGCATTACCTCTGAAGTCACGAAAATTATTCTGATAATGCAAAATCACATTTTCAGGTTCTTTGCAGTCTGGCAAAAAAAAATATTCTCACCTTGCTTTTTAGCGAAATCTACTTACATAATTCATTATAACAAAAAAATTGTGAAGCTTTTAAGCTTTGCGGAAATACTTCCGACCAACACAAATAATAAACAATGTTGACGGTGTTGATCGTAATATTTTCCTTCCCAGCGGTCATCATCTGAATATTTTATTTGCAATTTGTAAAGCCCAACTGCAGAGTACGGCCTTTTCTTTTTGCCACAATTTCTCTGATCTACAGAAGCAAATTTTCAAGAGTTTAATTCGACCCAAGTGTGCACAATTGTTCTCAGTTAAAGGAAAGGAAATCCTATTTTGAGTTCAATAATTCTGACAAAGCGCATACTAGGTATTGCGTGAAAAATTCATGCGTAAAAAGCACCAAGTGTTGATCAACATTCACCTGAATGCAGGAAAGGAAGGGTCAATCTCCTGAGAGACCGCCTGCTTCATTTGTGTCCCTCGGATATAGGGTCGCATTTTTTACATTGAAAGGTGTAAAAACTTCAGTCTCATTTCTATCAAACATTGAACATTCAGTGGTCTCGATTTTCTCAAGCGTGCAGCTCTTTCTGACAGAAAATATCATGATGTGCACTTGTCGTACTCTGCGGTCTAGGTTTAAAAGAGACATGCATTTTCTTTTTAGGGTGAAATGAGCTAAAAGACATGAGAGAACATTAAGTATGCAGGCATACTGTTAATAATATATAATCTTACTATCTTTCTTAGTGTGTAGTTTATTGGTCATCATTCATCTGCAGAAAGAACGCCAACTTTAGAAATTGAAAGAAATCTTTCAGTTTCCATAAATTTTCGTTAAAAAAATCCTTTGATATCTTAGATAAATAAAAATCATACATTTTTGGTGAATGGTAGCAATTTAATGACGTGAAATTATCCTGAGTGTTTAGTTTTGAAAATCAAAGAAAGAATAATTCGTCTGCTGATATCTGCACGATGTATGTTCAACAGCTAAAAAGATTTGCTAAATACAAATCACTAAATTTAGGGTGCTGAAACGAACAGTAAACAACGATATCGCAGTCAAGTCTACTTTGGGGGCCAAATACATGAAGTTGCATAACTAATGAAAGGGGCGGTGTCGCATGATATTAGTTCCAGTGGAATTGACCAGTCTCGACTGGATGAAATTCTATGATTGTCTACCTCTCCATATCTACTGTTTGCGTGTTTTGTTTATAATATAATTTTTTTTCGATGAGCTTTCATAGATGGTTGCCAGATGTTCAACCATCTTTGAAGGCAAGAATTGGCTAAAATGTCTACGTCTTGGTAGGTATTAGAATCTTATAATGTGGGGAGTAATAATAATTATTGTGGTGTCCATAGCTTATAACCCCTCGAGAAATGTTAGAGCTCCCATTGAGACCCCATCCTGGTTACTGCTACCATGTATGACGTTACAAAAAGAGTATTGGAGAGAAAGCTACAAGTATAGAATCAGTCATGTTTGATCTTGATGTAAACATCCGGTCATCGCCATGTTGCCTTCCTTACAAGAACAAGCGGCAACCTTAAATGTACGGATCCGAATAGTCTTACTAAGAGTTCATGAAAGAAGGAATGAGAACAGATGCTGCGCTTTCAGACAAACAATAAAACATGTATTTAATAGTCAACAAAGAAGACAATCGTAGACAGTACGTACATATCAGCTGAAAAGGAAAACAAACGTTCATGTACGATCGTGTTTGACCAGGATTGATTGCTGAGTAATCGTTGTGTAAACTTGGTTGTCGGTATCGTATTCGTGTACACGAATGATCAAAGTAGGCCATTAATGGGAGATGGGGCAAAAAAGGAAGAAACAGGCCTGGCCGATGATTTTTCGACTCGATCTGGTCAATACTCATTCATATTATCGGGCTTCGCTCAACCTTCACTTGAATTTACATCACTTTTCTATAAATTTTGTTTTTAATGTTAAAGTTGATATTTATTGTCGAAAATGTTTTTCTTTTGGGAAATTTATCTTAATTGAATAGTTGATGTCACTCAACAAGATATTTGAAATTGTTTAGGGTAGAGAGAAATTGTTTTATAAATTTCATATTATTAGAACTTTGAACCACTGTAGCACCCCCATACTTTTAGATAAGAATTTAATACAAGACCCTTTTAGCTTGATTTCTAAAATATCACTTTCAGCAATGACAGCTCCCTGTAAGAGCCTCTAGCTGGTTACTCTCTCCTCATCCTCTCCAGAATTGGTATTCTTCTTAATTCGCAAAGTGCCAATGGATTAAACCTGATGTGTTTTCTGTCTTACATAGTCTGTTTGTCGTGTTTCCCAGCATCAGAGAATGGCCCCCAAGTTACTCACATGTGATTCCAAATATATCGCACACAACTTAGCTGTTAAGCATACGCACTGATAACTAGTCTCCATAACACTTCCTTGGTACACGTCAAGTCTTATGGATTCACAGCTGTTCAGACAACTCTACTTCAACACATGACAACAACTATCATGGCACCAAGCTCCCAACTTTCACTTAGAAGCTATCGCCCATCTTTTCTCCCCTTCTCTTAACATGATCATATCAATGTTTTCTAATATGTATTTCCATTTCAGTCTTGTATTATTATAAATGTTTGAGTACTAAATGTACGTTTTATTTGTTCATCTAATTACTTGTATGTGTGGTCTTCACTGTTTGATCTCCACATCCACAATCAAACTTGGCGTGTATATTCCCCCTGCTGTCATCGTGACTATATATCTCCCTTCCTACTTCAACCTTTCCACTGACGTCCACGTGTAGACCCACAAACAGCAGACACTCATTCTTCAACGAGAACTACATAGAAGCCGGACAACCATAATACCTACACCACTTTCAACCATGGTGACACGAAAAGCTGCGTGAACCATGTAGACCTTCAGCGTCTAAGTGATGGTCTCACAAACTACACCAAACCAGCCGTGGTACTGGGTTAGTAAAAGAAGGCAACAAGTCAGAGTTCCGTTTAACTGTTTTATATAGAGTATTGATTATCAATATCTCTGGAGACGGGAAATGCTTATTCGCATTTGAAAAGAGAGGTGGCCGATTTTCATCTAAATCAAACTGACTGGTCTCTCATGTCATGAACAGTAGTCTACTTGATGGTAGCAGCGGTTGACGGTTACAAAGGCGGACCAGCTGACAAGAGAGACTGGTAGCGTTCTCTTCTCGAACCCCCAACTCTACTTGCACTGTTACGAAAATCCCTCCTATTTAAGCCCCGGGCACCAACACTGCCCCCTCCGTGACGTCACTTTGTCCAAACAAATCAATTAACTTCCTTTCTTTTCCTGTTGACGTTATCTCGATCCTTCCAGAAAATCCCAAATATTGACCCTCATCCATCTCGCGACGCAAGTCCATCCAAGATCATCAATTAGCCTCCCCCTCTTTCAAGAACTCTGCAAATTACTTTTCTTTCAAAACCCCAGACATTGGCGCTTATCTGGTCATCGAATCAGGAAGAGAACTTCTCTAAAAGTACTTGTTTTTGCAACCCAGGGATTTGACAGAACACATTAAATTGAGAAACTGCAGGTGCCCGTACTTGGAAGCACATAATTCTCAACTTCCTACAGTATTTCAAAAACATATTAACCCTTTACTTTTCAGTTGTAGATTAACCCTTTAATACAGACAACTCCTTTGGTAATAACCATAGTAATTTTTAGGACACGGGGGACTCCTGGTCCCCTAGTGTCACAACCACAGTGACCTGTCTAACTGAGTTAGGGTCAGTGCAGGTATTACCAGGAGAGTGCATGAACCTGCCCAAGTGTGTGCGACACTCACGCCAAGATTCGATTGCACAACTTGCCAGTTTGTACACTGAATATACTAACAATTTTTCTGCTCCCATCAATCCACTCACCTCGTCGTATTATGCAAGAAGACGTATAGTAAAGAACATGTTTTATTTCTGTATTGTCTGATGTTCTATTTTTCCACAGACGAAGCTGGGATTCCCTGCTAGTTGTTTATAAGGAGGGAGATGTCAAGGAGAGACTTAGCGATTGGTTCATTCCGATACATAAGTTATATAGGAGAGAACAATGATTAGTTAGGGAAACACGTGACATAATGGGTCTAATATTGTGTAATATGAACCTGGGTGATTCCTTTAATATGAATGGTGTAGTTGACTGTGATAGATTATTGAAAAGTGGTTGGTTCAGTTTTTGGTGCAAGAAGCTAACATGGCAACTGTGGTAAGTGATAGGCAAGCTTTTACGGATTCTCACAATGAGAAGATCATTGACAAAAGATTATTGCATATATTCAGGAGAAATTTAAAGATAAAGAGAAAATAATATATCTATTGAATGAAGTAAGCAATGATTAATGGAAGTGAGCTAAGAGTTAGAAGGAGTGACGTCATTAAATATGTGGCTAGCTTTCAAGCTTCGTATTCAATGGTATATACTTACTCGTATTTATTTTTGCATTATGAAATATAAGCTTTTTCAAGTCCACCGCTGGCCAAGAAGGCCTTTAATATCATATGTACAAATGCTTTTATTTTTATTCTGTTTGGATTGTTTACACTGAACGAGTGAACATTTATTTTTTTAAGCATTCTTCTTTGTAGGAGTCACTATCACGTCTTGTTCTATTCTTTGGCAGCATTTTCAAAAAATTCGATCTATCATAATTTTTACATCAAATTACGTTTAGAACGTGGCAGTGACACGTACAAAAAAAGAACAATTTTTAAGAAACAAACGTTCAATTCGTTGGCTTTTACTCACTTTACTTGCCTGAAAAAATATAAAGACACTGAAACAATTAGTTAAGCTATAGCAAGTTTGATAATGAATACATCAAAAATCTTATCACATTATGCTTTTATTGTGTAAGCAGTAAGATTTAATGAGGAGTTAGCAAGAATATTTCTATTCTGTGTGGAGCTATGGATTTTCATTCTGCACCGAGGTCCATAGATTCTCCATTGGCTGGGAATCTCATAATTTCTCACAACGGTCGAGATTTATTTGATCAGTAAATATAGTTTACTAATCATAAAGAGTCTCCAAATGGCTTGACTCTTTTAATTTCAACTGGAAATAAAATGGGTGTCGTTACTTATTTTACAGAAAATATCAAATTATAGAATTAAATTATGTATAATTTTACCGATGGGAACAACATTAAATGTATCTATTTATCTGTAATTAAATGAATAAATTGAAATGAAAATTCTGTCAATTTTTATTCAATACATTTCGGCAAAACAAGTTTACTTACTTCACAGCATGGAGTCAACCAATAGTTGCATTGAAAATTATTGCAATCTAGTTTTTCAACAGGTTTGTGAGATTTATATATGATCACATTTTCTTGAGGCCACTAGCTCTATTGCATGGGTGTTAAAAATTTATTACTTGTTAGACATCAATTTAAGATCCTAAAGCTACATGAACTTTGACCAATGAGAAAGTGGCTTGTATCTGAATATGAGCCATTTCCTTCTTTTAAAAAGAAAGACATTTTCTTTACTTGCTGAATCATTAGGATGAAACTTCCTCATGGACTCATTTTTGCTGTTTCACTACTGGTTTGATTTTGTGAATTATAGCAGTGTTACCCTATTCTGTATTCAGCAGAAAAGCTGCGTTGTAAGAGTCAAGTTTTTTCCCTATTCAATGTTATTTCTTCAATTATCGTATGAACATGTTTTGTATCTTTTGAACTTTTAGAAACACATCCAACTGCACAAGATTCTTATTTTTGAGACTTGGACTAAATCACTGACTGACCAAGAAACTGGCAGGCCTCTGATCCATTCACCCCCTGTAAACCATAAGTCAAAATAAAGCTTCATTTTATTCGCAAATAATCCTTCAGGGAAGACAGAGTATACATTGAATTTTATTGATGTGGAGACCTTTGAACTCAAGCTCTTGCACCATTTTGTTAATATCTTTCAGTCTGTTTTCTTGGTGTCCTTAGAG
Source organism: Thysanoteuthis rhombus (assembly GCA_963457665.1). Taxonomy (NCBI): domain Eukaryota; kingdom Metazoa; phylum Mollusca; class Cephalopoda; order Oegopsida; family Thysanoteuthidae; genus Thysanoteuthis; species Thysanoteuthis major. The sequence continues at coordinate 45,438,907 of OY735207.1, read as the reverse complement.
GGCAACCAAAATAAAAATAAAAACAATCTGTGCTTCTACCACAACATAAACATTTTCAAAGTGAAGGCATGAGTATTCACTCAACAGGGTATGAAGACACATGATTACCTGAAAGGCAGGCAACAGCTCCAGTGCAGGTCAAGTTTTGGTTTTAACTGGTGCCATTCTGACTTTGGCAAATACCAAAGATGAATCTTGTATAGCATAGGCTGCAAAAACCATATGCCTCCTTTGACATGTCACAAAATATATATACAAATTGGTAGCCTTGTCCTCATCAGGAAAAACTGAGAGCTAAGTTCCATACAATCTTTCGATAGGGTGGTCCATACTCTAACATTCCTCTGGGATGACTTCATCAAAAATTCGACTCCTCATAGTCACAGCAAGCAAAAAAAGATAAAGGGTCAAATGGTATGAGAAGCTTGAGATAGAATAACTCTCTGTCAACTGTTGCCCATAGTGATAGGACATTTATTATTGCAAACCAAGATCATTACCAACACCATTACTAAATTGTTCTTTAACTTCCTTATCTCACAATTGATTTTGTTTTCACAACTGTACAATTTTTTTCTGTTTGATGTTCTGTTAATTGGGCTGACTTTAGGTGAGGCTCTTTTTCCTATTGTCAACATGACCTATTTCAGTCAATATTGGTAACAAACCCACTTTTTCCTCAGTGTAATTGAAAATTTTCCCCCTCACATTTTTTTTTCTTTTTCTTTTACAATGACTAATTGTGAAGGAGGAGGAGAGAAAATTCTCAATTCTTCTTACGCTTCTTTCTTCAAGATGGAAAAATCCTTTGATTTTTCTTTTCAATTTTTTTTTTCTCAAGATAGAGGAGAAATCCTCTAGTTTTTTTTTTTCCTTTTTTATTTGAGGGGTGGGTTCTATTTACAATAGAATGTTATGCTTGTTTTTATCTATCAAATTTTAATGTGGATAATTGAATTCATAAAAAAAAAATTCCGGAAAACTTTGACTCCTCAATTCCGGCCTTCAAAAGTTGCTTTCAAAGATGACTGATACATGTTGTAAATACTAACTCTTATCTTAAATAAATATTACATCTACAATAGATGCATTTTCTTTTATTAATCGTAACCATACCCCCATCACATTAACTTCAGGAAAAAAAAAGGCTCGTTCAACTACTCAAATTATCTTCCTCTGTTTTTCAAGCAAATGAACATTAGGGAAAATCAAGTCAGCCAACTGGAAATTTGGCCAGTCAACATTCCGGATAACTGTGTTCAGCCTAGTGAAATTCAGGATTCTGATTGTCACCTCTTTTTAATTTGCTTGCCATCTTTTTTAAATTTGCTCAGAAAAAAGAATAGAGTATTTTTCCTTATTTAAAACTTTCAAGGTTAATCATTTACTATTTCTCATTTTTATTTGCAATGGATTTGTAACAAAAGATGCTGATCCTGATGTTCATTTTATGTCATCTAAGGTCTGTCAGGTATCTTGATAGTTACTTGATATTTACTATGCTTTGTTATAGCACAAGGCCAAACAGGGGGAAATGGTTGATTGGAAGGTTGTCTTGCACCAATCTTTCAAATGAGGATGGCTTGTCAGCCTAATGAAAAAACTGAATTTGAAATCTTTACTTTCATCTGGGCTTGAACACTGACTACTGGCACCATTTGAACATTTACAACCATTATATTCTCATTCTCTCCTTTATCCTTTCCAAGCTTCATTGCCAGTCCTTGATTTGATCCAAGTGTTATACAAACATGGATTAGTTTCATATGCTAAAATTTTTCCATAGTCTCAGTTAACTACTTCACTTTCTTTGCCTTGTCCTTTCCTACCTCAATATTAAACTAATTACCTTTCTACCCTCTTAGTAAACAACCTAAAATCCATTTCCCTACACCCTCAGTAAGTTACCTAACTTTTTTTTTTAATTCCCTAAATAGAATAAGGGATTTTTTGAATAAAATAAATTAAGTAATATTTTGATTTGTATAATCTATAGTGATGAAAAAATATTTCTAATGAAATGAGGAACATTTTTAATCGATTTATAGAAGAAAGGACATTTTTTCATGAAAATAATTACTCTGGTTTGCTAAACTGAATCTTGATCTAGATTTTTTAACTAACTCGTTATTCCTTAACAAAGAAATGAACTTGAAGAGAATCTTTCACAGAAGTCTTACTCAAATTTCTTACCTTAATTCTCTTGAGATTGGTCAATTCACTAAAAAATTAACCATTGAAAGTGTCATGACATGAGTATTAATAGTATAGATGTTTAGACTTTGCCAGCAATAGAGCAATGATTTGTTCTCAAGTCTTGCAAGTAAATGCTAATGAGTTCATTTCTGTCTGGGTGCTTCATGAATGTGGCTTTTAGGCCAAGTTGGCTTAGTACATCAATTTGTCATGTGTACTATTTTCTTCATATAAGCCAGAATCCACTCCAAGCTATTTGAAATCTATATTAATTTTTTAATAGCTCTAAGAGAAAAAAAAAGGTTTTGCTGTATCTTTTTGAAAATATTTCTCTCTGATCTCAAAAATTTCATGTGAAAACTGCTTGCAGTTAGAAAATCACTGAAGATTTCTTTAAATGAATGTATTCATAAAATTAAGATTTACTTCCAATCATTTTTTTCTTCTGAGCTAGTGTTAACATTACTTGGTTGTTTTTTGTACCACAATAATTTCGGCTGGTTAATTCTTAAGCTATCTCAAGTTGAAGTCTTCATCAAGTAGTCCTCTTTTGGAATGCCTTTAGGAAAAGCATTAAGCCACTTCTCCCATCAGCTATGGGTAAATAGTGGGGCAGTTGGAGCACTTTAGCTTGGTAAGGCAGTACATCTCTGACATTGGGTTAGTACACTGGCCTCATAAAAAAACTCACAATAACAATGATTGAGCCTACCATGGATAGTTCATGTTCTACTTTTCAATTTAGATATAAATAAAGGGAAGCAACTGCACCTAAAATAGCCATACACTGAAGCTACCAGAAGTCGCTTGCCGGACTTTACCAATTGTAGATTTTCAGTTACGGATTAAAAATTTTTTGCTAAGTAGAATTTGAAGTATATTCATGTGTAGACCAGAGATCTGCAAATGATACAGAATTTACAAAGCTTGTTAATAAGCATACTGTTCCGCAAAATGGATGAATCATTCCACTTTTTTTTTCTTTCAAATAACACCAAAGAATATATTACTTCAAAATTTGTATCCATTATAGAAACAAAAGAGTTTAATTTCACAGTATATTTTTTTCACACATTTTATCTAGCAAATATCAACAACTCATGGTTTGAATTATTTATTTATACAGTAAACCCTTGATTTAACAAACCCCCAGTATGACCGATTTTTGATTTAACAGACCTTTTTCAAGAACATTTTATTTCATTTCTCTATATTTCTGTAATATTAAAATATTGTAAATAACCTTTCATTTTTTTTCATAATGGCTAACATTGTTTCCAAATCATGCCTAAAATCAATCTTATTCATGAGAACACGGGTCTCCATGATAGATTTTAGATAAGATATTGGGTCAGTCAAAAAAAGGTTAAGAAGCACAGAACTGGATTACAAAATGAGTAAATTTTTTTTACTAAATTTTAATATTAGGGAGGTCAGGTGATTTTTACTTATGCGAGTAATATTACTGAGAGTTGAAGTAAATGATAATGGGAATTTTGCAGAGCACAAAGTACTTTATTTGACCAAAATCCGCTCATTAGATCAAAGGTTATGGAAGTTTGAAGTTACAGTTTTTGCATAAAATTTAGAAATTGATGTAATGGAATTTATCCTTTCCACATGGTCCATTAAAGAAAAATGATGCAAAAAGAAAATCCTTTTATTGCAAAAACTGCCCACTTTCAGGGATGAAAAAAGTAAATCACTAAGGGAAATTCATACTTCATCTTTATATTTTCGTAGGACCCATATTTCCAAGGCAATCATTCCAATGGGTAATCAGTTAAACAGGTTTAGTTCAGTAGAACTCTTGTTTAGCAACTAATTCAAAATCTTGCCTTTAACTTCAAATCTTATATTAATTGATATTCATATTAATTTTACATTCAAAATATTAGATCTGGTCAAGTGAATAATCTGTGGTAATATCATTACAAGTTAAAATACTGCTGATGTTTACACCGTAAGTAAATGGGCTAAATTTTGATCCCAAAACAACTAAATTGGCATCACTGGAATGGAGCAGTAAGATTCAAAGTCTGTGTATGCAAAATTCTCTGATCCAAGATTTCTTCAATGCAATCGGTTACTCGAGTCTGTGAGTTTTATTAATCATTGATTAATTCCATTGCATGATATAGTAAAATACCCAGGAGACAGATTTATAACCTAAGGTAATCAAGAAGAAAGCATGGATAAGTCAGATCAAAAGATATTTTCATTATTCTAACACGGTGGGGGGGGGGTCTCTGTATAAGAGCTTAACAGGCCAAGGTGTCAGTGGAACATTTGCATGCAATCTTTGATTGCCAAAACAATTAGAAAATAGAAATAATCAGATCAAGTTACGGTCATTTAATCCTGGAAAAAGTTTGTCAGAAAAAAAATCTCAATTGATTTTAATGACATTGTAGTGAACTGGTTATTCTTCTATCATATTTGTCATGTGACTGACCTCCCTATTAATTGTGTACAGTACTATGTATTGTACTGAAGTTTTTTTTACTCAAGAAAAAAAATAAGAAACGGCCACCTATATTGAATTCTGATTTAAAGGACTTTTGGCATTAACAAACACCCTTCCCCCAATTAGATCATCAAATCAAAGGTTTACTGTATTTAGATTTTGCCTACCTTTGAGCGACTGCTGGTGAGTTCACACTTCTTTGGGTGCTCCATGAATGTGGCTTTGAGGTGAAGTTGGCTTAGTACTTCAAATATCTTTGGTAGAGGGATAATATAAAGATTTCAGAAAACATGGACATTTGTCCAATGATGCACCCCCATTCTACCTGCCATTACTAAGATGCAATAAATCTTTTACTTACATCTCTCTTCTGTTACAGGTGGAGAAGATTCACATTCAATACATATAAATCATGAACTATGCTATAATGAACCACATCTTATCAACTGATGTCAATATTAATATTTTTTATCTGTACAATATGCATATATTGTAAATTGTGCTAAACTGGGGATTCCTATAACAATGTAATAATTGCATCTTTGATAGCGCAAACTGTTATATCAGAGGATGCATGTACTAATAGAATTTTTTTTTTGAACCAAAATGAGATCAGCTTAAAAAAAAAAAAACTTTCAAAAGAAAGTATATACAATCAGATTGTTTTGTTCTTAAAAATTTCATGAATCTCTTTTTATTCTCTGAATGATGTAATTTCAAGTGGCCATAAAGTCAGTGTCCAATTTTACATTTTAATTGTGTATGACATTAAACCCCCCTTCTAAATCAAGATGTAATGAGTGAAAATTACCCAATCTCATTTTGTTCTTTAAATTAGAGTAAGGTGGAAATGCAAGATTCTTTTTACCACGAGCCAAAAATTGATTTTGAACATATTGGGAATGGACCAACTGACAGACTTTATTATAGAGACGCGTGTGGACGCATCTAAAAAAAAAAAAATAATAATAATAATAATACTAATACTAATATTATAGAATGGTAGCTGAAGTAATTTCTGTTTAGTTTTGATATTATCTTAGTCTGCAAATATTTATTGTAAACACAGGGTAAGATCAGTTTTCTTTTCAAACAGCAGGATAACCAACAAATTAACTGTACAACAAAATATTTTCAGTTTTAACACATCAATAAAGAAGTGATATTTTTTTATTTGAACTGATTTCTATTTTTCAATTCATGGTCATTTTTATTGAAAATATTGCAATTCATGGTGATCTTTCTGGTCCAATTTAACAGCAGTTAACTCCAGGCATCCATCAAACTTCCTGTATATTCTTAGATGAATATAGTTTTCATTTCCAACGTGAACCTACAAAATACAATCATCAAAATAGTGCTTATTTTCAGAGACCAAGTTCCAAATTCAGATTGAAATGAAAGGTCTGCTTAGAAATTTGGTTTGAACCTTGAAAATCATTTCTCTGTAGCATAAATATAAATACCTTGTTTTTTTCTTTTAATCATAACTTTTCAGTTCAATACGCAGTTATAGATAGAATTTGGTAACAAATGACTAATAATGATCATTATGTAAGCATAATTGCATTCTTGTAATTACACTGACCTATTAGTCATTTGAGCAACAAAAAATTGTAATGATATTAAAAGAAGACAAAAACAAGGAGGTATTTAATGATTATTTACAGTTGTACCTCTTCAATCTAGCAACAATGCCAGACCACAGAAAATGCCAGAGAGAAGTTTTTCTAAAAATAAAATGATATATTTTATAGAATGCAAATTATATGAAAATTTGCTTATTTTTTCTAATTGTTTGCACTAAAGACAATTTATAAAATTCAGAAAAAAATAAGTATATACATGTTTTTATTTTATGCTAAAATAAACACTGAAAATTGATGAATTTTGAGTTCTTTGATTAATTTTCAAACCATGGTTAGATTTCTACACATTCACTTTTAAGATTCAGTTCATAAAGCACTGAATTATAGTTCAAACTATGCTTTGAAACTAATTTAAAGAACTCTAGAGGCAGATGCACAAACTAATGGTAGCAGATTTAAAACATACTCAACCATGGGAGTTGCCGAACCATAGAACATGGGATTAGAAACGTACAACTTGTACTATATGATTATTATTATTATTATTGTAATTAATATAACTATTGATTATCTACTGGTTTTCAAACTACATTCTACTTCATTATCAAGATATTGTCATGAAATATTCATATCTGGCTATTTCAGCAATACTGATTTGAAAACCGTAAACCTCATTCCTTAAAGTTAGTTATTTTTGAAAATAAAATATATTATATTGTATCCAATGGTATTACCTTCACAAAATAGTTCATGCCAGCCACAAGTTGGTGCCGATAGGTTTTGCATTCATAGACATCAAATTTGGTTCCAGCCTTTTCTTCAACTTGACTCTTCAGCTGGAAAAGGCCAAAACCGATAAGGAAAATTGGAGAAAGAGAAAAGAATATATACATATATATAAAATAGGTTGTTACATCTAAAAAGCCATTTATTGGATAGCAAGATGAAGAATGATATAAACAAGCAATAACCTTTTAATAACAATCCTCTAATGTTAATATGTCATTGCTATGAAATTGTCACAAATTCAGTAAAGGGATGAATTATCACTTCCCAGTAATTGAACCTTTGGCAAAGTTTAACTTTTTGAACTGTCAAAAATGGATTGTTAGATTGGGACCGAAATTCGGACCTTTCCATATGGAACACTTGTTTCCATCATGGCACACGTGCATATCCAAGGAAAAATCATTGCGAATTAAATACAGCTTCTGAAAAACTAACACAAAAACAATAGCCGGACAAAGATTTGATGAGGGAAATTATGGTTTCAAATTAGACAGGAGTACAGACATTGAAAAGTGAATTTCCACAAAAAATTCCAGGGATTAGCATTGTGTATCATTCATAGTTGGTTGTTCAGTCTTCCATCCCATCTGGACACTAACCTTCTAGCTACTTCCCCCAACCTCACCCTCACCAGCCAGGCTGCCTGGCAAGTGATGAGTTTTGGTGTTTTTCTCTAGTCACTACTATATACAATTGAAATTTTCTGCTGCTATCATCATTTCAACCCTACCTTTCCTAATTTCATGAAAACAGGCCATGTGAATTTTTTTTCCAGTACTTAGTGTAGTTTAGGACTTACAGGGACCTCAAATAATAGCCAAATCCCACCTTTTAGGGCCATCAGAAATTGTTGATTATCCACTGGTTTTTAAACATTATCAGAGAATAATATTGTTATGGTTCACATCTTTTATAATCTTGTAAATAGATAATCAAATGAATAAATTATAATCTTACATTACATATTTTTATGATTCAGATACTTATTTTATTTGTTTTGATGAAATTCTAAAAACCTTTTTAGAAACAAGTGTGAAAAAAGAAATAGGTTATTACATAAAATTTTATAAAGACTTTTGTCTTCATCTTAGTTCATCTTTTTAAGGACAGCGTTCTGGCTGCTGTACCCAATAGCCATCTTCAGATGATGTGCAGATGCATTTTTGCCCATTGAACATAACAATTGGTGGCCATTACAACTGATCATGTCCAACAAAAATGTTTTGCGTCCAAAGCCTCAAAGATGTGACTGAACCATTGTTCTTAACCGTTAGCCACTGATATCAATAATTCTTCACCATTAACAACAGGTTTTGGCCCTCCTATGAGGTTTATATTTGGTATCCATACTTTGAGATCTACACCTATTGAGCCAATGTGGAACAGTTTGCATCTTTAATAGTATTCACATCAAATGCTTTGTTGACATTATCAGCAGCTTGAGTAGCATAAAGTCCTAATTTGAAATCATACATGAAAATCATTCAAACTTAATCGGAAGACACCAATGCCGTCAAGGGCTCATCTAACTCATGTGAACAAGAAGTAAGCAGTCATCTATTCATTCCAAATTGTTTTGATGATTTACACTTTTATCACGTGCAGTGTGTATATTAGATACTCCCTTTTTTTTGCGAACCTCATCCAAATAATTACCAGAAACCCTAAGTTAGACTCTTCTATATATTATTTATTTCCATTAGGTGATTAGGTGGAGTGAAAACGGTCTGAATCCGCCCTTCTGAAGGGCAACTAATGACAAAAATTCATTTACTGATTCTTTACAACAATGTTGAATCCTAAGTAAAAAATTCTATGAAATTGCCAGCAAAAACCCTACAATAACAAGATATGCATTCCATAACCAAATCAAATTGCCATGAATTATTTGGTACTTAATTGTAATGGTTCATGTGCAGTTTGTCTAAAGCCAGATTGTCTTAACAATTATGATAAGTATTAAATCTAATTTTGTCAATGATTTTACATGAAAATATTGGAAATGAGTTGATAATTTTTCTTTTAATACCCAGGATATCATTTTTTTTTCTAATTCTTATACATAATGGTCACATTTCAGAAAGATCAATCCCTGAAAAATTTAATCAACAAAAACAAAAAATGAACGCTATTATGATGATAAATACTAAATCAGAATTTGTCAATAATTTTGGGCAAAAGTATTGAAAATTGCAGAGTAAACTTTTAAAACTGATTATTGAGTTGTTATAGAGTTGGAAACTGAGGGGAGGAAGATGAAAGAGAAAAAAGATAAAGGAAGATTTTAGTTGCTTTATGGTCAAAAATTTTACAAGGAAAAATGCCTCAAACATGGATAAAAGTTGATTTTATCATCAAAATTTTTGTGTTATTATCAAGAAGAAAGATTGGAAAAAAACCTGATAAAATTGTTATGAAAAAAAATCAGAAATTTACAGAAAATTAACAGCAGAAAAGCTATCGATTGGTAAACATTCATTTGAAGATTTTTTTAATTTTCCTGTAATAAAAAATATCATTTTTTATATAATAACAGTGCTTCAAAAATATAGAAATATAATATTGATAAAAAAAACTCTCACTTGATATTTTTTAAAAACATTGATTTCAATGATTTTGCAATTTCCGATGTCTTAACAATAAAATACTGTATAAGAATTAAAAATATCTAACGTAATTTTAAAAGAAAAAAAATTGTTAATATGGCTATTTCAAATATTTTTACAAAAAACTGTTAACAAAATTAGATTTAGTACTTTTAATAATTTAGTCAATCTAGCTTTAGTGGAACAGCTAATTGCAAAAATGGTTCAGATGTTACAAGCATGAAATTTTGCATGTGGCACACCTTTCAAGCAGCTGAATAAGAAGTCAATGTTAGCCAATTGAAAATATAAAATGGCCACCAATTGACCCACCTAAGTTGTTAAGGCCTGAAAACTCAATCTTCCTACAGATAACATGATATATTGTTGGAAAGAGAATTTTGTCAGCTTTTTTATTGTGTATCTTGTCAATCTGTATCAGTCACGCAAAAAAAAATCACAGAAAATGTAGTATTCTAATATATAGTTATTCGTATACATATACTGAAGCCAATATTTGTACAGAGAACATGACATATCATTGGAAAGAGAATTTTGTCAGTCTTCTAATGGTGTAGCTTGTCAGTTTGTATCTGATGTGCAAAAGAAGTTATAACCAAAAATGTGAAGGTAGGTATTCCAGCATACACTTTCATTAGTCTATTGTAAAGAGGTGGGTAAGATCTTGGCAACAATTCAAATCTAAAAACCACCCATTCTAGGAAAAAATTGTTGTCAGTTTTTTCTATGAACTTTTTAATTTCATTAGTTTCCTATGAATGTTTTCGAATTGTGAAAACTGCATGCTTCTATCTTCAATAGTTTCTAAGTATAGCTTAATTCACCAAATATAGTTGTTTTTCTGTATTGACACGAAATGAGAGACCATCAAATGAATTACACCACGGTAAGAAGTCTCAAACTAAAGTATAGTTCATTTCGGGTTATTCGGGGTGGTGACAGGACATGGCCCACTACTTCGGACATTGCCCAAACTATTAAGACTTATTCAATTATTTAGAAATATTTTTTAAGTAGGAGTTAAGTTTAATTTTATATCATATTGTAAGCGAGTAAACAGAAAATGATATCGGTGATCAATCAAATTCTGTACTTATGTGTCTGGTATCTTTCGGAAACGGTCGCAGTGATGTCAACCCTCTTGAAAAGCAAATATGGAAGGCCGGAATTGACTAAAACGATGAAATTTTGAAGATCACACCATTTATTATATTTATATATACATATATTTTTAAGTATCAAATTATTTGTATAAGTTGATAATACGTCGAAGTTGCCCCGATGATTTTTCATGAGTTTCATTTTTTGGATTTCTCACTATCATCCACATTAAAACGGGAGATTAACATCATATTTACATTGTAAATAGACCCCGGCTACCTATTTGGTTTTGATGTTGTACCAGTTGAATTCAATGGTGTTAATGTGATGTTTATAATATTTTTTATGGTATGCTTTCCGACTTAATCAACTCATCAACTCTGGAGTTTTCCTTATTGTCCGAATTTACTATTTATGGTTTCCCTTGGCAAATGGTCGATTCGATAAAAGATTCATTTTTAAAGAAATGGAGCATTTATTCTTCAACTTAAAAGAAGAATTTTCATTTTGATTTACATGTTCATCAATCCAAATCTATATTGATAAATATATCCAATATTATATTTAATATAAACCAGTTACTCAGTAAGATTTTATTGCTATAACCATGGTTACTTGCAGATAGCGAAGTAAGTGTAAACATTGAACAAGTTTATTGTTTTCGAACCTATTTTGTCTGTAGAAATGGTTTTTAGCTGATAATATTCTGTAGTAATTCTTTTATTTAATAGAATCTACCAATAACCCGAAGTTTTACTACATCAAATTGATAGATTTCAAGGTGTTCTATCTGTCAAAGTCCGAGGAGGTCCCCAACCTTACTTTTCGTATAAAAAAATATCGTGCTCGAAAGTTATTCGCAAAACTTAAAACCAAAAAAAGTGTTCAAAAATGCTTATCAGAACTTTCCCAACAAAAACGTACTGTGTTTGAAAATCCACTTTGCAAAGTGATTCCGACAAAAATACATCCTGCTCGTAAACTACTCTGAATATTTGCAAAATCAATAACTTTTAATACTTCACAAAAAAGACGAATATATTTGAATAATTAATCAAATCAATCAATCGTCTTGTGAGCCGAAATGTCCAGAAACCTTCGTATGTTGGCATGCTAATCTCGCAAGTATAACGTAGTGAGGAAGAGTGATCCACATTATGTACCTCACTAATTTGGCCTTGTGCCTGACCAAGCTAAGCTTCCATCAGAGGCTGGAGGAGCGTATTATGAGTTTTTAAAAAACACCTTTTGAAACTTTGTCACGAGTCCGCACTACACTAAATAATAAAACTCCTCGTATTTTTGTTTGTTATAAATGTAAAATGTAAAAATAGCCATAGCCCCAGGTCACACTAACCTTTGACCCGACCGATTAACAAACCCGGGTTATCAACAGTCCAGATTGCCACACCTTTTTTTTTTTCAAAATCTAACGAAAGACCCCATATTTTCTTTACGGTGAGTAAATAAATGAATGAATAAAAATGGCAAATTACATGAAAGTTTGGAAGTAAAAATGATTAATAAATCAATAAAATTAATTATCAATCTCATTATCCTTTGTGTACTGTACTTACTTGATTGCAGTATGACTGAATTTCTTCTGTAGCTTGCGACGTTTGTTGAAGACCACCAATCATATTGATTTTTTTGAGGAGCTAGTTTTGTCGCTTAATATTTTTCACAAAATCTAGTTTTTAAATGAATTCGAAATTGGTAAACGGTGTTAGTGGGTGGCACCTGTTCGTGTCTCGCTCGTTACTGGCATGTGATGATGATGAATTAAGTGTTAACTATATCCGTAACAGGGGTCCATCCTACTGGGAAGCACGTGCTACTTACGTCATGGTCAGTTTTAGCTTAGCAGAAAGAGTAAACAATAACAAATAAATTCTTTTTTTTTTTCACTAATGAAAAAATACGATTTCTAGTTTTCTATTGTGCGTTATCTCCCCTTTTTTTGAACCGCGTTGACCGAGTAATGCCTATCGTTCTCAGAGAATTAATCTTTCAGATTATTAAGACCATATATTTCAACATTGCAGTCATATAGTTATTTTAGAATTTGTATTTTTCACTACAATTATTTCATAAGAAAAGGCTACTTCGAATTTTTCAAATAGCCCATCTCCAATCGCCCGATAGTCACTTATGGAGCTGAAACATGGAACCTTACAAGGACATTGACATTCAAACTGAAAACTATGTGACTTGCATATGAAAGAATAGAGCACAACCTCACATGGGAAGATCAAGACATCATAATATATTAAGGGAAAAACAGGAGTCTGAGACTTCTTAGAATCCATTAGAAAACTCAAATGGCAATGGGCTGGTCAGGTTGCAAGATTGGCAGACAACTGGCGGACATCATGATTCATAACATGGATCCACAGAGATCACATGCAAAACTAAAGCCAACAGAATACAAGATAGAGAGATGAACTAAAAAGTTTAGAAAGTACTGGCTCCATGACGCTCATGATAAAGAGATCTGGCAAATCCTGGGGAAGGGCTTTGTCCAACGATGGACGATAAAAGACTGATGAATGAATGAGTAATGGAGGTTGCATTGAGATGTCCTGGCATTGAGTTGGGGCATATTACGTCAGGCACATCGAATAGTCCCTTCCCCAACTAGAGCAGTATCCAAGACTGGAATTTAGCCCTTCTGTGGTCGAGGTTTATCTTCCCATGTCTGTTCACCTGTTATTTTATCATTTTATCAACTAAATTAAATTCTTCTTTTTTCTTTTACACAAAAAGGTATCATGTAGGAGGTGGAGATCAATGGCTTGGTGGGTCACTCCTGTGACAGACTGGTCATGGTAAAAATAAAGAATATAAATAGATAAAGAGTATACATAAATAAATAATATAAAATAATTAATGTTCAATCAGTTGCAATCAATTTGGTTCCTTATGTGGGTCTGTTTTTATCCATTTTGAGCATCCGTACTCAACTTGGTCAATCGTCAAATTCAATTGCAACTGCATCCAAAAATTACTTACAATCTAGAATTGAATTTTTAAAATCTATGTTTACCTTTTTATCAATAAATTGATAATTTTGATGCCATTTTGTTGACTGGTATTGAAAATTTTCAAAAATTAGAATTCTGTTATTAAAAGATCTATTAAAAATAATTTATTCTTACAATTGATATAATTTAATTCAATAAAGTTAGTTCCATCGTTATTCAACTGATTTCTGATAAAAGATGCAATGCAAAAAAAAAAATGAATGAATTACAGCTTTTTTCAACTGTAGATGTTGAAAGATAGAAAAAATGGGGTCTTCCTAATTACCGGAAATGACTCTATGCAACATTTTATTAGTCATGGCCATCTGTAAAAATAACAAAAGTATATTGAAAATTCCTCAGGAAAGTATAATCTTTTTTTTTGATAATTTACGATTGCGTCATAAAAATGGAATAAATTTCTATTTTCAACTGTGAATGAAAGTGTAGTGCCCCCTATACTTTTAGTAAGGAATTAAGTACGAAACTCTCCTTTTAGCTTAATATCCAAAACATCACTTCTTCTGACAACCCCTATAAAACCCCTGGACGCACATGGTCCAGTGCTCACTAGCTCCAGCACCCCTAGCTGGGTACGCTTCTAGCCCCGGCCTCTGTGGCTGGCCATCCTCTCTCTCTCCTTCTCCCTGGCCCAATGCTTCTTGGCGCCAGTATTCCTAGTTGATCATGCCTCTGGCCCCGGCCTTTGCAGCCGGCCACTCTCTTTCCTTCTCTCTAAGATCATTATCATGTCGCCAACCCACAGGCCAATCCAATCTTAACCACCATCCTCACTTCGGGAAACACGCATGGATAAAACTTCATATTCTATGTCTTTTATAGTCTGTTCGTTGAGAGTCTAACAGCGTCTGAGAATAGCCCCCAAGTTAACTCACTTACTCGGCAGTAAGGCTCGCACACTGAATCCGGTTTCCATGTATCTGGGAGCTATCCAACCATACATAATGCACACGTTCAGACAACTCCGCTACAACTCCGACGCCAGCACTATCAAGACAAGGGAACTCCCACCTTTACCATCTCTTTTCCTAACACTACTTCTCACGATAAATCATATTAACGTTACCCGTAGCTGTACCTCATCTTTATTCTGGTATTAAACGTACGTCTCTTGTCTGGCCACAATTCTTGTATGTGTTCAATTCCTCTTTATTTCAATGCGCGTCCGACTTCATACTTGGTGTGCATTCCATTTCCTTCTCTTCATACAGCGTCCTTCCTCCCACAGCTACAGGGCCGGTGCACTACACATCACCTACAAGGATCCAAAATCCTCGTCTCTCTCCAACATCCCCTTGCGTGTTCGGATCCGCCACAAAAGACATTACGCGTGAAAAAAGCATATAACAAGATTTTTTTTTCAAATACTTGATTGATCGATATAGTAATAAGAAATCTTTATTGAAAATTATCTAATTTTGATATTATTTTCTTATGGAAAGTTACCACAAAAGTTAGCAAATGAAGTTTTAAACTTGCAAAGAAGAGCTATATTTTTAGTTTTCTTCAAACTCCTAAATAAAGCTCAGTTGACGATTTCCCACCAAAGCTTCAAAAAGTGAACAGAATTTATATTGCCATAGGTCTCTCTTTATATATGAGTAAAACTCATTATTCAAGAGCTATTATAACAAAATGAACGTGAACTAGATCATTTTGGGGACTGTGAACTTTGGGGTTCAAAATCAAAATTTGTGAACTATGAACATGAACTAGTTCATTCTGATCTGTGTTGACTGATCTATGAGCAACCTCTTCTAAAGTGTGAACTTGCAAAACATTTGCCTCAACAATGTTTCTTATTTTTTCCCTGTAAATTAAGTCTCTTTTCATCTTGCTTACTGCTTGTTTGAGGCACCTCATCTCATAGGTGGTGATATTTTCTCTTCTGTGCTTTATTCAGTGTCCATTTTGAACACTGGTAGGTTAGTATGGGCAAAAGAATAGTATTGATCAGCCAGGCTTTGATTTCCATGAAGCTGTTCGGGTGTTTCAGGAAGAAAGGTAGCTGAAAGTCTTTTTGCTTTTTGTATTCAATTTTCTCTCCTTCTGTCTGATTTCCCTTGAAATTTCAGATTTGAAAGAGAAAAGTTTCCTTTCACTTTGGACCCTTTAATCTATTATTTTATTGTCAAATTTTTACTGCTGTTCACTGCAATATTTTTTGAAAAACTGCCCTTTGGGTTGGTAAGAAAGTTCTTCAAATTAAAGGTAACTAGAAAAGATAAGAAATTTATTCTTTCTCATTTCATCCATTTCTATGTCTTAGCATCTACCACACACTATTTTAGCACTCTTTTAAAAATGAATATTTTTTTCAAAGTCTCATTTTGGGGCATTATACTAATTTTGTGATCCAGCCTTTTGTTGTGTTTTAATTGTTTTCTTCATGAATTTTCATTCAATTTTTTTCTTTTCAATTGATAAAAAAAAAAACAATGGTTTTTCTTGAATTTTATAAAATCATTAAAGCAATAATTCACAAAAGAAACAAATATTCAATTACAAATAAACAAAACAATCTATTTTCTAAAATTAAATAAACAATGTGTTAAAATGAGTCAAAAAAAAACAATGAAGAGTTATAAATAGAAATGATTTAGTAGTAGGTACTCGATTGTGGAAAATTTTGAAATTTGAGATGGAAATGCTAAATCAGATGGTTTTCAGTGGGTAAATATCCCATCCTTGTTACTTTAAAAAAATACGCATAGAACCCAATAATTCATAGTTATTAAATGGTAAACAGGTACCAAAAAAAGTGTTGTCTTTGTATCTTTTGAGGTACTCAGTGCTGAAAACTTCTTTACAAAAGGTTATAACTTTCAATACTCTTTACTATTAACTGAAAACCTTTTTTGAGTTTTAGAATATTTAGTGTTAGTGAGATTATTCGTGTGGTGCAATGAAAAGCAAAAAAAATAGGGTTCTAGGAATAATATCTATGAAATTTAGGGAGGACTATATCTGTTGGTTTTTTTAGTAATTTATTGAGAAAAAAAATGAAAAACTTCAACTATTCTGCAAGTATGATTCCTTGTCTTATAACACTTAAATCCCCGAGGAAGAATTTTACTCAGTTGTAGTATTCATGCAAAAAAGAAATTTAGTGTATCTTTTGAGATACATATATCTGTAGTACACCAAGAGGAGTTGCCAATTTAGCACTCTCCACACTACATTTAGAGTATTTCTTGTTTGAGTAGAGTGAAAGTTCAACACATAGCACAACTATTAGTGGTATTTTTTAGCGATTTTAGCTATTTTCTAGCCATTTTAGACAAATTAGCCATTTCAACTCTTGAAAATGGTGAAAAAGAGGCTAATGGTATTTTTTTTTTTTTTAGAACGTTTTGGCATTTTTTGATACTTTTTTGGGGTCAGTTACCTCAAAGAAAATTTGAGTTGACAACACTGGGGACAACACCCTGAGTTACTGCCCCGGGTGATACCAATCCTGGGAATGCCACTTTGTAGGCACAAAATATGATGGCAACAGGCAGGTTTGTAACATGAAATCAAAATTGTAAGAAAAGCATGATTTAGGTACCAAATTCTATTTTGTAACAGTTTTATTTCGATTTGACATTACAAACTTTCCCAATGCCACCATATTTTGTTTAGGATATTTAGAATCTTTGATGTATGAGTATACAAGGAAAAGTTTTTGTTTGATAAAAAGTTGATTTTATGAGGTGCAAAATACCAAAATTACTTACAAAAAGTCTTGTTTTTTCTATTTAATTTTGAATATTCCACTTTGAAAAAAAAAAAAGCTTTGACGTAGTTACTTTTGTTTCGAATGAAATTTTGATTAAATCATGGCAATCTTTTTACTATTTTTATATTATGGCCATGTGACAACAGACTTTTCTGCAGCAATTAAAGTTGTAAAGACATAAGGAATAAAATACAAATTGACAACAATTAGCTTTACATATACCTATGTAGCTTTTTAGACAAGGTGATGAGATTCATTGAAAGTGCCAGAACATTACAGATATGTTCATTATTCCTCATGCAGAAGTCAGAAATGTTTTTGGACAGTTCGATAGAATAATGATGGAACTAATCATTCATAAAGAAAGGAATTTCATTGGAAAGAAAATTTAATTTCAAAATGGAAAAATAAAACAAAACAAATAGCATCTTTTGCCAAAAGATGTAAACATTAAAAAACTACCGAATTGTACTTTTAATTAATGAAAATCTGTTTCGTTTTTTTTTTTCCTTTTTTTTTTTATAGATAAAATTTGGTCTTTTTTTTCTTTCCAGGAAAAACAAGAAATAACTTGAATAATTTTTTCTGAATATCAATTGTGTTTTTAAAGTTGGGTTTTTTTGTTAGACTTATGTAGCTAAATGATCAGCCGATGCCAATTATCTCAAAATGTCAATTATCAGTCTGATCAATCTGTCAACCTCTAAGTGAATGCTACTACAGTGCTAATTGTTCTGCATTGGTTCGATAGGTTTCGGTCTGGAAGTAGGGTTACCAAATATAGACCACACTGGAGGCCCAAACCTGTTCTCAATGGTGAAGAATAATCAATATCAGTAGCTAATAGGAAAGGATGAAAAGTTGGAAAAATGAACAATGAAATGCTCTACTATAGTTCTATTGTCTACATCTGTATGACTGTTTCTAAGCTTAGGAAATTGGCACATGAAGTCTTGCAGCATCCCTCAAATCTCTTTACATTTTGCCTACAGATGTTTTCAAGCATTTTGAACTTCATATCCATAATGAAATGTTCAGCCAAGTTCAACATTTGGGCTGTCAAAAATGGATCATTTGATTGGGACTGATTTTCAGCAATCACCGTATTCTTTTGAAAAGAAGCTAACATTTCTTTGCTGTAATTAATTTTTTCGTTAAAATGTATTTATTACTTTTTTTTTTTATTTAAAAAAAAAAAATAAGTATATGAAACATGACAATATGAAATGTAAGATTATAATTTATTTGATCAATTATTTATTTACAAGATTATTAAAAATATGTGAACCATGAATATAATATTAAATATATAAATTACATATTGTTGATATCAAAGATAATTTATTAATTTAATCATTTATTTACTAGATCATAATTTATCTATGAAAAACTACTAACTCTCCATACTTATTCATTCTGAAATACGTGAACCATTACTAATATTGTTTAAAATTAGTCAAGAAATAATAAAATTGAAAGTTTATTTCAAATTTTGATTTGATCATTGTCTTTGTTCTTCTCATGTATGGAATCTCCTTCAGGTTATCAAAACCTAAAAAGCAGTAGTTGAGATGTTTTGTTTTTTTTTGGGGGGGGGGTCAACATTAGAAAGCTAACTTTTGATAATAGGATAACATTTATTTAAATGAGCATGGCTGAAATAGCCAGAATATTTCATGGCAATATCTTAACAACAAAGTGAAAAGAATGTAGTTCGAAAAATGATGGATAATTAACCATTTTGGCAAAAGGGGAGTTGGCTATAATTCAAAGTCCCTGAACATCCAAAACTACCTAAAAAGTCACAAAATAAAATTTGGCAAGGTCTATCAGTGCAAGGTTCTCTTTAAAATGTATGGTAGATAGTTCTATTTGAAGAATGGGTGCCCACTGTGTTTGTGACCCATACATGGACATCAGTGGAAATGTTGAAGGAGAAAAGTAGATTTATGGAGAGAATGTGCACCAAGTATGGTCATGAATGCAGAAACAGTAAAAAGGACGTTTGCAAGTATTTAGCTTGACGAATAAAACGTACATTAATACATGAACATTAATGACAATACTGGACTGAAATGGAAATATGTATGAGACAACATAGATACGATTATGCTAAGCGAAGAGGAGAGAAGATAGGAGATAGCTTCTATGCAAAACTTGGAAGCTTTGGTGCCATGATAGTGCAGTCATCGGAGTCAAGGCATAGGTGCTTGAACTGCTTTGAATCCATATGATTTGGAATGGTTATGAAGACTCGGTTCAGGTTGTATGCTTAACTGCCAAGTTGCATATGATGTATTTGGGATCATGTGTGTACAACTTTGGGGCCATCTCTGATGCTGGTAAACATACAACAGACATACTATGTAAGACAGAAAACACATAGGGTTTAATCCATGTGTGCTTCCCAAAGTAAGGAGAATTACATGACTGATCATTGTGACCATCGGGTAGTAAAAAACATTGCCATTCCATTCATGAGAGTTAGAGGAGTATACGTGTTTGGAGCTAGTGGTGAATAGCTATGCATGTGTGAAATGCCTCGAAATCACTGAACTGAAATGGGTAAAGTTAGTACAGAGATTGGTCATGGTGGAATAATGGTGAAGTTCAGGTCAGGCGGGGGGGGGGGCAGTGAAATGATATCAATCTCAAAGAGGAGGAAAGTGAGAGAGAGAGTAACTAGTTAGAAATGCCAGCACCAATAAGCAGTTAAACATATTTATCCAGGGCTTTTATAGGGGGTTGTTGTAGGATGTGATGTTTTTGATATCTAGCTAAAAGAAGGGTTTCGTATTTGATTCACAACTAAAAGTACACACTTAGTAATATCAATAAATGATATTGATATTTCTCTAAAAAGTTTGTTGATAAAGCCAACAGCTTCTAACTGATAAATTGGTTGGATTGTTTGATTATTTTTACAAGGCAGGGGATCTTCAGTATGATTTTTTTTCTCTCTTTTTGCTACTTTTTTTTCTCAACATTTTTCCTTAATTCTTTTCTCACTTTTCACAGTGTTGTTTTTTTTTTTTGGTCTCTTCTCCACAACAATTCTCTCTCTCTCTCTCTCTCTCTCTCTCTCTCTCTCTCTCTCTTTGCTATTACAAATCTGTTTTTTGTGGAGATGTTGGTGTATGGTAGGTTTTATAAAGATAGAAAACTTGTTACAGTACAGACTCACTTTTCACAGTGTTGTTTTTTTTCTTGGTCTCTTCTCCACAACGATTCTCTCTCTCTCTCTCTCTCTCTTTGCGATAACAAATCTGTTTTTTGTGGAGATGATGGTGTATGGTAGGTTTTATAGATAGAAAACTTGTTACAGTGCAGACTCGCTTATAACGCACTTGGAAATTATTGATCTCAACTTCTACATTATTATGAGTCTGCATTGTACTTTCTTTACAAAAAAGAGACTTTTTTTCTTTATTGTATTTTCAAATGCAGCATCTGTTGACAGTGTGAGCAAAACATCAAAGAGAAGATAACCAAGAACCGATCAAAACAGTACAGGATCAACAGGGCTAATTTCAGGGTGTTCAGAGCTCAATATCCTCCACACCTGGTGATGCATACAACAATGATATTCAAAAAGCAGAAACAGAAGCTCCTCAACACAGAGAAAAATATTTATTTTTTGATGCACTTAGATTTTTCTGGGATGCACCCAGCCACTTCAAAGATCCACACCAGGAGATAGAATTTCCACCTCATAAGGTCCACATAATAATGAATGACGGACATTCAAAAATATGGACAGTAAATTTGAAACTCAACAAGTATACAGTAAAATCTAAAATAGACTCAGCATGGAAATAAATGTGTCACCTAAAAAATACTACAATAATCTATATATCCAGCCCAAACTGAAAAATGCCTCATTGAAATTGTCAGCATATAATAACATTAAAGATTCCTGTATTAGGAAAATGTACTACTGCTACTCTAGATCACAAAAACTGTAAATATACATAGAAATTAGAAGAAATATTCACTGGAATGCATGGTCCAAAATACTTTTCTAAACTAGATGCTTTTAACAGACTTTGGCAAATCCCTGAAGATGCCGTTTCACCAGGTTACCCAACAGAATAGATAGCTCAAGCTAAGTGTTCCAAATTGAAGTAGTAAAAATAATTGAAGGAATCAAAGGAACAAAATAAAAAAATTGCTGACACTATGATATGATCTAATACTCTAGAACACCTAGAGAGATTTAAACTTAGTTGACCAATTACATGAATACAGTCTAAGATTAAACAAATCCAAACGTATTTTTTCTCAATCTTAAATTACGTACTTGGATCACCTCATCATCTTCCAAACAGGCATCTTTTCTCAGTTCAAAATATTAAGTTTCTGTAAAATAAGCAGCATCATTAATGAAATAAGTAATTTCTGCTGGAAAACATCTAAAATATTGTGAAAAAAACATCTAGATTCTCTAGAATGTAGATGTTATTAATGAAGCCATCAGAAGCCCCCAAAATGTTAAAAAAGCTTTTTGTCTAGAAATTTAGAAAAAAACATTTATTTGGAAAGGGTTTAGTCAAGTACTGATAACAATTTACAAGTCTATAGACAAAACAGTATGGCTCGTAGAACTTGGAACAAATAAACAAATTAATAAACCAGTCAGAATAAGGCCTTCTAAAGGTCAAAAATGCTTTTTTTCTAAAAATATAAATATCTTTAAAAGAAATCTAGTGGAATAGTGATTTTCAAGTTAGTTGAACATCTAGTGCAGTGATTCCCAGCCTATGGGCCATGGATCCCTGTGTGTTTACAAAGGTTTTACTGCGGGTCTGCATACAGATCTCTCAAAAGCCTATAGTCAATGAGCTAGTTGAATAGGCATGTCTTTCTAAAGCTTTTCCATGGGGAAATTCATTTAGATAAATGCGGTCCTTGGTGATGGAAAGGTTGGAAACCACTGATTTAGTGAGATCTGATGAAAAACATAAAACTTGCAATAAAACAACTAGTACTATCACTTTTGGTAAGAAAAAAAAACACACAAAAAACAAGAATTATTTCCCTGAGCTTTTAAACCTTCCGTTTATGTTCAAGGTGTTGCAGGGAGATGGAGACAGCTGTCACATTATGTTTGTTAGTCCACTCTTGTAGGCCTCCCTTTATATACAAAAGTATATATGTAATATGTATGTATGTATGCACCCTAAGATGTCATGCACCATGCATCAAAGAACAATCATAAAGGCAGGTCTCAAATTACCTACTGCAAATATCCTCAGGTCAAATTTTGCAAAAGTCTGTCTATATTCTTTTTTTGTTTTTTTTTCCATCTAGGATTGTTTCAAAAACTATCAGAGTGAAATGCATATTTATTTCCTTTTGGCAGTATCAGCAGGTCTCAAATGAGCTACAGCCCACATCTTTGGATTGAAATTTACAAAAAAACGTCATCAATTTCCTTAGGATCGGTGTTCACCCTCACTGAAAAAAAATTTTTTGTGTGTATTTTTTTTATCTTGGATTTTCTCAAAAAATTTCAGTTAGATCCATGAAACTATATAAATATTTTGGATTCAGCACCAACTAAAGAAAGTTTTTTTAACCATTTATTTCAACCTACACGTATGAAGAGAAGGGGGATGCCTTTTTGATAAGATTTTGGTGTTGGGAGTCACAAATTGGTAGGCTTCAAAATCGTGGTAGCTCAATAGTTGAATAATTAGAAGATTCAAAAATGTTACTGATGGACGAAGACACAGAAATTCCTCATCCACCAGAGTGCTCTATTCCTATGGAAGAGCATTGCGTAAGCTTACAATGGATGAGTTACCTCACTTAAAGAGTGCTCAACCCTAAATAGAGGAGCATTAGAATCAGCATCATCCGGGGAAGGTTTTTGTTCCATTTATTTGAACATATGTATTTGTGAGAGTCTAGAATTTGATTGGAATCGCTCACTTTGTGATAGAGGTATAAAACTTGGCATAGTGATACTTTGGAGTGTACTGAACAATTTCAGACATGGAAACATTCTGAAACAGTGGCTTGGCAATATTTCCTACCTACCAATAAGCTAATAAATATCTCTCAGTGAAACACAAATTCCTAAACCTGTGCCGAAATCTGATCACTCCACTTTTCTATAAAATTTCATTGAAATTCATTGAGAATTTTCGGAGATATTGTGTAGACTAGAGTAAATACAGAAATATTTAAAATATCAAAACAGTAAATATCTTTCAACTGAGAATGAATTTCTTGTTCCTTCGCCAAAATTTAAATACTTCTTTCTTACAATGTGCTTTACCCTTACAAAAATTGCATGGCAATTCATGGAGAACTTCTGAAAATATCAAATGGACAGATAGGAGTGAATACAGAAATGCCTAAAAAAGCAAAAATATTTCCCAATGAAACAATTCCTGGATCCGCCTTAAAATTTAATCACTTCTTTTTTATTTTGTGACTCACCCTCCCACAAAATTTCATTGTAATTCATTGAGAAGTTTTGGAGATGCCCTGTGGCTCTGCCTGTCTGTTGATTGGCAGGTCTGTCCCCATATAGTTTCTCTGCTATTTCAAGTTAGATTCACTCGAAATTCTGTAATAAGCTGTTCCTTGATGAAATGTTTCTTACCCAGAAAAATCTTCTATCCAGGAACACGTGATCTGGCAATAATGGCAATTAAACTTTTATTCTAAAATAAATTTTCTCAGCTGTTTCAAGTCAGATTTACTTGGTTAAAATGTTTTTCTTGATAAGATGCTTCTGACCTAAAATTATATTCTTCTCAGGATCATGTGATCTGCCTATAATGGCATTTCAACTTTGTTCTAAAATCGATTTTCTAAGCTGTTTAGAATCAGTTATACTTGAAACTTGATAGAAAGGAGTTCCTTGATATGATGTTCAAGAAATTGTGTTTGATTAAAAGACCTTTTTTCTCATAAGTTTCTGTATTCGCTCCAGTCAACATGATATTGTCAGAAGTTTTCAATGAATTGTAATGTAGTTTCATGGAAGAGTAGATATGGTTTGAACGTTGGGGTAAATCAAAGAATTTGTCATTGAGATATTTTTTCTGTTTTTTGTTCTTCCTACATTTCTACATTTGCTCCTGTCTATTTATACGATATCTCCAGAAGTTTTCAATGAATTTTCAATCAAATTTTGTGGAAAGGTAAGCCATGGGGGTAAGGAAGGGGTGATGAAATTTTGGGATGGATCCAGGAATGATCCGTACCTTTATTTTGTTACTTTTTCTTACGATGACTTTTCCCATCAACCAGGAGATAAGCAATTACCTTAGCCACACAAAAAATATCTTTTCTAAAAGTTGACAAATTCTCTGAAGATTGGCAGGGTCTAATGGCTTAAAAGCACAATTGCTGGCGAAAATAAATTTTGGCTTGGTTAACCTATCATCGGTCTATATCTCAAACATTCAACTCTGAACTTATTCTCCAAGAAACATAAAACTCATAATTTAAAGAAAGAAAGATACGCTGGCATTATTTTTTTAGTAGAGTCGTGAGGAGCGCCCCCCACTTTTTTTTAGATCATTCGATCTGGTCCAAAGTTAAATCTTCGCTCATGATTTTTTCTTGTAAAATCAATTCCTTGTAAAAAGGAGAAAAAGTTAAAAATCGTAAATAACTTTTTACAGTCAGATAGTTTAAATCCTAAACCTTTTGTCATGAACAAGAAAAAAAAATCATTTGTTCAACAGAGCTGCAATCTACTAAACATTGACGTGTCACAAGTCAGCTGAAGCACCCTGTTTGTTTCGCGTGGTACAAAATTGCCCGAGATATTTTCCATCCTTGACCTTCTTCCATCATAGATAAAAATAAACATTATTTGTTTACCACAAGCTGCAACAAAACAATGACGTGTCACAGTCAGCCGAAGCACGATGATTCCGCCTCGCGTTATAGAATATCATACCGCAGATCGAATTCAATAAATTCTCGATTAAACATATTTTTTATTAATCGATTCAATTGCAGCATATTATTTTGATATCAGATGTATTTGAAAACAGTCAAATTTTAATTAAAGAAATCTGTAATGATTGTTATTCTGGAGCACTAATTTCTTCAAACGCGCGTATGAACATGGTGAGCAGGCTCAGCGTCATGAATATGAGTATAAAATCTTGTTGAAATGCTCTGCGCATGTAGTTGCTGTGTGAGCTGTTGCCGGAGAAAGCGCTGCTGTAAATTTCTGTATTGTACACAACCGGAAAAAATATAACGAATAAACCGTAACTAGTATCTTTTTATTTTTCCGAGTTGGGTAAGACTGTTCTGTATTCGATTTGTTTGAAAAATAAAAGTTTATCAATTTATTTTTGAATTTCCGTTTGATGATCATTTCGCTTGCCTTTTTCTTTCGCAGTTGCTAATCGTGACCGGGTTTACATCGGGGTTAGATGGCTATGTTACTTCCTTCATGTGAAACTTGTGCAAGTCCGACGTTGGTAGAACATGTGAGAAAGAAAGACGAGTATGGAATTAATCCTGTGTACATTTCGAGTCTGCCCGTCCTCTGCTAGTGAAACTACATTAACCTTCTTCGACTCTTCTGGTCACAGTTCTTCAATTTGGTCTCAAAATTCTTACGAGGGAAGCTGAAAGCAAGGCTCATGGGTTGAGAACCTCTTCTGGCGCTTATTCACAACGAATCCCCCCTGTATGTCCGTAAGGTTAGGTAACGGTAAGCTATGTGAACCGATACTGAGTGGACACAAATTTTTTTTTCGCTGCCCTTTGCCATGGAAATTCTTGCCATTGTTTCAGTTTGTGGCGTGTCGTAACTCTGAACTATCGATCACATAATCGAATGTCGCAAATAGTTAATTACTTGATTTGTTATATTACATATTATAATCGCTGGAAAGTGAAAAAAAAGTGTGATAGACTGTCCTAATGCATCATTATAGAATTAATCATCTTAATTACACTTGTATAAAATGATCAAAATTTTTAATGGGTAAATCTAGATTTTTTGATATTTTTAATTTGATTAAATTAAGACTTGGAGTATATTGAGTGCTTGACTAAAGTGAATTGTTTCCAGTGTTATTCCTGAATTTTTTTATTCTATATAGCCTCTGCTTCCTTGAATTGAATGTGAATGAAAACCCATGTGCAGTAGTGATTGCAATGCCAATATTGGTTCAACCAGTGCAAGATCTACTGGAAACGGAGTATGTTTAGCTAATGGCTGGTGAGTTCTTTAGGCCGACCTGCAGTTCCTATGTGTCGAGTCAGCTCTCTGACTTCCAGGGGTCATCTCTGTCCAACTAACACTCGCTTGACGATCTGCTTTATGATGGGTACAAAAGAGACAACTCTTGCGAAGTAATAATGTAAGTGGCTCTTCAGTATCAAGTTACTATATCTTTAGTTCTTGCTGCAGTTGAAAAAAATGTT
The DNA here is from genome assembly GCA_963457665.1 of Thysanoteuthis rhombus. NCBI lineage: Eukaryota > Metazoa > Mollusca > Cephalopoda > Oegopsida > Thysanoteuthidae > Thysanoteuthis > Thysanoteuthis major. Next base: position 45,411,980 of record OY735207.1, on the reverse strand, counting down.
TTACTTTACAGGTACTGAATGTGGGTGTGACAAATCAGAATTCCGCTCTGAAGTTTGTTTTTGTTTATTCATATGTTACTGCTCTTGTATTGAAAAAAAAGTTGGTTGAATTTTCTAGTTTGAATTGTTTTCAATTGTGGTTCGATTTGTTTTGATTTGATGTGATGCTCTACTTAGAATTTGTTCAATATTCCTGCTGAAAGTTCTTGTAATAGAATTGTTGAGTTGAATACGTTTTAATGGTTGCATTTGTACTATGTTCGAACATTTTCTTTTTAAAATCGCTTTGGGACTTCCGATCTATTTCTATTTTGAACAATTGAAGGTGGTATGTTATGTTGGATATGAAATTGATAGATTCTATTGGAGACTGAGACTGCAAGCAATAATGGAGGTGTTTAATTGACTTATTATCTGCGATGAATGCCCATTATTTAAACAGACTACTATTCTGTACTTGAGTTTCACAAGTTGTCTATTTGAGTATGATGATATTGTAAAGTGTACCTCATTAATCAACTCGGAGGCATTTTTATTTCATTTCAATTACGATCCTTTGACTTCGAGTCCTGGTATGATTTCCGAGTGTACTTGCTATTTTTTTTTTTAGCTATGAAGTTACTAGGAAAAAAGAAATACCTAGCCAGTTCGTTCCCGAAGGGGGGGATAACTTCTTGTTTTAGTACCGATTAAGTAGGAACTACTGCAAGAAAGAAGACGTTCTTGGGTGTTATATTATCAATGCCATATTTATTTCTTGTCAATTGAATTGTCAGCGATTATATTAATGATACTTCAGTGAAAGAATTTATTTACGAAGACTGTTCTAGCTTGAGATCTAACGAAACGTGTTTCAATTTTTATACTCACGATTGCCGATTTGAAATGACTCCTTAGTTTTGTTTGTATGTCTTGTATTATTTAGTTCGGAATAGAAACTGAACAATTTATGATAACCGTTCATGAACGAGTTCGAAATCAACGTTTGATATTTAAGTTGGTGGGGTTTGTATCGTCAACCTCTTTCGTGATGCAACCTACCAGTCTCTTATAAATCGATGTTTCTTGTTGGTACATCACGTCTAATTGTTTTTTTCTAATTCTTATAACGCAAATTTCAAAGAAGCGTTTCAATTTATTTCGATTTCATCTGTCGCTTCTTAGAAAAACGAAACCTTATTAAATGGAAGATTCTAGTGAAAATCTTCCATCAAGTGTTCTTTCCCTTAATATACACGTAATTTATTTGATATCTGAAATCTGTTGACATACTTTATATAGTACTTGATTACTGTTTTAGTTATTTTTCTCTTGAATTCTTTGTTCGTGGGCTTGATATTTAAATGATTAATTTTCGAAAAAAGTTACATCGAATGAAAGAAATTATCGTGTATGAATTTTGAGAGAAGAGTTCAAATACTACGTTCTTGATCGTTTAATCGAGGATTACCCCTTAATGGAATATAGTATAAAGGGCTCCCGTCCGTCCATCGGTCGGTATTGTTTCTCATGATATCTTACGAAAATCTTCCACTTGGTGTCACGTGATCTGGCAATAATGGCATGTGAACCTTCCGAATACTTCGGATTTTTATCTTCTCCGTCCAAAAATGTAGATATTTTTCCTACTACATGATATGCAGATAGAACATAATAGGAAGTGGGCTGTGAGGTTGAGAATTTCTTTAATAGAAGCAACAGTCTGAAAATTTGCCTCCCTTTTTTTTCTGGAATTGCCTATTCGGAAATTCGGAATGTAGGAATGTTTCAGGAATTTTTCACTCTATGAACCAGACTAGCTTCAAAATTTTATTGAAGCAATCTTTCCATACTTTGAACCATTGACAATATGATTCACGTTATTTCCTCTTTTGTGAAAACTGTTAAGGAGAGATTTATTTATATTGAAAACATGCTGAAATATTAGGATTAATTGATAAGAGATTTTTTTTTTAATTGACTGAATGCATTCACATCAGAATGGAACAAGTCTTTTCGGTCTGTCTTTTGATCCCTGTTAACAGAAATATGAAGGAAGAGGTTGATGTGACAAGCTGAGTTGAACATGGAAAGAGCCAAATAGATGGCCATTTACAATTTTTATTGATAATTATTCTCTCGAAACATTTCCGTATCGCTGTATTTTACCCGTCTTAGTATGTTACTTGCCCTCCCTTCTCCCACTACCACGGATGGTTGATATATCAATGAACTTATGGTTCTTGTTTCGTACATGTACATCTCTATTAACGTTATGTATGATTTTGGAAAGAATGGGATCTTATTTTGATAGTTTTTTTTGTTTTGATTTTATTTCGATCTTCAAACTAATCAATTTTTTGACATTTAATTGATATAAATAAATATGAATTTCTATGCCGAAAAGAGTTTCCTTAAAGCAGAAGAAATTTACTCTAATGAATCTCAGTTGCATATTTTGCCAACGGTTTAAGATGTTTTGATACCTTTGCTGGAAAAAATGACATTTTGAAATTTTTTTTTCAAGTCGATGACTTATTGTGAGGATTTCTCTGTTATTGTTTCTTGTTTATTTGTTCTCGAGTGTTTCACTAGTGGATTATTTTGAATAACTATCTTCCTTTCGTTTATAACTATCCTGCTTTTCTGAGATGAAACGAAGAAGGGAGATGATCAGTTATTGATTCTATACATTTTTTTCAATAGATAAAATATTGTAAAAGCATTAATATTTTATTTTTATTGCTATATCTTCAACTAGAATGATTTTTGCCAATTCTCAATTCTTCGATCTTCCAAATTTTTTTTCTTTGAAAAAATCCTTTCAAGTAGACTTCGTAGATTTTGGAAATATTCCATCTTTAATTTAATTTCGAATTGATGATTTTTGTCTACCTTCCACGCTTATCATTGGGAGAACAGAAAATGAACCATTGCTAAAACAACACAAATAAGATACTCTCCAACTCCTGATTTAAAAGATTAAAAGGAAGAAAAGGCTCGGTATATTAGAAGATAACTCCATAAGAGAGACCATCTGAATGTTGGGTTGAATTCATGGGGAGATAATCTGAACTTCACTCTGCAATCAAGAGTTACCCCCCCCTTCTCGCCTCGGAATTATTTCCTTGGTCTGAAACTTTCACTAGTACGTAGTAATTATTGATCAGCCTCGCCATTAGTAGATCCAATTAAGAAATAAATGCAAAAATCATCGAATAGGAGTTAGGTTTTTTTGTATATTCGTAATTTTTTTTTTTTAAACTTGTGTGACAACTGATTCATTTTAATGTCACTATTCTGTTCTTTTGAATCTCCTTTGTGAAATGATGAGTTTTTTCGTTTTGTAACACTCAACTACCATTAAACGAGCAAGTCCGTGTGGTGTGTTGTAAAGTGATCTGAGCGTTACGATGAAAAGCATCTAAATTTAGATGAAACTTGAGAGTAACATTTTCATCATAATAGTTTGAAATTTCTAACGACGTTCCATTGTGATAGAAGTCGATGTGATTTTTCTGGCACGATATACTTTTAATTTAGATAGAATTCAAATGTCATTCATTATTTAGATCTGATAGTTTTTTTTAAATGATTTCGATTCTATTTCTGATGTTTTCATCTGCCACATTTCTTGTTGATGCTTTTTGAAAAATTCAGTATTTAGGAAATTCTTCTAGAAAGTAATGTGTGAAATTGTTGGACAATCTTATGTTGTATTACTTTATAGTTGTATCTTGCTTTTCCAATATTTTGGACTTGTTTTGTCTCTTGAAACTACTTGTACCAATTTATTTCCCTGGCTACAGAAAATGATGACCAAAACCCATGCTCTGATCTCAGCAGTGTCTACATTATCTGCCCCTCTTCAACAATGAAGTACCCTTGGGAATTTGCTCCCTTTTTACAGTTGGACACGATTATAACTGCAGGTAATAAATATGGTGTTGTTTTAACTCCATATTGCCATTGTTACTCCTGTTTCCTACAGAAAACGTGTTATATTATGTATGAAGAACATACAACTGGTTGCTAAAGTATTTTCCATCCTTTAACATCCTTCAATTACGAAAACTTCTGGTAATGTAAAATACAATATAATGTAAAATAAAAACATTTAATTCGTCCTCCTGACGAAATTTTTATGATAGAAGAATGCTTTCTGCATCAACTCTCATTTCGAAAACCCTAAATGAAAAATATATTTGTCAAGAGTAAATTTTTCCTCCCTACTTTCAAGTAGAACGTAGTATCGAAACAATATATATATATATGTGTGTAGTATTAGTTCTAAATTTACCTGACATGATATGAAAATATCTTGTAAAAAGCCTTTGGGCTTGTCATAACGTGAATTTCAGCCATTTTCAGTTTCCCATAGCTCTGTGATCCTGGAACTCTGAGCCTTTTCAGTTTATGTCCGAAGATTTGGCCATTTTTAAGGTTGGTTGTATCCAATAGTATTTTTCTATACTGACTGAATAAAATACTAAAGGATTGAGTAAGGTTTTTTTTTTTTGTAAATATGTGAGAGAAAACGTCAGACAGCACAAATTATGAAGGAAAATCATTGCCTACCCACAAAACTTGCATTGTTCAATTAAGTAAATTATTCAAAATCTCAGAAATAAAAAAAATTTTTACACTGAATATAAAAAGTTGAATAGTTTTGATCAACTTGGTTATAGAGAATGGACTGTGTACCTGCTTATGAGATGCATGATTCCTGAGGGTGTAAGGAGGACTAATGCTCTTTGCAACTTATAGAAGGTGTCTAACAGTTGATTTCTAACTGCAGGAGATGGATGACCCTTGAATCATGATTACATGGGACAACATGAACATGCGTCTTATATGCTGGCAAGATCAGTTCATTTTTTTGATCATTTTCTTTTCTTCAAATTACACTGAGATCATCTGGAACTCGTCTAAATTTACACACCACTATAGTTTAAATATTTACACTTGGAATGAAACTTTCTTTTCCTCATCGATGGATATCTAATATTGAAAGATTGATGTTCAAAACAAATTTCTGACCAGATAAAACGGGTAGAATCAGTTAATCCAAATGAATACATTTATTTGCTTACATGCATTATTTCTTTAAAATTTATAAGATCTAAACTGAATGAAACCATTCAATATCTTGTGTATATAACTTAATTGAACAAAACAAAATCTTGCTTGACTTTTTAATTACCTACCGTGTTCTTTCCCCCCACATCAGCCTCCAGTTTCTGGAAATCTGTAATGGCTATTAGCTGTCATGGTGGTACTAGGACCACTAGGAGAAAGGTGCTTATGTTCAACAAACATCAGATATATTTTCAACTCGGACAAGGGATGGAAACCTCAGCTTTATTGGCTTGTCTTCTGAGGAAATAGTTTTTGCTCATTTCTCCATTGGTGGCACCCGGGGTATCGTGCCTTCTGAATCATGAATGGCGTAAGAGACTGCAACTGCCGATTTGAGAGTTAGGCTGCTTCTAGAAAAAATCAATTCTGGCTTGACTGATTGAGTGTTTGTTTCATGAGGCACACAAGGTAAGTGCACTGATAACACATGATTTTAGTACATACATATCTACTAAGATGAAATTATCTTTCTGAAGAAAAAAAAACAGAAAACACCGAACAACTGATAAGTTTTGACATTTGGAAGCTTCTACTTGAGTTTTGCTTGATCTTATTCCTTTCTATTTATGATTTCCCAGTTGAATTTATTGAAATGGAAGTTAATGCCAAAAATGGGCCAATTGATGGGGAAAATACTTTGAAAGGAATATTTGTAATTTGTTTCTGGTTCAATGTTCATTAACATGATGCATGCAACTTCTAAAACTCGTGATATCTAAATTTGGCATTTTCTGTCTCTTGTGTGTCTAAATGATCTAATGACTTCTCATTTTCAAAAAATGTATGATTGTACTTATACTTTGATTTGATCACTTATGCATCAACAAAAGATCTGATGGTAAAATTAGTATGGAAGGCTTTGTTAGTAAAGTGAGACAAACAATTCTTGATACAAGAATGTATCAGTAAAATAAGAACTCATTGAATATTCAAAAGGAATTATTTCCCTCCAGAGAAAAACTATCACCATATTATGTCGTATATTAAACACGTTTTTCTTCAAGAAAAAAAGTTTCCCAGAATCACCCTGCATCCTGTAAGCTGAAGGTTGGGGACAGGAGTCTGAAGTTGGTGGTGTGGGGTGAGCAATTGCTCCTTCATTTTAGGACGTGGACAGGAGATTGAAATTCCCTCTTACATAATATCTTCCTTATTTCTTACTGTAATATACTGAAGCTATAAAGCTGCATTATTTATAGTAGGCACTTTGACAATGATACAACCATAGTCCATGCTTTTGTTGGTACAAACTGGGTATTTTCACGTGATAACTGCTACCTATAATCTGGTAGGTAGCTCAACAACGGAAGCAGCCATTTTTGTTTTTCTTCACTGACCGACAGTATCAAAATAATCTGAGACCCTCCTCACTTGGGTAGAGATGACATAATGGTGAATATTATTCAAAATTCTCTGAAGGGGAAGTAATTCATTTTTGATTTTCAAGGAGTTATCTCCACTTTATGGATGTATTCTTGACAAATTCTGGTACTTGCCCTGGAAATAAAAAGGGGAATAATTCTATTGTTTTTCTGGATGGAAACAAAAAGTAGAACTGAGTTTGTTTTTTGTTTTTTTCAACCCTCTTCTTAATATAAGTTCTTATGTAATGCTCGTTGTGTAATTATCAATGCAGAATATTCTTAAAAGAGAGGACTATTCGGATGAAAATCAATTTCTATTAAGTATCAAATTACGATGCTAGGCCCTAATCTTCAATATTACTGCTAGCATCACAAGTAAGAACACTTTATAATAGTGCTTTGAAAAAACCTTCAGTTGATGGTTTGTCTATCGTAAGACTGACATCATTATATGATAAGAAACCACTTCTGCAAAAAGTATAAAATAACCAAAATGTTGTTACTTTACACATGATAGATATTGGATAAATCCTTCTAAAATCATGTCTTTTCTTAGTAGATGTCTTTCAAACTAAATTTTCTTTAGAATAATTAGTAAATATTTCTATTGTTGGAATTCTGAAAGAAATAACATAACAGTGTGTTGGGTTTTGATTAGACTATCTCCATCAGGAATACTTATGAATATCCTGGAAAATTGTGTATCAGAGTGTAAGTGTCACTTGATGTTGATGTTTTTTCAATAAGTCTGATTTCCCAAAGTAAATGAATTTGCATGAACATCAGAATTATGAGATTTTCTTGTGCAACCAGGATGAGGAGCAGAACCTGGAAGCTCATTTAGGATTATATATTTTTATGAAGGAATCTGGAACTGAATACTATTATTTAAACTGACGAAGTTAAATTGTAAATGAAAACTTCAGGCAGCAATTTCAATACCGGTTATTAAGCTCTGTAGTAAATATGGAAAGGGCTACAACTAGTCAGCAATAGTTTCTTGAGTTGAAGCTAAATGACCCCCAAAATGATGGGTTGATGGAGAAGGTAGCAGTTTAATGATGTAGCGCTAGAAAACTAGTGATAGCTTCACAAGAGCTATTGGCAAAGCTATCTTCTCACTTACTAATCTATTGTTTCCATCCAGTTAATCTGCCATTCTAGTATCATTAGGTGAATACTTCAGTTTTGTTTTGTTTTTCTCTTGATATCAGTACATAAGGAACGTTTTAATAGTCTGGAATTTTGAAGAAATTGAATGTGAGATGTCAGAATTAATAGGTGTGTGTACGATATAGATAACAAGAATACTCTGACCGGGTCACTAAATACTATATAAGTCACATGAAGTGGTTTCGAAATTTTGAGGCCTTGTGCCACATTTTCCTTGTCTTTTATATGTTATATACATTAATGTAGGTGAAATTCAAAGGGAATGTCAGCTTCTGTGAGTTGGAGAAACGGTAACATCACAAAGTTTAAGAATGGCTGAATGACAATCTTGTGAAGCAGATATGAAAGACATTACTCTTGGAAGCAACAGCAGTTCTGGTAACGAAATGAGAAGAGCAGATTCAGTAGTAACCGAACAACTACTACAAATTGTAGTTAGTACTAACATGGTGGAAAAGTAACTTTGAACAACTAAGAAAAGGAAATATGAATACAGCTATATCATCAGCTTTTAGTAACAGATCCCTGGAAGGGTTTATTATCTCAAGTACTCCACAGAAATTTGATATAAGCTGAAAAGATATTTGGGAAAGTACGGAAGAAACAACTATTTGACTTTCCCAAATTTTTCCACCAGAAACAGACTTGAGTTTGGATGTGATGAGAACATACTAAAATATCTGCATGATAGATTAGACAAAAGACACTTTCAAATGTTGTGAAGAAATAACACTGACTTGAGGTGAGGAAAAATGCAATTGAAATTTGGGGAAGGAAAAGAAAAAAAAACAACTTCAAAGATTCATTTAAAACTTGGTAGCTGAGGTATGCATATGTTGCAGAATCAGTAACAGACCCATCTATTGTAAAACCAGCAGCAAAATACAGAGATATAAAGGTTAAAAAAAAAGCAACTGAATTCAGTATTTGAAAGAGAGGGAAAGTAACTTGGTGTAACCAGCAATAACAGATATCAGCCAAGTGAGTATTCCAAGGAAACTGCTCTAACACCAAATACTCAACAAAGAAGTTCAACGTACTGACAAGAGAAAGAAAAGGATTTGATGGTAGTTGGAGGGATCAGAGGTAAGTAAATAAGGTAAGTGAATATTTCATCAACAGGTATGTACTGAAAGAACAAGTGACAACAGTACTATGGAAGAAGTGAACACAAATGGCATTTGACGCGGACATGATGGGCAAAATCAAGGTTAGCAGCATCAATGATATGGTTGAAAATAGGTTGAACAACAATGATGAGCAGGGTGGTGGCAGCAGCAGCTGTGATGTAGTGGTGAGGAGTGACAAACTTGATGACAGCATTAGAACCTGAGAGCTGATAGAATGGTACACTGGGAATGACGTTGGATGAGTGAAAGCAGCTGGACTAGGAATGCGATAATTGTGAAGCAACTATTGGAGCAGGAAAGTGGAATGGGACATGGTGAGACTAGCAGGAGTTGGTGTAGCATGTAGCTGCAACTCGGACTAGAAGAATAATCATGATGGAAGTAGCTTCAATGGTAACACAATGAGACCAGTTGAACTGTGACTTGGTGGAGTTCATCAGCTATGGAGATGGGGTTGGATGTGTTCTGAATATGGTGGCACCAGCATGGTTGTGAGGGGATTGCAGCAGCTAGAGAAAAATGGTGAGACCAGCGGGAGTGAGCATTGATAGAAGCAGCACTGGGATATGTGGAGACCAGCGGGACTGAGACAGGTATGTAGACCAGGTGATCTGGAACAGCTTTGAAAGCAACTGGAACATGGTGAGATCCTCAGGACTTCTCATGGGTTGCAGCAGCACTGGGATGCGTGGAGACCTAGCAGCACTGAGGCAGGTAAGAGGACCAGCCAAACTGATGCAACTGGACCCTGGTGAGACCTTCAGGACTGAGACTGAGATATGGTGAAAAAAGCGGGATTGAGTGTGGGTTGCAGCAGCAATTGTAGGAGTGGCTGGTCTGAGTCGACAGCAGCAGCAATTGGATTTGGTGTTGATGGAATTAAATTGCAGCAGTATTAGGATATGGACTGAGTGCAGATTGTAGCCTCATTGGGATATGGTGGAAAATGCTGGACCATTCTGTGATGCAAACAGCTGGACTGAGTGGATTGGAGCAGCATTTGGATGTGGTATGAGCAGCATGACTGATATCGGATTGTGGCCGTGCTTTGATATGGTGGAAACTGCCGGAATGAGATGGGATTGCAGCAACTATGGTGATATAATTAGATCTGCGCATGGAAACAGCAAGACTGTGGATGGACTTCAGCAGAACGGGGATGTTTTGGGAACAGTAAACAAGGGAGAATGAAAATGGTTCAAAACAACATTGGAATATGGTGGGAACAGCACAACTGAGAGGAATAGAGCAACACTTGGAAATGGTTTGGAACAACATTTGATTGTGGTGGAAACAGCCCGACTGAGAAAGATGAGCAGCAACACTTGGATATGGTGGAAACAGCAAGAATGAAAATGGTTTTTAAGAACAACAGAATATGGTGGGAATGGCACAGACGGTGGATAGCAGCAACGCTGGAATGTAGTGGAAACAGCACAACCAAGAGAGGATAACGGATATGGTGGAAACAGCAAAAATACATGAGATTTGGACAACAAGACAGAGAGTGATGAGCAGCAACGCTTGCATATGGTTGAAATACCTGGAATGGAAGTGGTTGGAAACATGGATACCGTATGACGGAGAGTGGTGAGCAGCAACGCTGGGATATGGTGGGAACATCAGACATGGAAGTGGTTTGAAACAACGTAGGAATGTGATGGAAAAAGCACAACCGAGAGAGGATAACAGCAACGCTTTGATATGGTGGAAACAATGAATGGTGGTGGTTAGAAACGGCATTGGAATGTGGTAGATACAGCACAACTGAAGGTGGTGAGCAGCAACACTTGAATATGGTGGAAATGGCATGAATGGAAATGGTTCCAAACAACATAATTGATTGTGGTGAGCAGCAATTCTTGGATATGGTGGAAACAGCACAACTGAAAGAAGATAGCAGCAACGCTTGGATATGATGGAAACAACGAAAATGGTTCAAATGGAAGTGATCCAAAATAAGATCGGGGTGTAGTGGAGAGAGCCTGTTAGACTACAGATAGCAGCGACACTTGGCCTTGGTGGGAACAGCCTGAATGGAAATGGTCCGAAACATCAATGGAATGTGGTGGAAACAACATGACCAAGAGTGGGAAGCAGCAACTCTTGCAGATGGTGGAAACAGCAGGAATGGGAATGGTCCAAAACTTCAATGGAATTTTATGGGAACAGCATGATTGAAAGGTGAGTAACAACACTTGGAAATGGTGGAAACAGCATGAATGGAAATGGTTCAAAACAAAAATGGAATGTGGTGGAAACAGCTGCAAGAGGATAGCAGTAATGCTCGGATACGGTGGAAACAGCATGACTAAGAGAGGATAACAGCAACGCTTGGGAATGGTGGAAATCGCAGGAATGGAAATGGTTCGAAACATTAATGGAATGTGGTAGAAACAGCATGACCAAGAGAGGAAAGCAACGACGCTTCAGTATGATAGAGACAGCAGGAATGGAACAACATCAGTATCTGGTGGAAACAGCATGACTGGGATAGGTGAGCAGCAACACTTGGATATGTTGGGAACAGCAGGAATGGAAATGGTTTGAAACAACAATGGAATGTGGTGGAAACGGCAAGACCGGGAGAGGTGAGCAGCAACACTTGGAAACAGTATGAATGGAAATGGTTCAGGACAACATCAGAATCTGGTGGAAACAGCAACACTTCCAGAAACCGCGTGGATGGGAAAAGTTCAAAATATCAATGGAATGTGGTGGAAAGAGCATGACAGAGGATAGCAGCAACCCTCAGATATGGTATGAATGGAAATGGTTTGAAACAACATCAGAATGTGTAGGAAACAGCATGACTGGAGTAGGTGAGCAGCATCACTTAGAAATGGTGGAAATAACAAGAATTGAAATGGTGGAAACAGCATGAATGGAGATGGTTCGAAACAACAATGGAATGTGGTGGAAACAGCATGACCAACAGAAGAAAGCAGCAACGCTTGAATATTGTTTTTTTACAGCATGAATGGTAATAGTTCTAAACTACATTGGAATGTGGTGGAAACAGCAAGAATGCAGGAGGATAGCAGCAACATTCAGATATGGTAGAAATAGGATGACAGAAATAAGTGAGTACCAAGACTTTGAAATGGTGGAAACAGCAAGAATAGAAATGGTTCGAAACAACATTGGAATGTGGTGGAAACAGCATGAATACCAGAGGGTAGCAAGAGCGCTTGGATATGGTGGAAACAACAATAATGGATATGGTTCGAAACAACAATGGAATGTGGTGGAAACGGCGAGACTGGGAGTGGTGAGCAGCAACACTTGGAAATTGTGGATACAGCATGAATGGAAATGGTTCAAAACAACATCAGAATCTGGTGGAAACAGCAACACTTGGAAATTCCAGAAACTGCATGGATGGGAATGGTTCAAAACAATGGAATTTTATGGAAACAGCATGACTGTGAAAGGTGAGTAACAACACTTGGAAATGGTGGAACAGCATGGATGGAAATGGATCAAGACAACATTAGAATGTGGTGGAAAGAGCATGACAGAGGTTAGCAGCAACGCTCAGACATGATATGAACGGGATGAATGGAAATGGTTTGGAACAACTTCAGAATGTGTAGGAAACATCATGACTGGAGTAGGTGAGCAGCAACGCTTAGAAATGGTGGACACAGCATGAATGGAGATGGTTTTAAACAACGCTGGAATGTGGTGGAAACAGCATGACCAACAGAAGAAAGCAGCAACGCTTGAATATGTTTTGTACAGCATGAATGGTAATGGTTCTAAACAACATTGGAATGTGGTGGAAACTTCGTGACTGCAAGAGGATAATAGCAATCCTCGGATGTGATGGAAACAGCATGAATGGAAATGGATTGTATCAACATTGGAGTATGATGGTAACGTCATGACTGGGAGTGGTGAGAAGGAACATTTGGATATGGTGGAGACAGCATGGATGGAAATGGTATAAAACAACATTGGAATATGGTAGAAACGGCATGACTGCAGAAAGATAGCAGCAACGCTTGGATATGGTGGAAACAAAATCAGAATCTGGTGGAAACAACATGAGGAATTGGTAGATACGGCAAGAATGGTAATGGTTTGAAAGAACATTGGAATATAGATCAACCGAGGTAGGTGAGTAACAACGCTTGGAAATGGTGGAAACAGCATGTATGGAAAACGTTCGGAACAACACCAGAATGTGATGGAAACAGCATGACTGATAGGTGAGTAACAATATCAATATGAAGTGGTGGAAAAAGCATGACAGTGGATAGCAGCAACAGTCGGATATGGTGGAAACTGGATGAATGGAAATGGTTTCGAACAACAACAGAATGTGGTGGGAACAGCATGACTGGGATAGGTGTGCAGCAACTTAGAAATGGTGGAAACAGCATGAATAGAAAATATAGAAATGGTTTGAAACAATGGAATGTGGTGGAAACAGCATGAATAGAAAATATAGGAATGGTTTGAAACGATGGAATGTGGTAGATACAGCATGACTGCAAGAGGATAGCAGCAACGCTCAGATATGGTGGGAACATCATGACTATGAGAAGATAACGACAACGTTTAGGATTGATGGAAACAGCAGGAATGGAAATAGTCCGAAACAAAATTGGTATCTGGTGGAAACAACATGACTGGGTGAGGTGAGCATCAACACTTGGAAATGGTGGAAATGGTTTGAAAGAACATTAGAATATGGTGGGACCTGATCGACTGAGGTAAGTGGAGGGCAACACAGAAACGGTTAGAACAGCATGAGACGAAATGGTTTGAAACAACGTAACAATCTGGTGGAAACAGCTTGATTAGGAGAGAATAGCAACAATGGAATGTGGTGGAAACAGCATGACTGGCATAGGTGAGCAGCAACACTTGGAAATGATGGAAACAACAAGGATGGAAATGGTTTAAAAATCTACGGAATGTGGTGGAACCAGCGTGACTGCCAGAGGATAGCAACGGCGCTTGGATATGGTGGGAACAGCAGGAATGGAAATGGTTCAAAACAACAATGGATGGTGGAAACAGCATGACGGAGATAGGTGAGCAGCAACACTTGAAATGGTAGAACTAGCAAGAATGGAAATGGTTTGCAACAACAATGGAATGTGGTGGAAACAGCATGACGGAGATAGGTGAGCAGCAACACTTGAAAATGGTGGAAACAACAAGGATGGAAATGGTTCGAGAAATCTACGGAATGTGGTGGAACCAGCGTGATTACCAGAGGATAACAGCGGCACTTGGATATGGTGTGAAGAGCAGGAATGGAAATGGTTCAAAACAACAATGGATTGTGGTGGAAACAGCATGACGGAGATAGGTGAGCAGCAACACTTGGAAATGGTGGAACTAGCAAGAATGGAAATGGTTTGCAACAACAATGGAATGTGGTGGAAACAGCATGACGGAGATAGGTGAGCAGCAACACTTGGAAATGGTGGAAACAACAAGGATGGAAATGGTTCGAGAAATCTACGGAATGTGGTGAAACCAGCGTGACTACCAGATGATAACAGCGACACTTGGATATGGTGTGAAGAGCAGGAATGGAAATGGTTCAAAACAACAATGGATTGTGGTGGAAACAGCATGACGGAGATAAATGAGCAGCAACACTTGAAATGGTGGAACTAGCAAGAATGGGAATGGTTTGCAACAACAATGGAATGTGGTGGAAACAGCATGACAGAGATAGGTGAGCAGCAACACTTGGAAATGGTGGAAACAACAAGGATGGAAATGGTTCGAGAAATCTATGGAATGTGGTGAAACCAGCGTGACTACCAGAGGATAACAGCGGCACTTGGATATGGTGTGAACAGCAAGAATGGAAATGGTTCAAAACAACAATGGATTGTGGTGGAAACAGCATGACGGAGATAGGTGAGCAGCAACACTTGGAAATGGTGGAACTAGCAAGAATGGAAATGGTTTGCAACAACAATGGAATGTGTTGGAGACAGCATGACTGCAAGAGGATAGCAGCAACACTTGGAAATGGTGGAAACAACAAGGATGGAAATGGTTCGAGAAATCTACGGAATGTGGTGAAACCAGCGTGACTACCAAAGGATAACAGCGACACTTGGATATGGTGGGAACAGCAGGAATGGAAATGGTTCAAAACAACAATGGATTGTGGTGGAAACAGCATGACGGAGATAGGTGAGCAGCAACACTTGGAAATGGTGGAACTAGCAAGAATGGAAATGGTTTGCAACAACAATGGAATGTGGTGGAGACAGCATGACAGAGATAGGTGAGCAGCAACACTTGGAAATGGTGGAAACAACAAGGATGGAAATGGTTCGAGAAATCTACGGAATGTGGTGGAACCAGCGTGATTACCAGAGGATAACAGCGGCACTTGGATATGGTGGGAACAGCAGGGAATGGAAATGGTTCAAAACAACAATGGATTGTGGTGGAAACAGCATGACGGAGATAGGTGAGCAGCAACACTTGAAACGGTGGAACTTGCAAGAATGGAAATGGTTTGCAACAACAATGGAATGTGGTGGAAACAGCATGACGGAGATAGGTGAGCAGCAACACTTGGAAATGGTGGAAACAACAAGGATGGAAATGGTTTGAGAAATCTACGGAATGTGGTGAAACCAGCGTGACTACCAAAGTATAAGAGCGACACTTGGATATGGTGTGAAGAGCAGGAATGGAAATGGTTCAAAACAACAATGGATTGTGGTGGAAACAGCATGACGGAGATAGGTGAGCAGCAACACTTGAAATGGTAGAAGTAGCAAGAATGGAAATGGTTTGCAACAACAATGGAATGTGGTGGAAACAGCATGACGGAGATAGGTGAGCAGCAACACTTGGAAATGGTGGAAACAACAAGGATGGAAATGGTTCGAGAAATCTATGGAATGTGGTGAAACCAGCGTGACTATCAAAGGATAACAGCGACACTTGGATATGGTGTGAAGAGCAGGAATGGAAATGGTTCAAAACAACAATGGATTGTGGTGGAAACAGCATGACGGAGATAGGTGAGCAGCAACACTTGGAAATGGTGGAACTAGCAAGAATGGGAATGGTTTGCAACAACAATGGAATGTGGTGGAAACAGCATGACGGAGATAGGTGAGCAGCAACACTTGGAAATGGTGGAAACAACAAGGATGGAAATGGTTTAAAAATCTACGGAATGTGGTGGAACCAGCGTGACTGCCAGAGGATAGCAACGGCGCTTGGATATGGTGGGAACAGCAGGAATGGAAATGGTTCAAAACAACAATGGATGGTGGAAACAGCATGACGGAGATAGGTGAGCAGCAACACTTGAAATGGTAGAAGTAGCAAGAATGGAAATGGTTTGCAACAACAATGGAATGTGGTGGAAACAGCATGACGGAGATAGGTGAGCAGCAACACTTGGAAATGGTGGAAACAACAAGGATGGAAATGGTTTAAAAATCTACGGAATGTGGTGGAACCAGCGTGACTGCCAGAGGATAGCAACGGCGCTTGGATATGGTGGGAACAGCAGGAATGGAAATGGTTCAAAACAACAATGGATGGTGGAAACAGCATGACGGAGATAGGTGAGCAGCAACACTTGAAATGGTAGAAGTAGCAAGAATGGAAATGGTTTGCAACAACAATGGAATGTGGTGGAAACAGCATGACGGAGATAGGTGAGCAGCAACACTTGAAAATGGTGGAAACAACAAGGATGGAAATGGTTCGAGAAATCTACGGAATGTGGTGGAACCAGCGTGATTACCAGAGGATAACAGCGGCACTTGGATATGGTGTGAAGAGCAGGAATGGAAATGGTTCAAAACAACAATGGATTGTGGTGGAAACAGCATGACAGAGATAGGTGAGCAGCAACACTTGAAACGGTGGAACTTGCAAGAATGGAAATGGTTTGCAACAACAATGGAATGTGGTGGAAACAGCATGACGGAGATAGGTGAGCAGCAACACTTGGAAATGGTGGAAACAACAAGAATGGAAATGGTTCGAGAAATCTACGGAATGTGGTGAAACCAGCGTGACTACCAGAGGATAACAGCGACACTTGGATATGGTGTGAAGAGCAGGAATGGAAATGGTTCAAAACAACAATGGATTGTGGTGGAAACAGCATGACGGAGATAAATGAGCAGCAACACTTGAAATGGTGGAACTAGCAAGAATGGGAATGGTTTGCAACAACAATGGAATGTGGTGGAAACAGCATGACAGAGATAGGTGAGCAGCAACACTTGGAAATGGTGGAAACAACAAGGATGGAAATGGTTCGAGAAATCTATGGAATGTGGTGAAACCAGCGTGACTACCAGAGGATAACAGCGACACTTGGATATGGTGTGAAGAGCAGGAATGGAAATGGTTCAAAACAACAATGGATTGTGGTGGAAACAGCATGACGGAGATAGGTGAGCAGCAACACTTGGAAATGGTGGAACTAGCAAGAATGGAAATGGTTTGCAACAACAATGGAATGTGGTGGAAACAGCATGACTGCAAGAGGATAGCAGCAACACTTGGAAATGGTGGAAACAACAAGGATGGAAATGGTTCGAGAAATCTACGGAATGTGGTGAAACCAGCGTGACTACCAAAGGATAACAGCGACACTTGGATATGGTGTGAAGAGCAGGAATGGAAATGGTTCAAAACAACAATGGATTGTGGTGGAAACAGCATGACGGAGATAGGTGAGCAGCAACACTTGAAATGGTGGAACTTGCAAGAATGGAAATGGTTTGCAACAACAATGGAATGTGGTGGAAACAGCATGACAGAGATAGGTGAGCAGCAACACTTGGAAATGGTGGAAACAACAAGGATGGAAATGGTTCGAGAAATCTACGGGATGTGGTGGAACCAGCGTGATTACCAGAGGATAACAGCGGCACTTGGATATGGTGGGAACAGCAGGAATGGAAATGGTTCAAAACAACAATGGATTGTGATGGAAACAGCATGACGGAGATAGGTGAGCAGCAACACTTGAAACGGTGGAACTAGGAAGAATGGAAATGGTTTGCAACAACAATGGAATGTGGTGGAAACAGCATGACGGAGATAGGTGAGCAGCAACACTTGGAAATGGTGGAAACAACAAGGATGGAAATGGTTTGAGAAATCTACGGAATGTGGTGAAACCAGCGTGACTACCAAAGGATAACAGCGACACTTGGATATGGTGTGAAGAGCAGGAATGGAAATGGTTCAAAACAACAATGGATTGTGGTGGAAACAGCATGACGGAGATAGGTGAGCAGCAACACTTGAAATGGTGGAACTTGCAAGAATGGAAATGGTTTGCAACAACAATGAAATGTGGTGGAAACAGCATGACGGAGATAGGTGAGCAGCAACACTTGGAAATGGTGGAAACAACAAGGATGGAAATGGTTGAAAAATCTACGGAATGTGGTGGAACCAGCGTGACTACCAGAGAATAGCAAAGGCGCTTGGATATGGTGGGAACAGCAGGAATGGAAATGGTTCAAAACAACAATAGATTGTGGTGGAAACAGCATGACAGAGATAGGTGAGCAGCAACACTTGAAACGGTGGAACTTGCAAGAATGGAAATGGTTTGCAACAACAATGGAATGTAGTGGAAACAGCATGACGGAGATAGGTGAGCAGCAACACTTGGAAATGGTGGAAACAACAAGGATGGAAATGGTTCGAGAAATCTATGGAATGTGGTGAAACCAGCGTGACTACCAGAGGATAACAGCGACACTTGGATATGGTGTGAAGAGCAGGAATGGAAATGGTTCAAAACAACAATGGATTGTGGTGGAAACAGCATGATGGAGATAGGTGAGCAGCAACACTTGAAATGGTGGAACTAGCAAGAATGGAAATGGTTTGCCACAACAATGGAATGTGGTGGAAACAGCATGACGGAGATAGGTGAGCAGCAACACTTGGAAATGATGGAAACAACAAGGATGGAAATGGTTCGAGAAATCTACGGAATGTGTTGGAACCAGCGTGACTACCAGAGGATAACAGCGACACTTGGATATGGTGTGAAGAGCAGGAATGGAAATGGTTCAAAACAACAATGGATTGTTATGGAAACAGTATGACGGAGATAGGTGAGCAGCAACACTTGAAATGGTGGTACTAGCAAGAATGGAAATGGTTTGCAACAACAATGGAATGTGGTGGAAACAGCATGACTGCAAGAGGATAGCAGCAACACTTGGAAATGATGGAAACAACAAGGATGGAAATGGTTCGAGAAATCGACGGAATGTGTTGGAACCAGCGTGACTGCCAGAGAATAGCAAAGGCGCTTGGATATGGTGTGAACAGCAGGAATGGAAATGGTTCAAAACAACAATGGATTGTGATGGAAACAGCATGACGGAGATAAATGAGCAGCAACACTTGAAATGGTGGAACTAGCAAGAATGGGAATGGTTTGCAACAACAATGGAATGTGGTGGAAACAGCATGACGGAGATAGGTGAGCAGCAACACTTAGAAATGGTGGAAACAACAAGGATGGAAATGGTTCGAGAAATCTACGGAATGTGGTGAAACCAGCGTGACTACCAGAGGATAACAGCGACACTTGGATATGGTGTGAAGAGCAGGAATGGAAATGGTTCAAAACAACAATGGATTGTGGTGGAAACAGCATGACGGAGATAAATGAGCAGCAACACTTGAAATGGTGGAACTAGCAAGAATGGGAATGGTTTGCAACAACAATGGAATGTGGTGGAAACAGCATGACAGAGATAGGTGAGCAGCAACACTTGGAAATGATAGAAACAACAAGGATGGAAATTGTTCGAGAAATCTATGGAATGTGGTGAAACCAGCGTGACTACCAGAGGATAACAGCGGCACTTGGATATGGTGTGAACAGCAGGAATGGAAATGGTTCAAAACAACAATGGATTGTGGTGGAAACAGCATGACGGAGATAGGTGAGCAGCAACACTTGGAAATGGTGGAACTTGCAAGAATGGAAATGGTTTGCAACAACAATGGAATGTGGTGGAAACAGCATGACAGAGATAGGTGAGCAGCAACACTTGGAAATGGTGGAAACAACAAGGATGGAAATGGTTCGAGAAATCTATGGAATGTGGTGAAACCAGCGTGACTACCAGAGGATAACAGCGGCACTTGGATATGGTGTGAAGAGCAGGAATGGAAATGGTTCAAAACAACAATGGATTGTGGTGGAAACAGTATGACTGAGATAGGTGAGCAGCAACACTTGAAATGGTGGAACTAGCAAGAATGGGAATGGTTTGCAACAACAATGGAATGTGGTGGAAACAGCATGACGGAGATAGGTGAGCAGCAACACTTGAAAATGGTGGAAACAACAAGGATGGAAATGGTTCGAGAAATCTACGGAATGTGGTGAAACCAGCGTGACTACCAAAGGATAACAGCGACACTTGGATATGGTGTGAAGAGCAGGAATGGAAATGGTTCAAAATAACAATGGATTGTGGTGGAAACAGCATGACGGAGATAAGTGAGCAGCAACACTTGAAATGGTGGAACTAGCAAGAATCGGAATGGTTTGCAACAACAATGGAATGTGGTGGAAACAGCATGGCGGAGATAGGTGAGCAGCAACACTTGGAAATGGTGGAAACAACAAGGATGGAAATGGTTCGAGAAATCTATGGAATGTGGTGAAACCAGCGTGACTACCAGAAGATAACAGCGGCACTTGGATATGGTGTGAAGAGCAGGAATGGAAATGGTTCAAAACAACAATGGATTGTGGTGGAAACAGCATGACGGAGATAGGTGAGCAGCAACACTTGGAAATGGTGGAACTAGCAAGAATGGAAATGGTTCGCAACAACAATGGAATGTGGTGGAGACAGCATGACTGCAAGAGGATAGCAGCAACACTTGGAAATGATGGAAACAACAAGGATGGAAATAGTTGAAAAATCTATGGAATGTGGTGGAAACAGCCTGACTGTGGAATGATAGCAGCAACACTTGAATATGGTGGAAACAGGATGAATGGAAATAGTTTGGAAGAACATCAGAATGTGTAGGAAACAGCATGACTGAAGTAGCAACACTTGGAAATCGTGGAAACAGCATGAATGGAGATGGTTCGAAACAACAATGGAATGTGGTGGAAACAGAATGACCAACAGAAGAAAGCAGCAAAGCTTGAATATTGTTCTTAGTACTGCATGAATGGTAATGGTTCTAAACAACATTGGAATGTGGTGGAAACAGCAAGAATGCAGGAGGATAGCAGCAACGTTCAGATATGGTGGAAATAGCATGACAGAAATAAGTGAGTACCAAAGACTTTGAGATGGTGGAAACGGCATTGAAATTCGTTGGAAGGAGCATGACTACCAGAGCATAGCAGCAACACTTGAATTCGATGGAAACAGCATGACTGGGAGTGGTGAGAAGGAACATTTGGATATGGTGGAGACAGCTTGGATGCAAATGGTTTGAAACAATATTGGAATATGGTGGAAACAGCATGACTGCAGCAAGATAGCAGCAACGCTTGGATATGGTGGAAACAAAATCAGATTTTGATGGGAACAACATGACTGGGATAAGTGAACGTTGACACTTGGAAAAGGTAAGAATGGAAATGGTTTGAAAGAACATTGGAATATGGTGGAGATAGATCGACTGAGGTAAGTGAGCAGCAACACTTGGAAATGGTGGAAACAGCATATATGGAAAAGGTTTTGGAACAACATCGGAAATTCCAGGAAAAGCATGAATGGATATGGTTCAAAACATCAATGGAATGTGATGGAAACAGCATGACCAAGAGGAGAGAGCAGCAACCCTTGGATATGGTTGAAACAGCATGAATGGAAATGGTTCTGAACAACAATGGAATGTGGTGGAAACAGCTTGACTGCAGAATGGTTGCAGCAACACTTGGATATGGTGGAAAGAACATCAAAATCTGGTTGAAACAATGTCAAAATCTGGTTGAAACAACGTGACTGCGATAGGTAAGCGTCAACACTTGGTAATGGTGGAAATGGTTCGAAAGAACATTGGAATATGGTGGAAACAGATTGACAGGTAGGTGAGCAGCAAGACTTGGAAATGGTTAGAACAGCATGAAAAGGAATGGTTTGGAACAACGTTATAATCTGGTGGAATGGTGGAACAAGCATGACTAGGAGAATAGCAGCAACACTTGGATATGGTGTTAATGGCACGGATGGATATGGTTCAAAACTTCAATGATATGCGGAAGAAATGGCATGACTGAGATAGGTGAGTAGCAAAACTTGGAAATGGTTGAAACAGCTGGATTGGGAATGGTTCGGAACAACATCGGTATCTGGTGGAAGCAGCTTGACTTGGATATAGGTGTGCAGCAACACTTGGAAATGGTGAAAACAGCATGACCAAGAGAGGAAAGTAGCAACACTTCAATCTGGTTGGAACAGCTTGACTAAGAGAGGAGAGCAGCAATGCTTCAATATGGTGGAAACAGCAGAAATGGAAATGGTTTGAAACAACAGTAAGTCGCGGTAACAGCATGACTGAGATAGGAGTGCAGGAAGACTCAGAAATGATGGAAAGGGCGTGACTAAGACAGGAAAGCAGCAATGTTTTGATATGGTATGGAAATGGTTAGAAAAAATATCAAGAACGTGATGGAAATAGCATGACTCAGATAGGTGGGTAGCAACACCTGAAAAGTATGGAAATAGTTCGTCAAGTCATCGTCATGGTGGAAACAGCATTGATGGGAATGGTTCGAAACGTCGATAGAATATGTTGGAATCAGCATGACCTCGAGAGGGTAGCAGCAACGCTTGAATATGGTGGAAACAGCATGAATGGAAATGGTTTGAAACATCAATGGAATGTGATGGAATCAGCATGACCTACGGTGGAAAGCAGCAACACTTGAATGTGGTGGAAATGGTTTGAAACATCAATGGAATGTGGTGGAATCAGCATGACCTAGAGTGGAAAGCAGCAACGCTTGAATATGGTGGGAACAGCATGAATGGAAATGGTTTGAAACATCAACGGAATGTGGTAGAATCAGCATGACTGAGAGTTGAGAGCAGCAACGCTTGAATATGGTGGAAATGGTTTGAAACATCAACGGAATGTGGTGGAATCAGCATGACCGAGATTGGAAAGGAGCAACACTTGAATATGGTGGAAATGGTTTGAAACATCAATGGAATGTGGTGGAATCAGCATGACCGAGATTGGAAAGGAGCAACACTAGAATATGGTGGAAATGGTTTGAAACATCAACGGAATGTGGTGGAATCAGCATGACCGAGATTGGGAAGGAGCAACACTTGAATATGGTGGAAATGGTTTGAAACATCAATGGAATGTGGTGGAATCAGCATGACCGAGATTGGAAAGGAGCAACACTTGAATAAGGTGGAAATGGTTTGAAACATCAAAGAAATGTGGTAGAATTAGCATGGCCTATGGTGGAGAGCAGCAACGCTTGCATATGGTGGGAATGGTTCGAAACAACACTGTTATGTGGTGGAATCAGCATGACATAAAATGGGGAGCAGCAACGCTTGGATATGGTGGAAACAGCATGAATGGAAATGGTTTGAAACATCAATAGAATGTGGTGGAATCAGCATGACCCAGAGTGGACAGACACAACGCTTGAATATGGTGGGAATAGTTTGAAACATCAACGAAATGTGGTGGAATCAGCATGACCAAAAGTGGAAAGCAGCAACGCTTGAATATGGTGGAAATGGTTTGAAACATCAATGGAATGTGGTGGAATCAGCATGATCCAGGGTGGACAGCCGCAACGCTTGAATATGGTGGGAATGGTTTGAAACATCAAAGAAATGTGGTGGAATCAGCATGACCCAGAGTGGACAGCTGCAACGCTTGAATATGGTGGAAATGGTTTGAAACATCAATGGAATGTGGTGGAATCAACATGGCATAGAGTGGTGAGCAGCAACACTTGAATATGGTGGAAACAGCATGAATGGAAATGGTTTGAAACATCAATGTAATGTGATGGAATCAGCATGACCCGGGGTGGACAGCCGCAACGCCTGAATAAGGTGGAAATGGTTTGAAACATCAACGGAATGTGGTGGAATCAGCATGACCGAAATTAGAAAGGAGCAACTCTTGAATATGGTGGAAATGGTTTGAAACATCAATGGAATGTGGTGGAATCAGTATGACCCAGAGTGGACAGCTGCAACGCTTGAATATGGTGGAAATGGTTTGAAACATCAACGGAATGTGGTGGAATCAGCATGACCCAGAGTGGAGAGCAGTAACACTTGAATGTGGTAGAAATGGTTTGAAACATCAGTGGAATGTGGTGGAATCAGCATGACCTAGAGTGGAAAGCAGCAACACTTGAATATGGTGGAAATGGTTTGAAACATCAACGAAATATTGTGGAATCAGCATGACCCAGGGTGGACAGCCGCAACGCTTGAATATGGTGGAAATGGTTTGAAACATCAATGGAATGTGGTGGAATCAGCATGGCCCAGAGTGGAAAGCAGCAACGCTTGAATATGGTGGAAATGGTTTGAAACATCAATGGAATGTGGTGGAATCAGCATGACCCAGGGTGGAAAGCCGCAACGCTTGAATATGGTGGAAATGGTTTGAAACATCAATGGAATGTCGTGGAATCAGCATGGCCTATAGTGGAGAGCAGCAACGCTTGCATATGGTGGGAATTGTTCGAAACAACATTGGATTGTGGTGGAATCAGCATGACCTTAAATGGAGAGCAGCAACGGTTGAATATGGTGGAAACAGCATGAATGGAAATGGTTCGAAATATCAATGGAATGTGGTGGAATCAGCATGACTTACAGTGGAGAGCAGCAACGCTTTAGTATTGTGGAAATGGTTTGAAACATCAATGGAATGTGATGGAATCAGCATGACCTAGAGTGGAAAGCAGCAACGCTTGAATGAGATGGAAATGGTTTGAAACATCAATGGAATGTGGTGGAATCAGCATGTCCCAGAGTGGAAAGCAGCAACATTTCTATATTGTTGAAATGGTTTGAAACATCAATGGAATGTGGTGGAATCAGCATGTCCCAGAGTGGAAAGCAGCAACATTTCTATATTGTTGAAATGGTTTGAAACATCAATGGAATGTTGTGGAATCAGCATGACCCAGAGTGGAAAGCAGCAACACTTGAATGTGGTGGAAATGGTTTGAAACATCAACGGAATGTGATGGATTCAGCATGACCCAGAGTGGACAGCCGCAACGCTTGAATATGGTGGAAATGGTTTGAAACATCAAAGGAATGTGGAGGAAACAGCATGACCAAAAGTGGAGAGCAGCTACGCTTGAATATGGTATAAACAGTGGTAATGGAAATGGTTCTGAACAACATCAGAATCTGGTGGAAACAGCATGATTTGGATAAGTGTGCCGCACCACTTGGAAATGGAGGAAATAGCTTGAATAAAAATGGCTCATAACAACATTGGAATGTTGTGGAAACAGTATGACTGCAAGAGGACAGCAGCAACGCTCGGATATGGTGGAAACAGCATGACTCGGTTAGATGAGCAGCAACATTTGGAAATTGTAGAAACAGCATGAATGGAAATGGTTAGAAACTATTACGGAATGCGATGGAAACAGTATGACTGGCATAGGTGAGCTGCAACACTTTTAAATGGTGTTAACAGCATGAATAGAAATGGTTCGAAAGAACATTGGAATGCAGTGTAAAGACAGAGGTTAGCAGCAACGTTTAAATATTGTTGAAATAGCATGGAGGGAAATGGTTTGGAACATCAATGGAATGTGGTGGAAATAGCATGACCAAGAGTGGAGAGCAGCAACGCTTGACTATGGTGGAAATGGTTTGAAACATCAATGGAATGCTGTGGCATCAGCATAACCTACTGTGGAAAGCAGCAAGGCTTGAATATGGTGGAAACAGCATGAATGGAGATGGTTCGAAACATCAATGGAATGTGGTGGAAACAGCATGACCAAGAGTGGAGAAACTGGTAATGGAAATGGTTCGGAACAATATCAGAATGTGGTGGAAACAGCATGACTGGGATAGGTGTGCCGCAACACTTGGAAATGGTGGAAACCGCATGAATAGAAATGGTTTAAAACAGCAATGGAATGTGGTGGAAAGAGCCTGACAAAGAGGATAGCAGCAACACTCGGATATGGTTGAAACAGCATGACTCGTGAGCAGCAACGCTTGGAAGTAGTGGAAACAGGATGATTGAAAATGGTTTGAAACAATATTGGAATGAGGTGGAAGCAGCATGATTAAGATGTGATAGCAGCAACTCTAGGATATCTTGGAAACAGATGAATGGAAATGGTTTAAAACGACATTTGAATGTCATGGAAACGGCAAGAATGGAAATGGTTCGACACAACATCGGTTTGTGGTTTGGAACAGCATGTCCTACAGTGGTGAGTAGCAACATTTGGATTTGATGGGAACAGCTTGAATGGAAATGATTGGAAACAGCTTGACTGAGATAGGTGAACAGCATGAATGGAAATGGTTCAAAACAACATTGGAATGTGGTGGAACCAGCATGACTGAGTGTGGTGAGTATCAACATTTGCATATGGTGGAAAAAGCAAGAATCGAAATGATTTTGAACATTGGAATATGGTGGAAACAACATGACTGAGAGTGGTGAGTTGCAACTCTTCGATATGGTGAAAGCAGCAGGAATGAATGATGTGGGAACAGCTATGGTGGAAAGTGTTGGAACGCACGTGGATTGCAGCGGCATCAGGGTGTGGTAGAAATGGTCCTATGGACAGTCGAAAAAGCAAGAAAGATGTGGGATGTGGTGGAAACAGCACAACAGAGAGTGGATTGCTGCAGCGCTTGTATGTGGTGGGACTAGCAGGAAGGTGTGTAGATTGCAGCAGTGCTTGGATATTGTGGAAAAAGCAAGAAGGAGAGTTGCTTGCTGCAGCATCAGGACGTATAAACAGCACGAACGAGAGTGGATCGCAACAGCATTCAGATGACATTGGAACAGCACAAGCAAGAGTTGATTGCAGCATCACTTGGATATTGTGGAAACAGCAAGAGGGTGTGTGGATTGCAGCAGTGATTGGATATGGTGGACACATCTGGAATGAGAGTTGATTGCAGTGGCATTGGGATGTGGATTGCAGCATGACTGAGAGTGGTGAGCAGCAACTCTTGGGTATGGTGGAAACAGCAGGAATAGAAATGCAATTGCAGCAGAACATGGATATGATGATTGCAGCTGCATTAGGATTCTGTAGAAACAGCATGATCGAGAGTGGAGTGCAGCAATACAAGGATATGGTGGAGACTGCAGCACTCATTGTAGATTTCAGCAACACAAGAATATGATGCAAGTAGCAGGGGTGAACGTGGTTTGCAGCAGCACTTGGGTATGGTCAGACCCGCTGGACTTGAGTGTTGGATATGCTGAAAATGGGTGGACAGAGTGTCAACTGCAGCTGTGTTGGAATATGGTGGAAATGGCAGGAATTAATGTTGATTGCAGCAGCACTGGGATATGGTGAGTACGGCAGGTATGAAAGTGGAATGCACCTTCATTGGGATATAGTAAAAACAGCAAAACTGAGTGTGTATTGTGGCAGCATTGGGACATAGTGTATAAATGGTTTGGCTACATTGCATGATCGAGCACTAACCATCAAGCGATGTGTGAACAGAATGGTGAAAAAAAAACATCTTGGAAGTGGTAGAATCGTATTTGGACATAAATATACAAAATGTTATAGCAATCTGAATGTTGTGTGCTGATGTAGAGACATGTAAGGATTGTTGAGCAATTCAGATATCACAAAATGGTATGGAGATATAGTAGAATGAAGCAGCTATTGAGCTGTGATGAAATCATTTTCAAACATGATCAAATTGAGTAGTAACCTGGCGATGGTGAAATGGTTTGGCCTCTTGAAAATAGTAAGATGGTAACATAACATAATAGAATGGTGCAGTATCCTTGATACTGTGAAAGTGTGTCAACATGACATGATGGGGTGCCAGCTTGGATGTTGGGATATGAGAGCATGGCCTAACTAATTCAATGTAGTGGAATGGTATGCAGACATGTCAGAGTGAAGCAACAGATTGGGTGTGATGTGAGAACATGGAAGTATATAACAGGAACTTCAATGTAGTAAAATAAATTGGTATGGAAGCATGGTTCAGCAACTTCGATGTATTGAAATGTGGTTGTGACGTGACTGGAGGGAGTAGCAACTTGCAACAGAATAGTAATTTGGATATTGTTATATGGTGTGAGAGCATGAAGCTGCTGCTTAGATGCTGTGGTATTGTGTGAGCAGAGTTGAGCAGCAACTTGGATGTAGTGAAATGTTGGTAGACATACCTGAATGGAGAAGTAACTTGATATGGTAAGATGTTTTGCTTTGATGTAGTAAAATAGTATAGCTCATTGAAGGATGCAGCAGCAAGCTTGGTGTGGTTAGATGATGTTTAGACATTGCAGGATGAAGCAGCAACTAGGATGCAGTGACTCAGATGTGGTGATGTAGTGTGACAACTCAACAGAAAGGTGAGATAATGTTAGAAAATGGCCAGATGGGTCTGCAACTTTGATATCATGGGGCGACATGGCAGGATGGAGCAACAACTTGAATACAGTGAGAGCCCGGAAGGAGTGAACAGTAGCTTGGACGTGGTGAAATGGTTTGGAAGCATGGAAGGATGGAGTAGCAACATTTATATGGTGAAATGGTTTGAGAACCTCGTAGGATGGAGCAGCATCTCAAATATGATGGAACTTGGCAACAAGACATGTTAGGAGCACCAGCTGTGAGATCGTTTTGGGACGTGTAAGTATAGACCAAAAGCTGGAGTGTGGTTATGTAGTGTTGGAGCAGGAGTGAGAGCAGGGCAAGATGGACCTGCAACTTGGACAATGTGGAATGGTGTGCTGATCTGACAGGATGACGTGGCAACTTGGATGAGGTGAAATGGTGTGGTAACATGGTGTAAGTCATTGCAAGACAAGTAGCAGCATGGATATTGTAAGATGGTATCTGATCATCGGAAGTTGGAACGGAGATTGATATGGTGAGTTGGTGTACTGACATGGTAGGAGAGAACAACTTGGATGTGATGGAATGTGGTGATATGTTCAGAGCAGCAAGTGGAATGTGATATAATGGTGTGGAAGCATGGAGCAGCAACTTGGATGTGGTGAAATGGTGTGGGGACTTGGCTGGATGGAGCAGCAACAAATCATCACAGGATGGAGTAGCGACATCGATTTGGTAAGAACAAGGAGCAGCAACTTGGTATGGTGGAATGGTGCAACAACATGGATATGGTGAAAGGCTGTTGCAATATAGGTGGCTGGAGAAACAACTTATATGCAGTGGAACTTTTTTTTTATGTGACTGGATGGAACAGCGACTTGAATTTGGTTTATTTTTTAGAAAACCTGGAAGGATGGAACAGCAAATTGGTAAGATGGTGTCTTTACATACCAGAATGGAATCGCAACTTGAATTTGGTGAAATGGTGTGGCAATATTGCAAGATGGCCAGCAATTTTGATGTGGTGAAATGTTATGGAGCAGCAACTTGGATGTAGTATAATGCTGTGGCACCATTGGAGAATGGAGTTGACATGCTTGAATGATGCTGCAACTGGGATGTGGTTGAATGATATGGTAATATGAAACAGCAACTTGAATCTGGTGCCATGGTGTTGAGAAGCTATATGGATGTAGTGAAATGACATTGACATGCCAGAATGGAGCAGCAACTTGGATATGGCAAAATGGACTAGCAACTTGATTGTGGTAGAATAGTTGTTGACATTGCACCATGGAGAAACAACTTAATTATGATTAAATGGTGAGTGAACATTGCAGGAGGAAAAAGCAATGGAGAATGATGTGTGGCTATGGCAAAGAAAATGAGCCTACCTTAGGTTGAGCATCGCCATTTGCAATTGCCAGAACACGCCTGCATAGGAGAGATAGCCACTGAATGGTGTAGATCCATGTTTCACTCCTAGAAGAAGAGGCACAAACAGAGCCCAGTGGGACAGTTGCTACAACTTGATTGATGCAAAAACATGAGATTTTCACAGAGATTATTATGACGCAACAGTGTATTCTCCCTCAACAGCATATTCTTCCTTGGCAGTGTACTTCTTGCACCAACTTACCAGATAGTGTGTTCCTGCCTCGGCATACTTTCAATATGATTGGTTCTTCACTACTCCAGCACACGAGGTGTGTTGTGTTTCTTTGTGTTGTAAAACCGCAACAAACTATTTTGACTCAGCATGAAAATCGACAAAGCCTTTAACATGAGGTTGATTTCCGAATGTGATGGCTTGGCGGTAGTAGAATGGTTTGGAGAAAGCGGAACTTGTATGCCACCTATGTGAAGTGAAGAAAGTTGAACGGGTCCTCCTGCTGTGCCTGACCGGTGGAGCATTCGTTGTCTGCCAACAGCTGAGTGCGGAGGACAAAAAGGTTACATGACAAATACAGGGTATCCTATGAACAGCATTTGCAACACTCATTTTTTACCTGAATTCGAACAAAACTAGATGTGTACCTCACAGAGCTTCAGACGCTTGCAGTGCTGTTGGGAGGGATGTCAGATCGTAGCTTGATGTGTCCGTTTGTAGCTGAATTGACAGTCTATGCGATACAGCTTCTATGCTCCTTGTCAGGAATGGACAAAATAGCCTTGAACCAGTTGCTGTCCCAGGTCATAATGAGAAACAAGTACTTGAAGAACTGGTTGTGTCAGCTGCTCAACCAGTGAAGGTCTGCACACCAACAACGTCTGCTGGCACTCAATGACAAAACCATTTGCTAGAGGAGCTCTAGTTCCAACCACTGTGCCAAAGATCGGAGGGAGGGAGGGAGGTTAAAGTGCTTGACTGATATGCTGTGGAGCTGGCAGAGAGTGAGTGACAGGGATTCTGTTGAGATAGTGGAAGGAAGGCCGCTGGAATAGACCTCCTAGAAATGAACACCATCAAAGAGCTAGGTGGCATGCAAATTGGACGAAGCACGTCTTTCCACATAAGATGCACATATATGCACTGTGCTAGATGAGTATGAGCAAGAATGGCAGCTATGGCTAGACAAAAGTTGGCTGCTGCCCTACCCTGAGAAGCTTTGTTGCTCATGAGTCTGATCCAGTTGATGGCCATGGAGCAAGAGAATAAGCAGAAGATGCACCCTGTGATGTACTACAAGGAATTTAACAAACATGTGGATGCATTCGTGGCCAGTTTATGCGGTACCACTAATCATAAGATCAATCATGGGTGTCGAAGAGCAATGTCTGCCTATGTTGCTGACATCTACATGAATGATGACATAATGTCAGTTGCTTACGTAAAGAGGCATTTGCAAGCTATGGGTTGGAATGCAAAGACCCAGAGAGGTTGGAGGACGGCACCCGTGTACTTGTCCTCCAGATCTGGGATGAGCTCAGCAGACTTCAGTGGAGGTGGGAAAGCAATGTTCTAGAGATCCTTGATGCTATCACATGATGGAACATCATCTCCATGTGCAGCATCTGACTCCTCCGTGTGGCCAGAGTGTTTGTCAAGTGTTGGGCACACTCGGTCAAATTGTGTCGGGATGATGAGACAGGCAATTTTTCTTTGAAGAGCATGCTGATGGATATCCTCCCTAGGGTCGAGTCAGGGTAACATCCAAGCAGACCCACTGACATATACCACAGTGATGGCTTGATACACTCAGGGAAAAAAATGGAGTTCATACAGGAAGTGTGTGCTGATTCCATGGACATATAAAGCCACTGTCACATAATCCTGGCATAAACTGGACGCTAGGCAAGTTGATCCAACTGTGAAGATGGCAGTCAAATTGGTGGTCAAACAGTGTGAGGCTTACCAATCCCAAGACCCAGCACTGGTACATTGGCAAAAAAGAAGGACACCTGGAATAGGGTAGGGATGGATATCACACATTATTTAACTCATATATACTGTGGTCCAGCCCGATATTCAGTGGGGCGACCATTGTACCAGCAAGACTCTGCATTCATCATCTGCCAGCCTAACACTCCTGGTGCATGTTTAGTGTGGTTAGAGTCGCAGGGATTGGTCCACACCCAGTCCTGATAGATGGGACACCACGACACAAGAAGGACCTGCAAACTTCTTTCAGTGACATACATCAGCCAGTAGCAATGGGGATACGTCATCTGGAATCCGGATCAAGTATACCCAACAACTCGTATGATAAACCAGAGATCAACTCGAGTGCATCCGATGACTCCTCTGATGGTTCATCTGGGGGAAAGGTTGAAGCTGTCCTCCAGCAAAGAAGTCCAAACTCCTAGTTGTCATCTCAGTGATCCAGAGATCTGAGGGATTAGCAAAAGAAACTCTGTGTGGAGGCTGTCATTCATCTCAAAGCAGTAGATCAGCGGACCTTCATTTCAGAGGTTGAGTAGTACTGCAGTATATATTCATCTCCAGGTAGAACAGGTGAAGTCGTCCATTGCAATACAGTACTACAGCAGCCACTGATCTCGAAACAGTACTGCAGTAGTCATTTGTCTCAATACCATACTGCAGCAATCATCCATTTCAATATGGTACTGCATTCTTATCTCAAGATTACTGCTGCAGTCATTCATCTCAGTACAGTAATGCAGCAACCATCACAATGAGGTACTGCAGCAGAGAATCATCTCAAGACTACTGCAGCAGTCATTCATCTCAATAAAGTAATGAAGCTGCCATCTGTCTCAATAAGGTACTGTAGAGGTCACCCATCACAATGAGGTACTGCAGCAGTTATTCATCTTAGTAAAAGTTCAGTAGTACTGTAGCATCTCTAGGTAGAACAGGTGCAGTCATTCATCTCAATAGAGTATTACAGCAGCCATTCATCCTAATACTGAACTGCTGAACTCATTTATCTTAATGCAGTACTGCAGCAGCCACTCGTTCCAATACGGTACTGCAGCAGTCATCCATCTCAATACGGTACTGCAGCAGTCATCCATCTCAATACGGTACTGCAGCAGTCATCCATCTCAATATGGTACTGCAGCAGAGAATCATCTCAAGATTATTGCAGAAGCCACTGGTCTTGATATGGTACTGCAGTAGTCATCCATTTCAATATGGTACTGCTGTATGCATTTATCTCAAGACTACTTCAGCAGTAATTCATCTCAATACAGTAATGCAGCAGCCACTCGTCTCAATAAAGTACTGCAGCGGTCATTCATCTCGAGGCAGTAGATAAGCAGTCATTCATCTCAGTATGTGGCAGAGAATCATCTCAAGACTACTGCAGAAATGAATGGTCTTAATACGGTAATGCAGCAGTCATCTGTCTTGATAAGGTTCTGCAGAAGATATTCTTCTCAGTAGGGTACTGCAGCAGTCATCCTATTACAGTACTACAGTAGTCATTCAAGAGAATACTGTAGCAGTCATTCATCTCAATACGGTGCTGTAGCAGTCATTATAGCACACATCCATCTCTATAAGATATTGTAGCACGCATAAGGTACTGCAGCAGACATTCATTTCAATACCATACTGCTGTAGAAATCCCTCCCAATACAGTACTGCATAAGTCATTAAAATAAAGATTACCGCAGCAATCATTCATCTCAATAAAGTACTTCAGCGGTCATCTGTGTCAAAACAATACTGCAGCTGTCACCCATCTGAAGATCATACTGCAGCAGCCATTCATCTCAGTACGGTACCTCAGCAGTCAACCGTCTCAATACAGTACTGCAGAGGTCATCTAAAGGGTACTACAGCAGTTAACCATCCCATCGAGGTACTGCAGCAATCCTTCATCTGAAGACTACTGCTGCAGT
The DNA here is from genome assembly GCA_963457665.1 of Thysanoteuthis rhombus. NCBI lineage: Eukaryota > Metazoa > Mollusca > Cephalopoda > Oegopsida > Thysanoteuthidae > Thysanoteuthis > Thysanoteuthis major. Next base: position 45,378,333 of record OY735207.1, on the reverse strand, counting down.
CATTCATCTCAATGCAAATGCAGTATTGCAGCAGTTATTTATCCTAATACTGTACTGCAGCACTCGTTTATCTCAATTCGGTACTGCAGCACACAATTATCTCTATACAGCACTGCAGTTGTCATTCATCCTAGTACTGTACTGCAGCAGTCATTAAAATCAAGATCACTGCAGTAGTTATTCATCACAAGCACAGCAGCAGACATCCATCTCAAGACAGTACTACTGCAGTCATTCATTTTTAATACAGTATTGCAGCAATCATCCATCTCAAGATGGTACTGCAACAGTCATTTATCTCTATACAGCACTGCAGCAGTCATCCATCTCACTAAGGTACTACAGACATTCATCTGAAGAAAGACTTTTTTTTTTTTAGATGAATGTCTAATACTCTATTGCTTCCAAATGATTATCTCAAGGTGGTAGAGCACTAGACATTTGTCTGAAGTCGATATGGTAGCAGACATTCATCTCCTGTGCAGGAGTAGATATCACTATCATTACAGCATAACAGCCAACACTCATTCCATAGCACATACCAGAATTTCGTTTCATGAAAGCACAAGAGATGTCAGATCAGGAGCACAAATTCATCCCAAGGTAGAGCAGGATCCCCTGATAGAACAGCAGCAGACATTCATCCCTATATCGTACAGCAACAGACCTTCATCTGAAGACAGTACAGCTGCAGACATTCATTCCAATGCAGTACAGCAGCAAACATTTGTCACTTAATTACCAAAGCAGCTGACATTCATCTCTACGCAGTACGGGGACAGTCATTCATCCGTAGATGGTAGAGCAGCAGACATTCACCCCCAGATGTTACAGCAGCAGACATTCATGACCAGATATTATGGCAGCAGACATTCATCTCAAGGCAGTACAGTAGCAGACATGCATTGATATATAATACTGCCGCAAACATTCTTCTCATGTGTAGACATTCATCCCCGGATACAGTCATTCATTGCCAGATAGTACACATTCACTGCCAGATAGTACAGCAACACACATTAATTACCAGATCATACGGCAATAGACATTCATTACCAGATAGTACAGCAACAGACATTCATCACCAGAGAGTACAGCTGCAGATATTCATGACCAGATAGCGCAGCAACAGATATTTCATCAGATGATACTGCGGTACACATTCATGACCAGATAATACAGCAACAGACATAATCACCTGATTGTACAGCAGCAGTATCTCATTGTCAGATAGAGCAATAGACGTTTATCACCAGATTGTCCAGCAATAGACATTTATCACTGGATTGACCAGCAACAGACATTTATCACTGGATTGTCCAGCAACAGACATTTATCACTGGATTGTCCAGCAACAGACATTCAATACCCGATTGTCCAGCAACAGACATTCAATTCCAGATTGTCCAGCAACAGACATTCAATTCCAGATTGTCCAGCAACAGATATTCAATTCCAGATTGTCCAGCAACAGACATTCAATTCTAGATTGTCCAGCAACAGACATTCAATTCCAGATTGTCCAGCAACAGACATTCAATTCCAGATTGTCCAGCCACAGACATTCAATTCCAGATTGTCCAGCCACAGATATTCAATTCCAGATTGTCCAGCCACAGACATTCAATTCCAGATTGTCCAGCCACAGATATTCAATTCCAGATTGTCCAGCCACAGACATTCAATTCCAGATTGTCCAGCCACAGACATTCAATTCCAGATTGTCAATCAACAGACATTCAATTCCAGATTGTCAATCAACAGACATTCAATTCCAGATTGTCAATCAACAGACATTTATTACCAGATTGTCAATCAACAGACATTCAATTCCAAATTGTCAAGCTACAGACATTTATTACCAGATTGTCCAGCAACAAACAATAATGAGCAGATTATACAGCAATATATATTCATTACCAAATAGTACAGATATTCGTCCCCAGATAGAACACCAGCAGACATTCATCTCAAGGCTGTATGGCAGGAAACACGTGTCACCATATAATACCACTGCAAACATTTTTTCTCATATATTGACATTCATCTCCAGATACAGACATTCATCACTGGATAGTCCAGTGCCAGACTTCCATCACCAGATAGTACAGCAAGAGAAGTACAGCAGCAGACATTCATCTCTAGATAATACAACAGGAAACATTCTTGACCAGATAATACATCGGCAGACAAGTATTTCCACATTGTACAGCAGCAGACATTCATCTCCAGATAGGACAGTAGTACTCGAGTCATTTCCAAAGAGTAAACAGACATTCAGCAACAGACACTCATTGCAAGATAGTGCCGTAACTGATATTATTCCCCATATATATACATTCATGACCAGTATTGTTGCAGACATTCTTTACCATATAGTACACCAAAACATCACCAGATAGTACAACAGGAAGCATTCATTTCCAGATAGTACAGCGGCAGACATTCATTGCCAGATGATACAGCGGCAGACATTCATCACTGGATAGTATAGCAACTGATGTTTTTCCCCAGACATTCAAGACCAGATAGTACAACAGGAGACAATCATCACAAGATAGTATAGCATCAGACATTCATCACCAAATAGTCCAGCAATGGACAATCATCACAAGATAGTACGGCTGCGAACATTATTCCTCATGTACAGACATTCATCGCCAGATAGTACAGCGGCAGACATTCATCTCAATGCAGTACGGCTTTCTCATATATAGACATTAATCCCCAGATACAGTCATGCATTGCCAGATAGTACAGCAGTAAACATTCATTGCCAAATAGTGCAGCAGCAGATATTTATGATAAGGTAGTATAGCAACAGACCTTCATGCCCAAATAGTACAGTAACAGACTTTCATGAAAAGATAATACAACAGCAGACAGTCATCACCAAATAGTACGCCTCCAAACATTATTCCCCATGTTGAGACATTCATCACCTAATAGTTTGGCGCCAGACATACATCTCAAGGCAGTACGGCAACAAATATGCATCATTATATAATTCTGCTGAAAACATTCTTTCATATATAGATATTCATCCCCATATACAGTCATTCATTGCCAGATAGAACAACAGTAGACATTTATCACCAGATTGTCCAGCAACATACATTCAATGGCAGGTTGTCTAGCAACAGACATGAATGAGCAGGTTATAGAGCAGTATATATTCATTACCAAATAGCAACAGACATTCTGCACAAGGTAGTCAAGCGACTGACACTCATTGCCAGAGAGGACAGAAGCTGATGCACATCGCCTGAGAGTACAGCAACAGACATTCATTCCCGGATAGTATGGCACCAAATATTCATTTCAAGGCAGTGCGCCAGCAAACATGCATCGCCATCATTCAGCGGCAAACATTTTTCCCTTATATAATCATTCATTTCCAGATACAGTCATTCATCGCTATATGGTACAGCAATGGACAGTTATTACCAGATAATACAGCATCAGACATTCATTCCCGGATTGTACAGCAGCAGACACTCAGCGAAAATTCATGACCAGAAAATACAGCAGTAGACATTGATTACTTGATAGTACAGCAACCGACATTATTTATCAGATTAAACAGCAGTAGATATTCTTTCCCGGATTGTACATCAGCAGACATTCATCACCATATAATACCGCTGCAAACATTTTCTCATATATACACATTCATCGCTGATAGTATAGCAGCAGACACTCGTCACCTGAGAGAACAGGAGCAGACACTCGTCACCTGAGAGAACAGGAGCAGACACTCGTCACCTGATGGAACAGAAGCAGACACTCGTCACCTGATGGAACAGGAGCAGACACTCGTCACCTGAGAGAACAGGAGCAGACACTCGTCACCTGAGAGAACAGGAGCAGACACTCGTCACCTGAGAGAACAGGAGCAGACACTCGTCACCTGAGAGAACAGGAGCAGACACTCGTCACCTGATGGAACAGAAGCAGACACTCGTCACCTGATGGAACAGAAGCAGACACTCGTCACCTGATGGAACAGGAGCAGACACTCGTCACCTGAGAGAACAGGAGCAGACACTCGTCACCTGAGAGAACAGGAGCAGACACTCGTCACCTGAGAGAACAGGAGCAGACACTCGTCACCTGAGAGAACAGGAGCAGACACTCGTCACCTGAGAGAACAGGAGCAGACACTCGTCACCTGAGAGAACAGGAGCAGACACTCGTCACCTGAGAGAACAGGAGCAGACACTCGTCACCTGATGGAACAGAAGCAGACACTCGTCACCTGAGAGAACAGAAGCAGACACTCATCGCCAGAGAGTACAGGAGTAAACATTCATCTCAAGGCAAAGGCAGTACGGCTGAAAACATTTTTCTAATATATAGACATTCATGTCCAGATACAGTCATTTGTTGCAACATAGTACAGCAACGGACATTAATTACCACATAGTTCAGGGATAGGCATTCATCATCAGATGTTAGAACAACAGACATTCACTACCAGATGGTACAGCAACAAACATACCTCACTAGATAGTATGGCAACAAATTTTCATCACCCGAGAGTACGGCAGCAGACACTCATCGCCAGATAGTGGATTAACAGACATCTATGACCAGATTGTTGAGCAACAGACATTCATCTCGACATAGTACAGCAGCAGACATTCATCTCAAGGCAATACAGCAAGAAACATGCATCGCCATATAATACTGCTGTAAACATTATTCTCATATATGAACTTTCATCGCTAGAGAGTACAGAAACAGAAACTTGTGGCCAGATAGTAAATCAGCGAACATTCATGACCAGATAATACAGCAGTAAACATTGATAACAAGATAGTAAAGAAACAGACATCAATTACCAGATTATACAGCAGTAGATATTCATTCCCGGATTGTACATCAGCTTACATTCATCTCAATGCAATACTGCAGCAAACATGCATCACCATATAATACCGCTACAAATATTTTTCTCATATATTGACATTCATCTCCAGATACAGACATTCATCACCAGATAGTACAGCAACAGACATTCATTCCCAGAGAGTACAGAAGCAGACACTCGTCCCAAGAGAACATCAGCGAACATTCATGACCAGATTACACAGCAGTAGATAATTATTACCAAATAGTTCAACAACAAACATTCAATCCTGGATAGTACAGCAACAGACATACATCTCAATGCAGTACAAGAGCAAACATGCATTGCTATGTGTTACCGCTATAAACATTTTTCTCAGATATAGACATTCATTTCCAGGTACAGACCTTCATTACCAGATGATACAGCAACAGACATTTATTACTAGATATTACAGCAAAAGACATTCGTTGCCAGATAGTACAGCAACAGACACTCATTGCGAGAGAGTACAAAAGCAGACATTCATTGCAGATAATACATCAGTGAATATTCATGACTAAATAATACAGCAGTACACACTGATTACCAGATAGTGCAGAAATGGAAATTTTACCAGAATATACGGCAGTAAATATACATTCCTGGATAGTACGCAGCGAATATATATCGCCATATAATAGCGCTGCAAACATTTTTATCATATATTGACATTGATCACCAGATGGTGTAGCAACCGACATTTATTATCAGATAATGCAGCAACGGATATTTATTACCTGATAGTACAGCAACAGGCACTCATTACCAGATATTACGGCAACAGACACTCATTACTTGATATTACGGCAACAGACATTCATCCCCAGATAGTACAGCTACAGACGTTCGTTACAAAATTGTATTGCAGCAGATGCTCATTGCCAGATAGTAGAGCAACTGGCGTTTATCAGCAGATTGTCCAATAACAGACATTCATTCCCAGATAGTGGAACAACAGACCTTTATTACCCGATAGTACAGCAACAGACATTAATTATGAGATAGTATTGCAGCAGACGGTCATTGCTAGATAGTAAAGCAACTGGCTTTTATCACCAGATTGTTTAATAACTGATATCCAGTGCCAGATTGCCCATTAACAGACATTCATTACTAGATAGTACATCATCAAATATTCATGACCATATAATACAGCAACAGACATGGAAGTAGATATTCATTCCTGGATAATACAGAAGCAGACATTCATCTCATGGCAGTAAACATGCATCGCCATATTTTTCTGATATATAGACATTCATCACCAGATAATACAGCAACAAACATCCAATCCCAGAGAGTACAGAAGCAGACACTCATCGCCAAAGAGTAGAGAGACAGACACTCGTTGCCAGATAGTACATCAGCGAACATTCATGACCAGTAAGTAAAGCAGTAGACATTGATTACCTGATAATACAGCAAAAGACATTAAATACCAGATTGTACAGCAGCAAACATTCATCTCAAAGCAGTAAGCAGCAAATTTGTATCGCCATATAAAAGCGCTGCAAACATTTTCTCATGAATATACAATCATGACCAGATAATACAGCAACAGACATTCATCACCAGATGGTACGACAACTGGCATTAATCACCAGATAGTGAAGCTATGAACTTTTATTACTAGATAAGACAGCAATGAACATTCATCACCAGATTGAACAGCAACAAACATTATTTACAAGATTGTATTGCAGCAGGCGCTCATTGCCAGATAGTTGAGCAACAGGCGTTTATCACCAGATTGTTCAGTAACTGATATTCAATGCCAAATTGTCCAGTAACAGACACTCATTACCAGATAATACATCAGCGAATATTAATGACCAGATAGTTCAGCAACAGACATTAATAACCAGATTATACAGGAGTATATATTCTTTCCCGGATAGTACATCAGGAGACATTCATCTCAAGATAGCATGGCAGCAAACATATATTGCCATATAATACTGTTGCAAACATTTTTCTCATATATAGACATTCATCTCCAGATACAGTCATTCATTGAAACATAGTACAGCAATGGTCATTTATTACCAGATAGTATAGCAATAGACATTCATCACCAGATAGTTGAGCAACAGACATTCATCACCAGATAGTACAGCTACGGACATTTATTACTAGATAGTATTGCAGCAGAAGCTCATTGCCAGATAGTAGAGCAACAGGCGTTTATCACCAGATTGTCCTGTAACTGATATTCAATGCTAGATTGCCCAGTAACAGACATTCATTATCACATAGTAATGCTGCAGACATTCGTTGCCAAATAGTAGATCAGCAAATATTCATGACTATATAATACAGCAGTAGACATTCAGTACCAGATAGTACAACAACAGACATTAATTACCAGATCATATGGAATAAGATATTCATTCCTGGATAATACAGCAGCAGACATTCATCGTAAGGCAGTATGGCAGTTAACATTCATCGCCATATAATACCGCCTGAAACATTTTTCTTATATGAATAGATTCTTCACTGGATAGTATAGCAACAGACTTCCATTCCCTGGGAGTACAGAAGCAGACACTCATCGCCAGAGAGTAGAGAGACATGTATCGCCATATAATAGCGCTGAATATGTTTTCTCATGAACTTACATTCATGACGAGATAATACAGCAACAGACATTCATCACCAGATTGTACGGCAACTGATATTAATCACCAGATAGTGGAGCAATGAACATTCATCATCAGATAATGCAGCAACAGACTATAAATACCAGATAGTACAGCAACAGACACTCATTTCCAGGCAGTACAGCAACAGACACTCATTCCCGGGCAGTACAGCAACAGACACTCATTCCCGGGCAGTACAGCAACAGACACTCATTCCCGGGCAGTGCAGCAACAGACAATCATCACCGGATAGTGCAGCAACAGACACTCATTCCCAGATCGTACAGAAACAGACATTTATTCCCGGATAGTACAGCAACAGACATTTATTCCTGGATAGTATAGCAACAGACATTCAACACCGTATAGTATAGTTGTAGACACTCATTGCCAGATAGTACATCAGTGAATTTTCTTGACCAAATAATACAGCAGTAGACATTGATTACTAGATAGTTCAGCAATGGACATTAATTACCAGATTATACAGCAGTGAATATTCATTCCTGGATAGTACATCAACAGACATTCATCTCAAGATAGTATGGCAGCAAACATGTACTGCCATATAATACCCTGCAGACATTTTTCTCATATATAGACATTCATCTCCAGATACAGTCATTCATTGCAACATAGTACAGCAATGGTCATTTATTACCAGATAGTACAGCAATAGACATTCATCACCAGATAGTTGAGCAGCAGACATTCATCACCAGATAGTACAGCTACGGACATTTATTACTAGATAGTATTGCAGCAGAAGCTCATTGCCAGATAGTAGAGCAACAGGCGTTTATCACCAGATTGTCCTGTAACTGATATTCAATGCTAGATTGCCCAGTAACAGACATTCATTATCACATAGTAATGCTGCAGACATTCGTTGCCAAATAGTAGATCAGCAAATATTCATGACTATATAATACAGCAGTAGACATTCAGTACCAGATAGTACAACAACAGACATTAATTACCAGATCATATGGAATAAGATATTCATTCCTGGATAATACAGCAGCAGACATTCATCGTAAGGCAGTATGGCAGTTAACATTCATCGCCATATAATACCGCCTGAAACATTTTTCTTATATGAATAGATTCTTCACTGGATAGTATAGCAACAGACTTCCATTCCCTGGGAGTACAGAAGCAGACACTCATCGCCAGAGAGTAGAGAGACATGTATCATCATATAATAAATAGCACTGCGAACGTTTTTCCATGAATATACCCTCATGACCAGATAATACAGCAACAGACATTCATCGCCAGATGGTACAGCAACTGACATAAATCACCAGATAGTGGAGCTATGGACATTATCAGATAATACAGCGACAGACTATTATTACCAGATAGTACAGCAACAAACATTATTTACAAGATTGTATTGCAGCAAGCGCTCATTGCCAGATAGTAGAGCAACAGGCGTTTATCACCAGATTGTTCAGTAACTGATATTCAATGCCAAATTGTCCAGTAACAGACACTCATTACCAGATAATACATCAGCGAATATTAATGACCAGATAGTTCAGCAAACGGACATTATTTACCAGATTATACAGCAGTAAATATTCATTCCTGGATAGTACATCAGCAGACATTCATCTCAAGGTAGTATGGCAGCGAACATGTATTGCCATATAATACCGTCTGAAACATTTTTCTCATATATAGACATTCATCTCCAGATACAGTCATTCATTGAAACATAGTACAGCAATGGTCATTTATTACCAGATAGTATAGCAATAGACATTCATTACCAGATAGTTGAGCAGCAGACATTCATCACCATATAGTACAGCAATGGACATTCATCACCGTATAGTACTGCAACAGACATTCATCACCAGATAGTACAGCTACAGACACACGTTGCCAGATAGTAGATCAGCAAATATTCATGACTATATAATACAGCAGTAAACATTCATTACCAGATAGTACAACAACAGACATTAATCACAAGATTATAAGGAATTTGATATTCATTCCTGGGTAATACAGAACCAGACATTCATCTCAAGGAAGTATGGCAGTAAACATTCATCGCCAAAAAATACCAACTGAAACATTTTCCTCATATATAGACATTCATCACCAGAGAGTACAGCAACAGACATCCATTCCCGGAGAGTACAGAAGCAGTCACTCATTGCCAGAGAGTAGAGACATGTATCATCATATGATAGATAGCACTGCGAACGTTTTTTTATGAATATACCCTCATGACCAGATAATACAGCAACAGACATTCATCGCCAGATGGTACAGCAACTGACATTAATCACCAGATAGTGGAGCAATGGACATTATCAGATAATACAGCGACAGACTATTATTACCAGATAGTACAGCAACAAACATTATTTACAAGATTGTATTGCAGCAGGCGCTCATTGCCAGCTAGTAAAGCAACAGGCGTTTATCACCAGATTGTCCAGTAACTGATATTCAATGCCAAATTGTCTAGTAACAGACACTCATTCCCAGATGGTTCAGCAACAGACATTCATCACCGTATAGTACGGTTGCAGACACTCATTGCCAGATAGTACATCAGTGAATAATCTTGACCAGATAATACAGCGGTAGACATTGATTACTAGATAGATCAGCGACAGACATTACTTACCAGATTATACAGCAGTAAATATTCATTCCTGGATAGTACATCAGCAGACATTCATCTCAAGATAGTATGGCAGCGAACACGTATTGCCATATAATACCGTCTGAAACATTTTTCTCATGTATAGACATTCATCTCCAGATACAGTCATTCATTGAAACATAGTACAGCAATGGACATTCATCACCAGATAGTACTGCAACGAAGATTTATTACAAGATTTCATTGCAGCAGGCGCTCATCGCCAGATAGTAGAGCAACAGGTGTTTATCACCTGATTGTCCAGTAACTGATATTCAATGCCGGATTGCCCAGTAAAAGACATTCGTTGCCAGATAGTACATCAGCAAATATTAATGACCATATCATACAGCAATAGACATTCAGTACCAGATAGTACAACAACAGACATTAATTACCAGATTATACAGCAGTAGATGTTCATTCGTGGATAGTACATCAGCAGACATTCATTTCAAAGCAGTACGGCAGCAAACCTGTATCATCTTATAATACCACTGCAAATATTTTTCTTTAATATAGACATTCATCACCCGATAGTACAGCGACAAAGATTTATTCCCAGGTAATACAGCCGCAGACATCCATCACTAGATAGTCCAGCAGCAGACACTCGTCGCCAGAGAGTACAGAAGCAAACATTCATCTGAAGACAGCATGGTTGCAGACATGTATTGCCATATAATACTGCTGCAAACATTTTTTCATACATAGATATTTTTATCCATATACAGTCATTCATTGGCACGTAGTACAGCAGCAGACACTCGTTGCGAGTAACAGACATTTATTGCCAGATTGTCGAGCAACAGACATTCATCACCACATAGTATAGTGGCAGACATTCATTGCCGGACAGTACAGCAGAGACATTCATGGCTAGCAGTACAGCAACAGATATTTTCCCCCATATATAGACGTTCGTGACCAGTGTTGCGTCAATCATTCTCAACCAGATCCATCCAGAAACATTCATCACCAGATGTTACAACAGGAGACACTCATGACCATACAGTGCTGCAGCAGACATTCATTCCCAGATGGTTCAGCAACAGATGTTTATTTCCATATAGTACAGCTACAGACTTCGAGGTAATATAGCAGTAAAAATTCATCGCCAGAAAGTATGGTGGCAGACATTCATCACCGGATAGTACAGCGGGGAAACATTCATACTAGATAGTGCAGCAAGAGATATTCGACAGCAGATATTCTTCCCCATGTCTGAACATTCATCCCCAGATACAGTTAATAATGGAGTATAGTACAGGGGCAGACATTTCATGACCAGATAGTACTGCGGCAGACATTCATCTCCAGAGAGTACAGTGGCAGGTGTTAATTACCAGATAGTGCAGCAACGGACATTAATTACCAGATAGTACGGCAACAGATATATCCCACAGGTGACGTTCATCACAAGATGTACTGCAGCAGACATTATTCCCCATGTATAAAGATTCATCTGCAGATACAGTCATTCGTGACCAGATTGTATGACAGCAGACATTACAGCAGTAGACATTCATCACCTTATATAGCCATACATCACTAGATAGTAAGCAGACATTCATCACCAGGTATTTGAGGACGTTCATGACCAGATAGTACACAGATAGACATTCATCACCAGGCAGTCATTTTTCAGTGGCAGACTTTTATTTCCAGAGAGTACAGCGGCAGACTTGTATTTCCAGATATACCCAGATACAGTCATTCATTGCCAGATATTATAGCAATAGACATTCATTACCCGGTAGTAAAGTAGATGACATTCATCATCAGATAGTACTGCAGCAGAAGACATTCATCACTAGATAATACAGCAGCAGACATTTATGACCAGATCATACAGCGGCAGACATCCATGTGGAGGCAGTACCAAAGCAGTTATCCATTTCCCGGCAGTACCAAAGCAGTCTTCAATATTGAGGCAATACCGAAGCAGGCATTCGTCCCAAGGCAGTACCAAAGCAGGCGTTCATTTCCAGGCTGTACCAAATCAGGTATTCTTTTGCAGGTAGTACCGAAGCAGTCATCTTTTTGCAGGCAGTATACCAAAGCAGGCATTCGTCCCCTCGTAGTACCAGAGCAGGCATTCATCCCCAGGCAGTACTGAAGCTGACATTCATTTCTATGCAGTACCGAAGCAGGCATTCTAAAGTGGCAGACTTGTATTTCCAGAGAGTACAGCGGCAGACTTGTATTTCCAGAGAGTACAGTGGCAGACTTGTATTTCCAGAGTGTACAGCGGCAGACATGCATTTCCAGATATACCTAGATACAGTCCAATAGCCAATAGTACAGCAGCAGACACCCATTACCTGGTAGTAGATGACATTTATCAATAGATAATACAGCGGCAGACATTTATGTTAAGGCAATACTGAAGCTGTCATCCATTTCCAGGCAGTACCGAAGCAGTCATCCATTTTCAGGTAGCACCAAAGCAGGCATTTGTCCCCAGGCAGTACCGAAGTAGGCTTTCTTTTGCAGGTTGTACTGAAGCAGGCTTTCTTTTGCAGGTAGTACCAGAGCAGGCTTTCTTTTGCAGGTAGTACCGAAGCAGCTATTCATTTCCAGGCGGTACCAAAGCAGTCATTTGTCCCCAGGCTGTACCAGAGTAGGCATTCGTCTTCAAGCAGTACCAGAGTAGGCATTCATCTCCAGGCAGTACCAGAGCTGGCAGTCTTTTGCAGGCAGTACCGAAGCAGGCTTTCTTTTGCAGGTAGTACCAAAGCAGCTATTCATTTCCAGGCGGTACCAAAGCAGTCATTTGTCCCCAGGCTGTACCAGAGTAGGCATTCGTCTTCAAGCAGTACCAGAGTAGGCATTCATCTCCAGGCAGTACCAGAGCTGGCAGTCTTTTGCAGGCAGTACCGAAGCAGGCTTTCTTTTGCAGGTAGTACCAAAGCAGGCATTCTTTTGCAGGCAGTACCGAAGCAGCTATTCATTTCCAGGCGGTAACAAAACAGTCATCCATTCCCATGCAGTACCAGTGCAGGCATTTGTCCCCAGGCAGTACCAGAACAGGCATTCGTCCCCAGGCAGTACCAGAGCAGGCATTCGTCCCAGGAAGTACCAGAGCAGGCATTCGTCCCAGGAAGTACCAGAGCAGGCATTCGTCCCCAGGCAGTACCAGAGCAGGCATTCGTCCCCAGGCAGTACCAGAGCAGGCATTCGTCCCCAGGCAGTACCAGATCAGGCATTCGTCCCCAGGCAGTACCAGAGCAGGCATTCGTCCCCAGGCAGTACCAGAGCAGGCATTCGTCCCCAGGCAGTACCAGAGCAGGCATTCGTCCCCAGGCAGTACCAGAGCAGGCATTCGTCCCCAGGCAGTCCCAGAGCAGGCATTTGTCCCCAGGCAGTACCAAAGCTGACATTCATTTCTAGGCAATACTGAAGCAGGCATTCTACAGCGGCAGACTTGTATTTTCAGATAGTACAGCGGCAAACATTTATTTCCAGATATACCCAGATACAGTCATTCATTGCCTGATAGTACAGCAGTAGACTACCATTAACCGGTAGTAAAGTAGATGGCATTCATCAATAGATATTACAGCAGCAGGAAACATTCATGATCAGATAGTACGGCGGCAGACATCCATGTGTAAGCAATACTGAAGCTGTCATCCATTTCCAGGCAGTACCAAAGCAGTCATCCATGTTGAGGCAATACCGTAGCAGGCATTCATCCTGAAGCAATACCGAAGCAGGCATTCGTCCCCAGGCAGTATACCGAAGCAGGCATTCGTCCCCAGGCAGTATACCGAAGCAGGCATTCGTCCCCAGGCAGTATACCGAAGCAGGCATTCGTCCCCAGGCAGTATACCGAAGCAGGCATTTGTCCCCAGGCAGTATACCGAAGCAGGCATTCGTCCCCAGGCAATACCGGAGCAGGCATTCGTCCCCAGGCAGTACCAGAACAGGCATTCATCCCCAGACAGTACCGAAGTTGACATTCATTTCTAGGCCAAAGCAAGCATTTGTCCATCTATGAGTATCTGCATGGCAAAAATCCATTTTGTGAAATATGGCAGAAGCAGCAGTAGACACGCCTAACGAAAGATATTACGCTATCGTTATTCGACATTCATGTCAAGTTTTTTTTTACCTTCTCTCGACATATACTTATTAGATGATATCCACCCCTCTCAAGATGTCTTAAAATTGTTCAATAGCATTCGTACTAGGAACTGTGTTTTCATAGAAAAGTATGTGTCGCGTGTTTCTTCACAAAATTTGAAACAATTGGCTGATTGTGCAAAATTCTTTAACGAATTGTTTGAAGCGTCGAGAGAATTTCCACAAAAAAGAAGCCCATTTCTGTCGAGGTATATAATGGAAGTTATTGCATTTCTGGCTTAATTATAGATGGTTTGAGGAATGAAATCTTATTCAGAGGAACCCAGTGATGCATTTCCATCACAAAGGATGCAAAGTAAAGTTGGAAATAGAATCTTCTGCATAGCCACAAAACAAAATTGTTGAACTGATGTTTCTATAGTAGAAATTTTTTAACCTTGTGCAGAAAAGACAAGGAAGAATTTGACAAGAACTGATTTTTTAACAAATGCATACTTATTGGATGACATGAGAAGTCATCATAGAAACTTGGTGAAGGCAAATCTAAAATTGTCTCTGGTATAATATGTTGTGAAAAATGAAAGTTACTCAGAATGATAAACATAATGTAATCACTATTTGATCGAGAAATATTGTGACATTTTGTTCAATTATCTCTTTTTCTTTTTCAATCAAATATTGATTACATACAAATGGGTTTTTTTGTTTTTTTGTCTTACAAAGCAGGTAAGTATGGTAGGTATGGTTTCTTAACGTGTGGTCTTGGAAAATGAATGTAAGGAAGATTATTCTCTACAAATGCATTTTTTATGGATTACCCAAAAAGCCTTTACAATGAGATTGGCAAACCTTTTCGAGAGAACTGTGGAAATCTTTTAAAATGAAATGGATGAAAATCTAAACTGGGTTTGTCATAAAGTGATCAACACTTGTCTGCCAAGAATAACATCATGCTACATCTATTATTGAATACAATTTTGATAAGAGAAACAATAGGCAGCTGAGATTACTCAAAGTAACAATGAGAATTGTGATTAAAGAAGTAATATCTACTTGGAGAGATTCAATATTGACTCAATACTGATAAAATAATGGGAAACATCCAGTGTTAGTAACTAGTTAATGACCTAAAACCTGTTTATTTATGTAACAAAGATATCTTACATAAATGTATGTATGCAAGCCAACACTTCTGTCGAAGTGAAGTCTTGTTCTGTACTGGCAGTTTGAGGTGACCTGAAGCCTCCTCTTCCATTTACCATTATCCTTTCGATTAGGGAAGGGCGCTACTCCATCCCTTATTCTTTCCACCCTATTCACATAGCTTCGGGTGTACTCAGTTAGCTGCTGAGTTTACAGTGAAATCTCACCTAATTGTGAGTTTTCCACGCTCTTACCTCTATCTGGGAATTGAACCCAGGTTCTGCTTGTGAAGCAGACATACTAACCATTACTCTATCTGTGGATTAATGAACAAATTCATGGAAGGATGATAAAAGACTTATTGAAATTACTTATCATTTTCATAAAATGCTAATATATTGCTGATTATTTTCTATAATGTACACATAAAAGTCAAATAAAGTTCATTATTGTCTATTAATCGTTGTTGGATTCAAATTTCTTGATTTTGTAAAAAAAAATGTTCCATTGAGTGTTGTCTGGACTAATCTTTTTTTTTCAACTCCTGTCTGACTCCATACTACATAGCTTTAGTATAAGCTGCCCTTAGAAAAACTCAGAATTCATTCCCCCTGACATCAACATTGAAACCTTACAAAACATAGCTTCATATCAATGGACCGTATCATCTAAATTGTAAGACGAGCATTCCTTGAAAATTACTTGCTGAATCATTTTTTGCAAAAAATCCACTTTTGCATACTAAGTATTTTTCAATAAAAAAAATATGCACAACTAATAATATTCGTAATTTTTATTTGTCTTAACTTTCATAAAATCTTGAGAAATTATATGAAAGATAACCTGAGATGAAAGAAATGTTGGATTGTACTTGAAATCGATCATTCTCGAGGTTTTACATTAGAATAGATGAATTCAACAACATATATTCTAATTATTTCTCTTGATAATGTTGAATTAAGGTTGCTTAATTCAGTCAAAATCTAATGAAAAATTGGAGGGTAAAAAAATGTATGCTGATATGTACTATAAATGACTTTGTGTTGTATGAGTTGTGGTCGAATCAGATTGGATACAATTTGTCTCCCAACATTTGCTCCTTGAGATTAGTTTGATCATCATGAACAAGGTTTTGAAGATGGCTACTCATTTCCAACATCTGAAGAAGCTGAAATAAATTTTGGGCTAAAAAATTGCACAAGCCTGACGGTTGCTCGGTCTAAGTTCACTCCTCCTTCCGTTCCGACTGAAGATGATTACTATAACTTTTTTGTATTGAATATATGATGAATAAATCAGTAGATAATTGAGACTAGTCATTTGTTGAGAGAACTGCCTCCCAATCACTTGGTTACCATTTCAAACCCTGGTTGTGAAATGTTAATTTTATTCATGGGTTTGATTTAACGTGATGTGATAGACAAACTGAAGAATTTGAATCTGGTGAGAATTAGTTCTTAAGTTTACAGGGGAAAAAACGAAGTTACCTCTGACTTGGAGTAAAATTATTTTCCTAATCATCTTTTTTCCCCCTACGACCGGAACAGTCTTAATGAAAAAAATGACTAAAGCATTCCAGGGAAATAGGGGAGTAACTCTGAAGTCAGTGGACAACAGTGAGAAGAGCTAAACCTTCACCCACATATATTGAATTCGAATGCAGTTGGTGCTTAAATAGAACTGATTTTTTTCCTTGTCAGAATGTGCTGTCACTATGACGTAAATATAAGCATGACCAAAAGTTGTGACGTAGTTTAATAATTTCTACTTGTGAAATCACAGATTGCATAAACAGCTTGTACCTTTACATTTTGCGGATAATATTTCTTCATTTGTCAGTCATTCATACTAAAAAATTGAAACAAATGGACTTGCCTAAGGCAAGGTAGTCAAGTGAATACCTCGTTTGAAAAAGATACTTGACATCAATATCAAGTTCAGATCAGTCTAGGAAAGGGCTAGAATAATGAGGTTTTGTAACCTAATACTGTGAATCGAATATCACTGATCAATGTCTTGTGAAACTAGCTCGTTAATCATTGCACTACTAATGCTAATTAGTGACGATCGAACTCGGTACAACAGTAGTGGTCAGCGAGACTAAATTGTTAACTATCACTTCTGTCAGGCACCCTATTATTAACTAGGGTTAGCTACAAATAATAGACCATTTAATGAATATTCATTTCTCTACAATAACAATACTTCGCAAGACAGATTAATAACGATTGCTCTATGTAAAGCTCAATATAAGTATACTTAGTAAGTGTATCATATTCAATCTAACATCAGTATATGTGTATTATATCCACTGCTATACGAAAGCTTGCTTTACAGCCAATTCTCTGTCACAAAAGATTTCATATCACCATAAATTTTTACTGGGTTTGTGAGCATCTGTTCTTATCACAATTCATTCTGTGCATCCATCAGAAAGATGGGTTTCAAGGTATCAGAAAAGGCTAAGAGAGCCCATAAGGTCGTCGTGTAGCGTTGAACTGGCTGACATGAAGGTTATTGGGGGGTGGGGGTCCAGGAATGCTGAATTCTTATCCTCAAAGGTTAATGGTAATTGTTTCTTCGCTTTACGCCATTTGGGCTTGTGGAAAGGTTTCATAGAAATTCTCTACTCTCAGCGGAAAGCAGAGGAAAATATATCTATCCCGTATATTTTGGTGGATGAGATATGGCCTCAACTTCAAGATATATATATATATATATATATATATATATATATATATATATATATATATATATATATATATGAATATATATATATATATATATGAATATATATATATATATATATGAATATATATATATATATATGAATATATATATATATATATATATATGAATATATATATATATATATATATATGAATATATATATATATATATATATATGAATATATATATATATATATATATGAATATATATATATATATATATGAATATATATATATATATATATATATGAATATATATATATATATATATATATATGAATATATATATATATATATATATATATATATATATATATATATGAATATATATATATATATATATATATATGAATATATATATATGAATATATATATATATATATATATATGAATATATATATATATATATGAATATATATATATATATATATATGAATATATATATATATATATATATATATATATATGAATATATATATATATATATATGAATATATATATATATATATATATATATATATATATATATATATATGAATATATATATATATATATGAATATATATATATCATATATATATATCTGAATATATATATATATATAAATCATACTTTTTTCTAACGATTAACTTAATGCTAGTTCTTCAAAGATATTCAATTATTGCAACACGTTTCAAAAAATCTTTTTAAAAGTGCTTGTTGGTAACTAGTGATGGATTTTGGTGCAAAATAGAAATTGTGTAAACTACAGCTTTTTTTTCCAAGACAGAAGACCCCAACAACTTTCGTTGAATTACCACTATGAAAGTTTGTACGGGATATTGAGTTGGGTGTCTTCATATTTAATATCTGCTGGCAAAGGATCTTGGAATAAACATGTTACTAAAGAGGGAAGAGCTTTGGTAGGCTGGAGGGCTGCCTTACACCTTGCCTTATAATAATGGAAATTGGTTCAATATCACAGGCAGAAAATTTATCCCTGAAATTTACATTTTACCCCTAACCCCCAAAAAACAAAACAAAACAAAACAAAAAAAAATGATTGTAGGCTCTAAATATTTCATCTCAGTTGGTTATAAACTATAATTTTCAAAGACCTGTGATTTTGGTACCAGAAAAAAAAAAAAAGATGCATTTTTAGTATTGAACAAAAAGTTATGTTTAGAATTTTAAAGTACGGGAGGCTAAAACGACTATCGTTATCGACTTCTGTTTACATAACTAAAAATGAGTAAGAGCGTATTCTTTAGCATCAAATCGAAAATATCATTCATTTTTTTTGCCTTATTTGCATTTATTCCGATAGGATTTCAATTTTGTTTTTAGTGATTCATAAAATTTAAAATGTTACATTACAAACTAATATTCATCACATTGCTCTGTCGTGATATTGATGAATAGCTGAATACTAGATATGTAATAAAACAAATGGATATTCATGTTTTACATGCTTTTATCGTGACTGATGAATACACCGGAGGAAGATAATTCACACAGCGCATCTCCGCTTGAGACAGATCCTAGCACAAATCTTCTGGTTATACTATGATAACCAGAAGATATTGTTCTGTTCGTCCCGCTGTTGGAATCACAGTGATTAAATCACAAGGTCAAAAAGAGTGAAGATCTATCTGGGATCAAACTCTTTTTCACGTGGCCAGTGTTACGTCAGGATAAAAATCTGGGAGATTTGAATCCCGAATAGCGGCGAAACTGCGCACTCTGATGGTGTTGTGCTCAAAGAAATCCTCTGATGAATAAAATGTGAAAAAGTTTCAAACACTAAGCATTTTTAAAAATTATTTCGTGGCAATATTCCAAATAGTGGTTAGGAAAGTCAGTTTTATAAAAATTGGTGTTATAAAATTCTGTCTATTTTAAATAACACACAAGATCGAACGTTCCGAGACCAAATTTTCGTATTTTTAGTTTACTAATTTCGGTAAAAATTATGATGGTCTTTTTTTATTTACGAAGTGTTGAATTTCGATTTTTTTACGATCAGTATTTCCACAATAGTTTTAATATGATTTTTGAAATCAAATTTGCCATGACCAAGTTTTCAGAGACATATCTTTCCTAGAACTCCCTCCAAATATCCCCGTTACCAACTGAGGTAATTCTGATATTTACTCGATATAAATCATACATACTGGAATATCCCCCTCATTACTCAACTCCAGGTTTTCCAGACAGCAGGGGATAACCGGCCGGACACCGATTATTTTCCGCTTGGTAATAGTAATGCTATGTCTGTATTTTTTTATTCAGATTTTTAATATACTGGTAGCTTAGAAATTTGTTATTGGATGGGATTTAGACGGGTTACGGAACTGTGAGGGGTTCCGTAAGTTTTTATTTTGTTGTTGACTCAATTAAGATACGATTTACAGAATAGTATCAGAAGGTTCCTACAGATGAAATTAAGTGCGTGGTTACAACTACTTAGAAGGGAGCGTCGATGTATCATTCGATAGGGGGAAACAGATTGTCCTTAATCTCTCTGTGATTTCCTCTCTCTAAAATACAAAGTTTTCAAGTAAAAATGCTACACTGTTTATTGATGTAAATGAATTATAAACTTATGAGGGAGATAGTTTCGTGAAGTGAATATAAAATCTTTTCAAGGTGTAAAGTAAAAGTCTGTGATCAAGGTACTTGGCTTATAACTGAGCCGTTGCGTTGTTATATACACCAGTTCGTAAAAAGGGATTTAGTCGGACTGCCTTGTTATTTATTGGAATTCCCTGAATAAATAGAGGGTGGGGGACTTGAGACCTTTTTTCTGGGAATTCTCGCCATTTATGGTAAAAGGGAATAATTTTCAGGAAAAATGTTTAGCCTTTGGTAAATCCTCAAATGTGTTCCGTTTCCAAATTTAGTTATTGTCTTTTCGGGTAGATAGACAGATTAGAGAAGAAGAGCGAGAAAGAAAGAAAGAGTTTGTGAAGATATAAGATATTTAATTTAGTTATGCTTTTATCTTTTAATGAAATCTTATATATATATATATATATATATATATATATATATATATATATATATATATATATATATATATATATATATAACTACAGAATCAATCGAATGGAATTTTGAATTGAATTTTAAGGTCAAATATACGGTATTTCAAAACTATGAAGCTTGAAATAATCTTTGCAAATACCCATGTAAAAAAATATTTTGCCCAAGGTTTAGTGTGAGTATTTTTTTTTTTAGTTCACGAAGATTTTGTGGTAATAAGCCTCACCACACCTTAACATAAAGTTATATAAAGCATTAAGCATTTCAATATTCTGTTCTCGCAATTTCACATATCGCAAACCAGTGCCGAGTAAGTTGTAATGTGATATGTCGAGCCCAAGTAAGGATGGTTGAAGCTGTTGCCAGCGTAAGGACATTATTCACTTTTTACATTCTTCATTATTGAGTTACGAGTAAATACCCCGGTGAAAATTAATGGATACATCAGAATTTCCGTTAGACAGTTTCTTCTAGAAAAGAAACTACTACACGCGTTTCAGTGGAAGAGTCCAATGTTTTAAATGGTGCTCAGGAGATATTCTTATGAACATAGTTGTTACCTTGGCGTAGAAGAGTCCATGGTTACAGACAGAACAACAAAAATCACTCTCGTCATTGTATATAGATGTCTATGGTCAATTCGTTGAAGAAAATATCAAAAGTTACCTCCCTTGAATAATATTTATTAACACTGAGATGTATAAACAATTGCTTTAGGTCTCACAGAAAAGATTGATTTATATTTATTCAAGATAGGTGTACGTGTGTATGTTTATATATGTATTACGTGTTTGTGTACATGTATGTATGTCTTTATGTGTGTGATTATGTGCATGTTCATGTTTGAGAGGGCATCAATAAATCTTCAGCCTGACATGTAGTTATTCGCCGAAGTTTTATCTAAAATGTATTATGTTCGATCTATGTGATTAATAATCACCAATGAATTGAGTGCATTGACAAGGAAGGAGATTACGGTGAAAGATAAATATTTTTTGAGTAAAATAAGTTCTTTTCTCATCATCAGGCTACAGATTTACTTATTTACCTACGGATGTATACATATTTTGTAAATATGTATATAGATGTAATGACCCGAAAAACTCGGTCTAAGGGAAATAACTCTCACATGAATACTAATTTTCGTTGTCTAACTTTTTTTTCTTATTGTGAAAAATTTCTTAAAATTGCCCTTTCTAGGTTACAGGCTGAGTTAAACGATAAATATGTAATATAGAGCTATTTAAACAAAACCCCCTATTCACTCAAACTATGGTAAGAAGAGAACAAAGCCCATGGAAATTCAAATCAGTACGGCAAAATAAATAACTGTTTGAATGAATTATCAAATAATGGAAAAAAATAGCATCACTTTTCTTGCTTTTTTTTCTTTTTTCTTTTTTTTTTCTCTTTTGTGTTTCTACTTTTGCTGTTCACAGCATCCTGGCGCTACTTTATGAAAATAGCATTAAAAAATGATATTTTTTATGGAATGGTATTTAACGCACATATAGTAAAATAATGGATTTGCTACACAAACACGTTTATGTTTCTGAACCCCAAAAGGGCCGACACATAAACGTGCTTGAGTAGCGATTCCATCATTTCACCATATTTAAAGCTTTACTCTAAATGCTTGTGTATACAGCACTTTATAAAATGAACCCATCACACATCGGATATTGAATTACTGAATCATACTTTGGTATATATATATATATATATATATATATATATATATATATATATATATATATATATATATATATATATATATATACTATTAAGAATATTGTCACTAAAATTGACGATATGATGCTTTTGCTACCATATAACAACAATAACCCTAAACTGAGGATTTAATTTCCGCCATTTTTACGAAAATACTGATGGGAAGATAGCTTACATAAATCATCATCCCTTTGATCTGATTTCATTTTGTATGAATTTTCTTATTACTTTTCCTTTTTTCAACATTATACAGCTTATGCCATTTTTAATATGGAGTCATGTAAGCAGTACCTTTATCCTCACTTCCGTAAAAATGACAGAAATTAAGTACTTAGTTCAGAATTATAGTTACATTGTACATAGAATCTCCCCAGTGAGACACAAATTGATTTTCCCGAGACTAAAAAATGTTTGGATTGTTCGGGAGTCTAATGAATCGAATGCATCTGAAATTGGAAGGATAAAATCATTCTAAGATAACTATTTTATGAATTTCAGACAGGAAATAATCTAATTCTATGCTGTACCTTAATCACTAAATGGAAATAATTTTCCAATACTCTCTATTAAATACTAGATGTTACTTTTCAAGTATACTTAAGATTCTAGTGTTTCCATTCGCATAAAATACACAAGTTTTTAGAGGGCCATGAAAATTTTGGTATAGTTGTTATATTGTAGTTATATTTTAAATATATCTATCATATAAATACGAATACAAGAAGCCCGGTCGCTGAAAGATTAAACTCCACTCCTACTTCTATTCAAGCTGAAGATGATGAATGCAACTTTATCGGGTATAAAAAATGAATAACCTGGCAGCTATATAAAACTTGTCAATTTGACCCAGTGTGTAAAGGAGCTGCTTAGTAATTACCTTCCCGTGATTTCAAATTATACCAGGGAAATGCTATTTTCTTTATATATTGTTTTAGTTTAAGGAGACGAGGTAAACAGACAGTGAAGTTTTTACTCCCCTGAGTAAGATGAGGATTATTCTTGTTACGGTGGGAAAATAAAGTCAACTCAGACTGTGTTGTTTGAAAAAAATGCTTTAATCTACTTTTAACTAAGTTTTGTTTAAAATACGAAGTAAAAAAGTGACCAGCAACATTTTCTTTTTTAAAAATCTCAACTCTTATATATTTTCATTGTAAAATAATGTCAGAAAAAGATTTTAATGATTTAATAGAGTAGCAAACAATTTTTAAAAGTCGGCCAATCTGCTACTTGTAAGCCAGTTTGGTAACCCTGCCTCGCTTACACAATGAATGCAGCGAAAACATGTTCAGAAAATCTTTATTCATTCCCGAATAACACAGATAATCTTTGCTAACGCAGGTGTAAAATGATTATCTTATTTATTTGTCTAGCTATCGTATCTTTCACCAGCGAAAGCATTGGAAAATAGAAAATTAGTTGCTACCGAAAAAACACTATAAATCCCAATCTGCTATAGTCAATCACACTTGTCACATATGGAATGCACCTTAAAAGAATGAACAATCGATTTATGGAGATCCCATCTTTCTATGTCTTCTAGTGCTCAAGTTATCAAGCTTCAAAATGCGTGACTAACGGGCTGGACCGGTCTTGTAGTTTTTCGAAATCTACAGGAATCTACAAAAACACATCTTATCGAGAGGTAAAAACCGCACTTTCTATTTTTAAAAGTTTCCGAGGTATGGGGCAGTCCTGTGACCACTACATTCGGTAAAAGTGACCATGCTTCCTGCTCAATCGTAATTATATATATATATATATATATATATATATATATATATATATATATATATATATATATATATATATATATATATATATATTAGTTTAGTGGGAAAATAATTGCAGTTTTTGTCATTTTAAGATTTGATGATTAATTTTGGTGACAAAAATGAACGGGTCTTTCTCACCCTTCAAGGTGTCGAAAGTGTTTAATAGATTTTCCCCTTCCTTTAAGGGGTGAAATGCAAAGGGGACTTTTTTTCTAAATCAAAATTAAATTGAAATAAAATTTGAGAAGAAAGCATTTTGGAACATCTTTTCTTGGGTCGGGGGAAATTCTTATTGCAAAACTAGACCCTTAATTTCCGTTCAATATATATATATATATATATATATATATATATATATATATATATATATATATATATTATGATAATGATTAAATAACTGTGTCATCCACAGACAGCTGTTTCGTTGTATTACAACTCTTCAGGGTGGCTATAGACTATCCATTACCACGAGGTAGGATCGAAACCTTCGCTTCAGACCAAGATGCTGGATTCTTATCTCTACCCTACGCAGAACTGGACGGTCAGCAAGGTTGAATTTAAGCGATATATTTACTTACGCATGAATTCCCCATCCATTAGAGTGCTTCATTCCTATATTGGTAGAGCATTGCATAAGCTTATAATGTACGAGTTACCTCACTTAAAGAGTGCTCAACCCTGAATAAGGGAGCGTTATACGAGTCGGATAACTCATCTGAGGGACGGATATTCAGCTAGTATATAGATATATCAAAGCAACTTTAAAAAAATGTTGGCGAAGAAGCACCAAATACGATTTATATGGGTTGCTGCAGACTGTATTTGGTACTTTTAAACACAAAAAAAATAATTCATTTTTTGTAATATGTGAACGATATAGTTAAAAAAAAACTCAAATGGCAGTGGGCTGGCCATGTTGCAAGAATGGTGGACAACTGATGGACATTGCGACTAACGACATGGGTCCACCGAGATCACATGCGCAACCGAGGCCGGCAGAATATTAGATGGAGATACGAGCTAGACAAATTCAGAAAGTACTGGCTCTGCGACGCCCATGAGAGAGAAGTGTGGCGAATCCTAGGGAAGGTCTATGTCCAACGACGGACGTTGAAAGACTGATGATGATGATGATGATGATGATGATGATGATGATGATGATGGTTTCTTTTAACTCATTTGGCAATGAAGAAATTATTAAGCGGGAAGACTGTAACTAATAATAACGGTAAAATAGAATTCAAAAAATATTTTTTGTAATAAATCAAATAGTCGAATGAATATTAGTAAAATTCAGGGAGAATTTAAGATCTATTTACTGAAGTAAATTTTGTTTTTTTTTTCTGGCTTTTACTTATGAATTTGTGTTTACTGTCCCATGAAATTTAGATTTCACGTTGCAAAATAATTAAATAAAAAAGTAGGGTTTTTTTTTTTTTTTGCTGGCTGCTTGTGTGAAACGAACTGATTCACAAAGTGAAGATTTTCGTAGTTTGATAAGAGAATGGAAACAGAGATAGGAAGAGTGAGAGAGAGATGAAAAAGCCTTGCTTCCCCCCTTTTTTTTTCTAGCTCAAACTGTCATAACTCACAAGGTTGCCAGACTTGGGTCTCTGATTGAGATCCGGCATTTTTATTTCATTTTTGCAAACATGTTTGTCTGATACCGAGAGTTAACAAAAATGACTCTTCATCTCATTCATTCATGTCTCTTGATGAACTCATTTCAAGGAGGAAATCCCACCGAAACGAATCAGCCCAATATAAACATTCGGTCACAGCACAAGACAACACTGATGAAGCAGGGCCCAACTTTTGACACCGTGAATTGGTCTCTTTGGTAGACAAAACTTGGCTTCCCGAATAAGATATTTGATATTGGAACTTCCAGAAAGGAAGCGGTCCAGCATGAAAATATTTACATTTGATGACGAGCAGGTCGTGTCGTGGAGTCTCGGTTAAGTAATACGCTTGCACCCACCCGACCACACACATTCCTAAAATATGTCGTGAGAGCGGAAGTCGTTGAATGAATAGTTCAGTTGTCATTAGACTTCGCTAAAGCAAGCAAATTAACAGTTGGCACATACGACGTCAAGCAACAATCACTTGCAATCATCAAATTGATGCGGTTTTAAACCCTTATGTACGTTTCAGTTATTGATAGACCTCGATATAAAACGATTCTTTGAGGAGTAAGGAAAGAAGAGGCATTATGTTTCAAGTTAAAGGTTCCCAACCTAGCTTACATGTATCCCCCCCATTCCTTAAAGAGAATATAAGGGGATCTGAGAGTATAACCATTGTCTACACTTATTAAAAAACAGCCGATAAACATAATCAGATGGACAAGATTTCCTCTTCTCTCTCTCTCGTTTCCCTTCGTACTAATGTTGCCAAAACGCAGGTTCGAACACCTTACAATTCGAGACTGACATATTTAAAGAATTAATCACTGTGTATCTGATGGAGCTGGAAAGAGGAATTGAAGGATATTTCTCAAACCTTTCACTTGGAATTAGATGGAACTCTTATCTAAATCAATATATATATATATATATATATATATATATATATATATATATATATATATATATATAGATAGATAGATAGATAGATAGATAGATAGATAGATAGATAGAGAGAAAGATAGATAGATAGATAGATAGATAGATAGATAGATAGATAGATAGATAGATGGATAGTAGAATGTGGATTCGCTACACAAACTTGCTCATGTTTCTGCCCTGGGGAGAAACATGAGCTAGTTTGCGTAGCGAATCCACATTCTATTATTTATTTCCAGCTCTACTCTAAAACAACTTGACTTCAATAGTAAAAAGTTCTATCTATAGAGCACTCTATGAAATAAATCCATTACATATCAGAAGTGGCTCTATATTATTAATATATAATTATATTATGTTATACTGCTTGCCTGATCTGTACCACATGTACTATATATATATATATATATATATATATATATATATATATATATATATATATATATAAATAATCGGAAATTATCAATTTTCGATTCTTGATTTTTTTAGTGTACATAGGGACCTGTCAGGATTCCAACGAGATATAGAGGGCTAAAAAGGTTTGAAACCTCTGCCATTAGTGAATAATATCTCTTAGTTCTTTCTACTTCTTACTAAACAATTTCAGAGAATCATCTCCTCCTGGAACAACAATCACACACGAGTAAAACAGAATGTATCTTGCGTGTCACGTCAAGGGACTCTAGATAGCAGACTATTTTCTTCAGTGAGTTCTATCGTCACTTGATGTTGCTTTGTGTCACACGAAGCTAAACTTGAATAACTACGTCACCTCGCCGTTGAGTAATGGACAGCAAGCCAGTCTCGTAGATCATTGGCTTCACTGGAAGCCCCAGATACAAGACCTTGTGCAATACTGAGCAAAGCTTGATAAATATCAATAAGTATCTTATTTGATGAAATTTTTAACAGAAGTATACCTTTTTCTTTAGAACGCTCAAGCATGATACAGTCAGATTCCATTCTGACGTCTCTCCAATCTATTTCAATATCTCCCCTCGCAATTTAACAACCAATATAACAACATTCTTTCCTCGTGATGTGTCAATGCAAAGTCAAAGATGGGGCGGAAAATTTCAGAGTTTATAACACGCTGTGCGTTGTCTATCACACACACACACACACACACACACATATATATATATATATATATATATATATATATATATATATATATATATATTTACATATATATATGTGTGTGTGTGTGTGTGTTTGTATGAGTTGGCTTGTTTGTTTGTTGTGTGGATGTAAGGTAAACTGACAAAATACACAAAACGAAAGAAACAAACGTTGATATGAAAGATAAATTGATGGCCAGCCTAAATGTAACATCACTGTACACAAATATTCCAGATAAAAATGCCTACACCAACTAAAAAAAACACAA
>OY735207.1:45267178-45344678 GCA_963457665.1 Thysanoteuthis rhombus | reverse complement strand
TATTTTTTTCTGCGCCATGTCACATAGACATACCAGCCAAGGATTACTCTAGCCATACACTTAGCCTATGCCTAACACACATTCCATTTGTATATTCGCTATTCCAATTGACATACATAAATACATGGACAATATATATATATATATATATATATATATATATATATATATATATATATATATATATATATATATATATATATATATATATATAAAATGCCTCAATCTGTTAGGCTAACTGTGTCGCGAGTGGGCACATGTTTTCATATTTTGCATGTTGTTCACGAACTGACTGATCCTACGAATGACGCGCATTGAAATAGTTTCATATACAAATGAAAAAGTAAAAGAAAAAATGACTTTCTCTACGGTCGCCATATGGTATGTGACTGATGACAAATACAGAGGCAAACAAGTTATGAAATATAATCACATCTTCCTCTCTATACTCATCTATTCGTCTCTCTTCATTTCTCTCTCTCTTTATATATATATATATATATATATATATATATATATATATATATATATATATATAGATAGATAGATAGATAGATAGATAGATAGATAGATAGATAGATAATTCTGTTGCTCAAGGATGAAAAAGAAGCATTTGATTTACACAACAATCATTTATTTTCCAACATAATTTCCTTCTGTGCCAACGCCTTCCAATTATTTTCATTGACCGATCACTATACAGTGAACATTTCAGATCAAAATTCAGCTAATAACTATGTCAGGCTACAGACTCTAATTATAAACGCGGTACTACCCAGAAGCTTTTGGAAATTTGAACAGTGAGCCCGAACTGTATGTTTTACTTTTATCGCCACCCTTTATGGGGCCGTTGTGTATATGTATGAGAAGAGTGCTTCGGAGGGAACATTATAAATTAGGCGTTAGGGGAAAATGTTTTCATTGTAAAAGTCACAAATTCAACTTGTGTCTGAAACAGAGTTAAGTCCCGAAAGACTAGAACACCGCTATTATAATGCTTCTAAATAAAAAAAGGTAACCCCAAAGACCTTAACAACTACAGGCCTATAAGCCTGCTCAACTGCATTTACAAACTTTTCACAAAAATCATCACTAACCGGATTACTAAAACACTGGACGAGAATCAACCACGAGAACAGTCTGGATTTAGAAGAAAATACTCGACCATGGACCATCTTCATTCAATAAATCAGCTGAAAGAGAAGGCAGCAGAATACAAAATGCCACTCACGGTTGCATTTATAGACTTCAAGAAGGCATTCGACTCCGTAGAAATTCCCATGGTCATCAAGGCCATCACCCTACATCACCCTGTATACGTTGAAGTACTGCAACATATATACAACCACAGCAACTCATTCGTTAGGCTACATAAGGACTCTGAACCGTTTCAGCTCCAAAAAGGTGTAAGACAAGGTGATACCAGCTCACCCAAACTATTTACAGCCTGCCTTGCGATGATTTTCCGGAACATGGACTGGGAAAATAGAGGAATCAAAACAGACGACGAATATTTGAGCAACTATCTCCCGATAGTCACTTATGGAGCTGAAACATGGAACCTAACCAAAAGACAGGCCTGCAAACTGAGAAGTATGTAACGTGCACATGAGAGAATCATGCTCAACCTTACATGGAGAGATCACAACACAGCACAGTATATAAGGAAGAAAACGGATGTCCGTGACATCATAGAAACTATCAAAAAACTCAAATGGCAATGGGCAGGCTATGTTGCAAGAATGAAAGACAACCGATGGACATCACGTCTCACAACATGGATCCCCAGAGATCACCTGAGGCCGAGAGAACACAATGGAGAGATGAACTAGACAAATCCAGGAAATATTGGCTCCGCGATGCCCATGATAGAGAATTGTGGCGAATCCTGGGGAAGGTCTATGTCCAACGACGGACTTTAAAGACGGGTGATGATGATGATGATGATGATGATGAATATACACGAGAGAGAGAGGGGGGGGGCTATCATCGAGTGAAGGTTGGGCGCCTCGCTATCGTGACCTTGTACCAGACGAAGTAATGCTTAACGAATAATCATATCTACAGTCGATAAATGGAGGAGCCTTCTTGGTTACTGTGACAGAAGTAAGTTTATCTGTGGTCTCAAGGTGTCAAGTGCATGGATTTTGAATGCTGATTTTGAAGCAGCTACTAGATGGATCTTACAGGAGTCTATTGAAAGAGTCGACTTTCTTGTATGTGCAATTGTTTAACAACCAGCATCTTAGAAATATGATGTACAGAAGAAGCCGCTCATCGTGGTCATTGTGTGAAAGCGTCTGTTAGATAACAACGACCGGCTGATAGCAATAAGCAAATGACATAAATAATTTGCATTCATTGTAATAAACTTACGTTCATTGTTACGTTGATAAATTCATTGTAATAAACGATTCAACATCATAAACGAAATCTTTGATTCTTGCTTTACCGAATTCGTCTTCAGTAAACAGATGCAAACTTCAAAGTTCCGTGTACCATTCAAAGCTCAGCGATTGCAACTGACAGTTGACTGAGATCGGAGAAAATCTCACTGTAACAGAGATAAGAATATCAATCCGAATAATTAATGGTATTATTTTAATTTGTGCCGGCTAATCGACTGCACTACAAGGAAAGTTCATATCATTACGTTGACCCTTTCAGGTCAGTTTCCTCGTCTTAATTGTTTTTTTGTTTTTTTTTTATCACAACCTTTAAGTCGCAGTATCTTCCAGCCCTGCCCCCCCCCAAATCAGGTGTCAAAAGTAATTTTTTTTTCCCTCGTTGGAAGAATCTGGGAATATGGACGAAAATAATTGTGATAATGCTGAATTGGCCTGTTCCTCACCTTCGGAAGTTTCGCAATTGAGAAAGAAGGCGATTGTTACCTTTTCCACGTTAAATTAAGTAAATTTTTCAGCGTTATTTTTTGTTGTACTGTGTCCGTTTGGGTACCTCGAAACATAATTTTCAGTTTTTTTTTTTTGTTTTTTTGTTGTTGTTGCTTTTTTTCAAAATTTCAAATGAATGCAGAAAACTTGAATATTCAAAACAATATTTTAATAAAATCAACATCAAAGGATATAAGCTTGAGTTAGTGTTTTTAGGGTTTAGGGTTAGTGTTGCAGTGTTTAGGGTTAGTCTTAGTGTTAGTAATAGGGTTAATGTTTAGGGATTTTAAACGTCATAATAATGTGAAATCCAATATAAAATATGCTCGAACTGGTTTTCTTTGTGCTTTTTTCATCACATATGTTCCTGTAAGTAAGAATAAATGAAGTCATCAGGTACAATCCAGATTGTTGCTAAGCAGAACTGTTAATTCGCGCTATGTAATTTTTTTTTCAACTAGTTCAGGAACTATATTTGTAGGTGCAGCAAGCCTACCACACAGTCCCGTCATTTTGACTATTTTTTACAGGAAAGAACGTGGAACAATATTTTGAAAAAGAACGCTGAAAAAATGTACTGAATCAAACGCCGAAAAGGTAACAATCGCCTGAAAGTATTCCAGTGATGTGAATAAAAGAATATTTGAAAGGGTTAAATCCAGTGAATAAGGATACACACTAAAGATTCGATCTTCTGAGTTTATTTTACTGAACGTGCGGTTGAATTGTCAGTCTGGAAAATGACTCACTTCCAGTTGACAAGGACATGTTTAGCGTAAATCCTCACTCGTTCTTAACAGTAAAGGTTTACTATGATCATTTTGCTTCAATCTTAGAGTGCATAGAAGAGGAAACCTACTGTATTCTACCGACTGCTCACCAAGACCTTGCGTGGGTAGAAGTTTAGTTTAGATGTTGACATAAGATATTTTTTTCTATTATCCTTAATACCAGGTTCTTTGTCAGCTAATTTTATTTTGAATCCTATACAAATCCTTTTAACCCGATAAGTTGATTTTATTTAATCTTTTTTCGATGGGCAACATATTCAGCGATGTTCAGCTAATTAGCACTGCCCACATGCTCTTCTGATCAAAGAACACGTTTGGAATGTGATAGATAATAAAAGATAAAGTACGTGCTTCAACTATCTCTGATACTGTCAAATTCAAGCAGACATCAGGTTTGAAATACTTACAGGTTTTGATTAAAAAAAAACATGTTATATTTGTCGCGATATCTTTGTGATATCAGTAGTGTGTCTTTGAAAGAGAACATTCTCCCATACAGTAGCGTCATCTATGTAAATTGGGTCAAAGAGATTGCAACATGAGTCAGAGCCAAATGAACGCATCAGCTTGTGGCAGAGAAACGCCGGAGGTCTTCCGTTTTCTGGAACTTTTATCGGTTTCCTGGCGTATAACATTGCATAAAAGGAGAAGCAGTGGTAGATCTGAGATTGTTGAAGATTGTCGCTGGGTTTCCCGTCGGATGTTGATAGATAAATGGAAAGATCTTAGCGCATTAATTGACTGGAAGAAGGAGATAAGATCGTTTATTATTCCCAGGAAAGCATGGAAAAAAACACAGGGCGCCGCCAGACTTCAAAACCTATGCAGTCAGATTTAAAGATGACTTCAAAAGAATTGAATAACGCAGAGTTTTTTTTCTTCTATTTTTAATTTATGGAGGATTCAGTGCATATCACGAGTAATTAAACGAGATTCAGAAAGCAAATATATATTGGGATATACAGGGTTTATTGAAAATGCAATAGTAAAGCAAACCGAAATTACGTTATAAAATTTATAAACTGATGCCTCACTTTCAGGTCTGAAAAGAAACCGGCGTTTTTAGCTCCGACTAGCATCAACAAAATATTGAATTTTGTTATTATGGAAGAAATTCTGATCTCAGCGAAGGGGGAACATACTGCTTTAAAGATTAATATATTTTCTATAACAATAAATAAAAGTCATTAACTTTCCAAAATTTATCCGGACAATCAAACTCCTTTATCTTGTTGATAATGTTACCCCAACGTTTCAGCTGATACATTCTCGGCAATTGTTATCTTCCTTCGTTTTAAATTGCCGCCGTTTCAGCAGCAAAACGCAAGACCCTGGTGACAAAATAGTAACCCTAACCCAAACACTAACCCTATCCCTACACTCTAACCAAAAATTATACTAACCCTAACCCATAAAAATACCAACTCTTACCATGAAAATACTAACGGTGGCCATTTAAAACGTGAAAGGTAATAGTCGATCCTTCAAAAAGAAAATTCAAAAAGAGACCTCTGTTTCTTGACAAATTATACACCTGAATAAGGCTGCAGAATGGATCAGTTGTTATGATAACGCTATAATAACAACATCAATAAAACAAAGAAAGAATTCATTAGTCCGGACAAAGTTCGAAAATGAATGTTTTCAGTGGATTGTTAGGATTTGAAACTCTCTTAACGTATCCACATCGAATTGATCAATTCGCATTTTGCACATCTTATTTAGCAACTTATTTTGAGAAAAAAAAAAAGAAAACCTTATTCTTTGATCGAATAGCTTGACTTAATTCCTCCAAATCCTCATCTGACATTAAATTAGAATTATTTGATCTTTTCATGATTGACATTGTGGACTACAGATTTCTGGTGCTACTGCCTGGACAAAGAAAGTGATTATGGAAGAGTAGATTACCAAAGTGCTCAGCTGCATCGTGGTAGGTCAGTGACAAGACATTTTGTCGCGACATCTGGTGATGTGGCAGAGAGATTGAGCTATGCCTCATCCAAGTGCATGGGCGTGAACATAAATAGTGTTGACCAAACTTCGAACTTGGTCTGTTGATTCGTTTTTGTTGTCATTTGTTCTATTTTTTCTTCTTTATGTGGATAACCGTTATGCTACCTCTCACCACCAAGTGGGAATGAAATGACTTCTAAAGAGCTGAAGAAAAAATCCCTTCAGTTTTGCATCTTTTTCTTTTTTGTTTTTTTTAAAGTTTCATACAACGTTATTTCAGACAATGTGTTAACGGACGATTCTACCAAATGAGCCAGCATAACATTAAATTCATGAACATTCTCTCGAGCAATTTCCGACAATAACGAATTATTTCTCCACAGTATGTGAATATTTCCCCCTTTCGCTATTCCGGTAGATAATGAGAATAATAAAATAGCCTTTCCAGCATCAGAAATATTTGGCAAGCTATAGCAATGTGTTCTGTTTGACTGAGTTGAATGACTGGCTCTCCGCTTAAGCACGCTGTTATTACAGAGAAACATGGATATAATTTGTACCAGTCGTGGCTTTTGACATCTGGTGATTTATTCATCATTTCTCGTAACACCAGGCCGCTCACATCAAGAAACATGTTTTATCAAAATCATAAGATCACTAAAAAAGAATAGAGAAATGCGTTATTTGCTCCCCAGTGAAGAAATCAAGCGGAGAATCACACTAAGCTGGAAAGTTTCCGGTAGAGCAAGTTCAACTCTCAAGAACGAGAAAATCCCACTGGTCCTAACAGAGAAGGGCATACAACCAATGCATCCTCCCGATGGTCACCTATGGAGCGGAGACATTGACCCTCAAACCGAGACCATTGCAGCGTGCACGTGCGAGAATCAGGCCCAGTCTCACACGGAGATATCATGAGACAACACAGTATATTATATATAATACGGGGGTCCGAGATATCATAGAAACCATCTGAGAACTCAAATGGCAATGTGCTGGACATGTTGCAAGAATACCAGACAACTGCTGGAGATCCTGACTCACAAAATGGATCCACAGAGATCATAGATTGGGTTACGAGTTAGACAAGTTCAGAAAGTACAGTCTCTGTGACGCCCATGGTAGAGAGGTCTGGCGAATCTTGTCTATGCCCAACGACGGACGCTGAAAAACTGCTACTGATGATGATTATGATGATTATGATCATGATGATGGTGGTGATGGTATGATGACTGTATTAATAAAACTACTAGCAATGTGACTAGGGTTGCCAACTTGTGAAAATGGAAATACAAGACATGTAGCTGGAGGGGAGGTCGCGACGTGCTCCGGTGTTCCGGGGGATCCAGATAATGGCTTAAGAGAGGCTTTCAATTTTTCCCTTCCTGGATTTTTTATTTGTTCTTAAAGGAAGTGTAAGAACACGCTTGAATAATTAGAAATAGTTTGAACATATCTGAAAAAATTGCTATTTTCAAACGAAAAAACTATGTTGATTGCGGTACCTTGAGACACGAGAGAATTCGAAAAATAATATCATGATAAACTGTAGAATGGCTAACTTTATTCTGTAAGCAAATTCGAGGAACTACTGAACATTTACAAGTCAATATAGGACGAGTTAATAGAGAACATAGGACAATGCTTTGAAATCTAGGATTGTCCTATCAAATATAGGACGGTTGGCAACATCGGGATCTGTGAAATCACATGTAGTATTTCTAGATAATTGTTTGGTTCAGGTTTCCAAAAAGGGAAGTAACCAAAATGGACACAATTATTTAGGCTGCAGCTGCTGCTAACTTATTATGGAACAAATGAAAACAGAATAATTGACCATCTAAAAGTGTATTTTGTTAAATGTATCTACAAAGGATATAATTTAGAGTTAGTGTAGAGGGTTAGTGTTAAAGGTTAGTGTTAAAGGTTAGTGTTAAGGGTTAGTGTTTCCAGTTAGTGTTTACGACTGGGATTGCAATTACCAGAAAAAGATTAAATATTCATTTCATATCTGTAACTCAAAAATGAATATGCAGTTGAAATTAATAACATAAAATAATTAAATGAATTTTCTTTGTCATTTCGAACACGTGAACTCGCGTAAATAAGAAGTGAACAGTTTCCTATTTGTTCCGAATTGTCTGCGTGATTTACACTTTACGCTTCTATCATGTACAGCGTCTGAGCTAATTACCTCTCGTTTTTGCGAACCTGATCAAAACTATTGCCTATTTATAAGCCGTGATATCACAAGTAGAGTATATGTCAAAACTGTCTTTTCTCACGGTTGTCGGCTCTGCTGAACTCATCTCAGTTGCTCCTACGGTGCACGACCCATGACGCAATGATTATGTCTTCTTTTCTAAAACGAACCACAGAGATACAATCGTCGTTTGTTGCAATTGTGTGTGGGTTTGTTTTTTTTTGTTTTTTTTTTCACCCAAGATTGATTGTCTTATGGAGCCAAATAGCCCCAAACTGCCCTACTATCTTCCCACAGCTGGGGGCTGAGATTCATGCCTTTCCCAAAAAGCATTAATGCGAAGTGAATAGAAAGCATACAAGAAAGAGTTTGAATTCTGTCTGCTGATTCCATTCTCCGTGTAGTTATTGGCACGGAACACAAAATCGGAAAAATAAACGAGTTCGAATCCTGCATCACACACTTGGAGAAGGAGTGTCAGCAAATACTAAAAGCATAGGTAGAAATTAGGCAAACATCATGATTCTCATTAGCATTTGAACATGTATATTATATCAACGATTCTAAAAAGATAGTTATCTTACTTTGAGAGGGTACTTTTTAGATGGCTTAAATTTGATTTCTAAATTCATTTTAAAACTTGTAACTATGAAGCGATCAACATGTATGATAAACAGAATGGTCGAGGGAAATAAAAATATACACATGCCACCCAAGCCGAAGAGGGTGGGGGTCAGATGGGGGAGAGAAGAAAGGAGAGGAAAAAGGAAGGAAAAGGAAGAAGGAGAGACAGAAAAAAAAGAAGAGAAGAGAAGAAAAAAAACCCAAGTGATGTAAGAAGGTAGGATGAAAAGATCAGTACGAAAAAAGAAAGCAAAGAAAAGAAGACTGGGAGGAAGGAAGAAGGATGGGGCGTACCTAATTATTTTCATGGGGTGGGGAACAGTTTATTCGTAAAAAAGAATAGTCCTTTACCCGGGGCGTTCGTTACCTGGGGACTCTTGTATTTTATAATGCGTTTATGAATGTTCATTTTCATTCATGTAAGTGCATGAATCGCTTTTTGGGAACTAAAAAATTCCTTAGGAACGTATTTCCAATTTGTAATGATTTCGTATTACAGAATTTCACGATACAGAAGCCCCAACTACAGAATAACAGACAAAAAAGGGTATTTTCCATTGTTCTTTTTTTTTTTCACGCAAAAAGTGTTTTTTGCCCAGATTAGTTAATTGATGATAAAACTGATTATTTTTTATGATTCCATATACTTATGGAAAATATTTCATCTATTGTAAATTTTCAATTGCAGATTTTGTTAAAAAAAATAAATCAGTCATCGGATTGTTCGTTTTGCCGATAAAATGTAAAAATTGATTTTCAAACGACCAAAATCAATGTTTTGATTAATAAAGAGCTTATTATCTTTTTTATCATAGGGGGGAGGTGGGGACAAAAATTGGGTTTTTTTTTTCAGTAAAATAAAAAAAAATCTTAAACAAAATTTTTAACATTTTAAATACGTTTTTAAATTTAGGTGTTGAATGTTTTCCAAAAGCTGCGTGCACATTGCTAAAAAATCATAATTATGAATTTAATTATCATATCAAAAATTAGATGTAATCGACGATTCATTCAATGGTGAGTTGAAGCTAATTTTAGTATCGTTCTATATTCTAAGTGAGCAATGATTTTCTGTATATATGTCTTTTGTGATTTATCAATAACAAAATACAACAACTGATACTTTTAAAAAAAAACAAGGAAAAGGCTAAAAATCCAAATTGAAATTATGTAATTATGAAGCCAACATGGTTGAAAAAATTCGTGAAATCTAGCTTTCAAAATTAGAAGTCAATTTGACAACCATGACCGGATGCTTGCCAGCAAATTCAGAAAAATGCTCCTGTGTATGATTTTCTTGGTTCTCAATAGACTCCATAACTTTCAGGCAAGAATTTTGCTTACAAAAATACCTCATACACATCATTTGTAACAATAGACTCATCCACTGAAACGAATTCAATATCTTTTTTCTAATTATGAAAACATCTCTAAGAAATTAAAATATATAACCATGATTTTTTCCGCGTGGATTTAATAGTGAATTCAATATGAAGAAACATCAGGGGATTAATATTTGCTTCAGGTTCGTAAACTCCATTATACTCATCTTGTTCAAAATATCAAAGGAGGTAACCAGCAACGCTGACTTATGTGGTTGTTGCTGCTAAACCATTCTGGGCATTTACATTTACATTTAAACTAGGATTAGGGTTAGAATTAGGGTTAGGATTAGAGTTGCAATTAACAACAAATAGAGATACAAAAAAAATCATCTTCATATTTATAAAACTAAATCGAAAATATAATTTGAACTATGAACAAAAAATGATTGAATATGTTTCCTTGTTATTTATTTCTAAGAGCATTTCCCCAGACAAACCCAGGTGAATGATAAAAAAAAAGTGTCTTGGTTCTTCAGAATTGTCTGCGAAATTTACGCTTTTTAGGTGCATCCCTTTCATCATGTGCAACGTCTCTACTGGTTATCTCCCTTTGAGAAAGTTGACGAACCCGATGCAAATATTTGCCAATAACTAATCAAGATGCAGGTCGTATATTAATAATCGGCAAGCTAATTTTGGTGGCTGTTGATGTTCTGATACCAAAGTCCTAATTAATAAAGCGGACCAGGACGCACGTTGCATAATAATGATCACTTGTTTAATGTTTATCAATTCCAACTTTTAATTAATTTTCTTATATCGCTTATTTGCTGTTTTTATTCCACTAACTGACCTAAAATTACAAGTAGTACTTGTTGATTATTATTTCTCTGGTAATCTGAAAACATAGTCATCAGGACGCCCCATCCCCAAACAAATGTCAGTGAAAGTTTGATTTTAATTATGAAAAGAGGTTCTGGTTGGGGTATGAAAGTAAGGCGGTGTGTTTCGGTTTAGAGGGTGTGTGTGGTGTTGGGGGACGCTATAAAATGTCCTAAAAGCCAACATTTACACTTCACGCCATGACACCGAATTCACAAATTGCTGCCGCAGCACAATCAAATCTGCGGTTCCCCCAGGAAATGCACTCAGTATAGTTTTACTTGAGACTTGTTCAAGAAAATATCAGTATTCAATGTGTATTTTGTGCATTAAGAATAAGGAAGAACGGGATCGTCAGCAGACTGGAACTAACGCAAGCGTTGCTCATACAGTGAGACCATTATGTATAATACTTAAAGGTCGACATTATCCTTACCACTTCCGGTCCCCGTATATCGCAGAGAACTTCATGCTTTTTCAAAAAACTACCCTTCCTCTAACAATGCAGATGTTAGCATATCATTTCCAATTTCATAATTTATCGTTTTGTTCTCAAGCCAAAGTTTAGGGTTTTCTACGATTTCAGCTGTGATAAAACCAGCAGAATCATAATTCAGCCTGAGATTCATGTTTATCTTGCTCATAAATGAAAAAAAAATGCAAAATTATCTTATTCCAGAAAAATAAATCAATATATTGAATTTTCGCTTGACTGGAACCTCTCAGACTGACGAAAGATAAAACAGCTCTTTGTTGCCATTCATTTTGCAGGCAAGGTGGTTATTGAAGCGTGGTTAGCTTGAATACTCACTCACCGTCTCCGTCGAACATCGTGGTATGCCAGTAACAAGACCTTGTTCAGATGTCAGACGATGGGTGAAAATGCAGGGAGGAGTTGATTTATGCTTCTCTCAAGTTAACATGTACAGCCTCAGCCAGATTTCGTTTTCTGCGCCTATAAAAATCACACTGCTCAGCCTTCTAGTGAATCCAACAGACATCTTGGTTAAATCACGAAGTTTTTTCAATGTTACCGTCTGATAACACTATGCGAAGTACGTACAAAGTAAGCCGCTTACTGAGATCATTTAAAATAAGATGATTTTGACCAACTGTTTTTCATAACAATAACTGTTTTATAACATTATCCGTGATAATAATAACCGGCTTCCTCTGTATTAACAGATCATTGTCTGTACACAGTTAATTCATTTAATTAAAAAATCATCATCAACAGCCGTCTGACATTCCCCAAGATTCGATACCTCTCGATAGTGGGCGTTGTCGAGCCAACACCCATTAAACTTGTTTAAGATCGCCCCACCATCTTATTTTTTGCCGGCCACAATTTTGCATCCTGAGGATCCACGTTGTGAATAGTGATGTCTCAGGGTCGTCTGAAATTCTTGCAATATGATCAGCCCATTGCCATTTGAATTTCCTAATGGTTATTACGACACCTCTGTTTTCTCCCTAATATTGTGTAATGTCTGGTAATCTCTCAATGTGAAAATCCTCTCCTTTGCACGTTTCAGAGTTCTTGAGAATTAAATAATATTATATTTTCTCTATTAATTTTTATTCGTGATGATGATGATGATGATCATCATCATCATGAAAATGATCGTGCACAAGAAAAACGTCAGAATGGACCTGAAAAACAAAAATAATTGCATTACAAAACTGGAGCAAATCGTTCATCTTTATAATGTTTCATATATTTTTTGTGTAACACACGACTCTCTCATGACGCCCAAAACGACGTTAACAAAATAAACAGATGAGGAACCTATTTGTCTGCGATCACTTTTCAAGGGTGACCTTTCTTAAGTCTGGAAATCTTAAAACATAAGAATCACACCCCCTAACAGAGCAGGAACAACAATTTTGGGATCCATTTATTTGTTTGTTTGTGAATTTACTTATTTTGGGCTTAGGCGATAGTGTGGGTAAGGAGTGGCGTAGCGGTTTCCCGGGATGGAAAATATCAGGTTGTTCGGAAAATAATGACCAGAGATACCAACTTTCAGCTGTGTTCCACAACACTATAGTGTATTGTATCAGAATATATCATCATCATCATGAGTCTTTCAATGTCCGTCGTTGGACATAGACCTTACCCAGGATTCGCCATACTTCTCTATCATGGGCGTCGTAGGGCCAATACTTTCTGAATTTGTCTAGCTCGTCTCTCCATCTAATATTCTGCCGGTCTCGCTTGCGTATGTGATCTCGAGGGATCCAGGTCGTGAGTTGTGATGTCCATCGGTTGTCTGCCATTCCTGCAACATGGCCAGCCCACTGCTATTTGAGCTTTTTAATGGATTCTGTGATGTCCCCAACTCTTGTCTTTTCCCGGACGTACTGTGCTGTCTTGTGGTCTCTCCATGTGAGGCCCAGCATAATTGTCTCGTGTGCACGTTGCATAGTTCTCAATATAGCTCGTTGTCAATGATTAAAATGTGTTCTTTTCGCTAATATTGATCACTTATTTTCAGAGTTATCTGTAGATGTCATAGACCCTTAAACCCGACGATACAAAAAAACAGTTGCGTATAATCCTCTTGCACGAGTATAAACGTGGTCATATTCGTCTCAAATAGCTTTCGATATCAACTCACGATGGAGTGAGGGAACCGCTCTCCGATCTTACTGTGAGGCACTAGTTTCATAATTTTCATAGTGGACATTTGAGTTTCGAAAACCAAGAGAGCAGAGGGCATCGATCTGCAACTGAAAAATTAAGAACTGAAGATATTGGTAGAACGAACCTTACGCCAAACCATCAGAGAATTATCAAAAAAAGTGAATGTTGACATTGCAACAATATCGGACCATCTATGGCAAATCACTAAAGCGGAGAGGCTCGATGATTAGGTTCCACATGAGCTCAACGAAAACCAGAGCCTTGCTTCACGAAGAAGCTCTGCTACACCCTGCACAGATGACACTGTTGAAGCTCACCGACTTGGGCAACGAAACTTTGCCTCCACCGACAAACTTCCAGATTTTTCGCCCATTGAATTCCATTTTTTTTCTCAAGCACCCAGACAACTTTTTATGACAAAGGAGATTCAGTTGCTGGGTAGATGCAGAGAACACATTCAAGGAATTCATGGAGTCCAAATTCCTGAGTTTTATTAAGTAGACATCATATTTTGACCGATTAAAACATTCGTATCATACATTATTTGAAAAATAAACTTGGCGTTTAAAATCGGCCATTATTTTCCAAATAACCGAATAAAATCGGTGAACCTTCACTATGCACTAATGCGCTTGGGAAAGGTATGATACCACTACCTTCCATTTGTCAAGAGTAGAGCGGTTGGAATCCTTTAGCCCGTTAATATAATCCATATAATATCATAGTCGATATTACCACGCAGCTATATTTCGATACGCCGATCACAGCACAGATAAACAACAAAAGACATAAACAGAGCATTCTTCTCTCTTCACTCGTCTTTCCGCCCATTTCAGTGCTACTTGTTACACTTTTTGGCATAGAGCCTTGAAAATTTACATGTGAACTATTGTAACAATTTTCAAAAAACTGGTTTTTCATTTTTTTTTTTTTTTTTCAATTCGTCATTTTCAACTTGAGGTGCTCAGTTTACAATAATAATCCTTCGTGAAATGGACACACCGTCATGACATGGTATTATGACGTTTTGGTGGAAAAGATTGATTGGAATGATAAATAGAAAGAGAATAAGAGAAGGAGTATGAGAGGGTACACAGTTAAATTCAAATTAGAAATTTTTTGATCTCAAATTGAAAAAAAAAAATACGTCCTTTTTTTTTCTCCTACTGGTTTGTTACACGCATTCCTTTCGAACTGACAACCTCAGTTACCCGGTACCTCTGACCTTGTCAAGTCATTTATTATTCCTTGTAAACTTGTATCACTATCCGAAGAGCTGGGATAGTGTAGATGGGTTAGTAAAGTCTTGGGTGATAGAGAGA
The DNA here is from genome assembly GCA_963457665.1 of Thysanoteuthis rhombus. NCBI lineage: Eukaryota > Metazoa > Mollusca > Cephalopoda > Oegopsida > Thysanoteuthidae > Thysanoteuthis > Thysanoteuthis major. The sequence goes on along the minus strand of OY735207.1, from coordinate 45,330,034 downwards.
TAGGAACTCATGAAGCAACTTGGCTACAGTGATTCATTCTTAGGCAGAATTGGTAATATCTGTTATCATTTTTCATATTCATTACCTCTGTCTCCGAAGTTGGAAACGATACACTGCATGCATCCACTCGTATTTGTTCGTCTGTCTATTTGTCCACACAATATCTCCAAAAGTTCTCAATGCCTGATGAGATTTTGTGAATAGGTGGTCGATGGGCTACAGAGGAAATGATTGAATTTGTGGGCGGATCCAAAAGATTTTTCTACCTCTATATTGTAGGTATATATCGGTAAACAAAAAATCTAAAAAATGTTCTCGGTGAATTTCGATGGCATTTTGTGGAAGAATGGTCAATGGGACATGGAAGAAATTGATAGAATTTAGGGGCAGATCCCATAATTTTTACAGTCACCTCACTTGTCTTATGTCCACACAGTACCTCCAAAATTTCTCATTGAATTTCAATGACATTTTGTGGAAGAATAGGCCATGGGGTAAGAAAGGGTTGGTTGGATTCTGACACGAAAACGGGATTCATTTTCGATTGAATGATTCAGGTTCATCAACACTATATTTTCAGAAAGTTTCAATGAATTCCAATGACATGTTATCGGAGAATAGTAGACCAAAGGAGAATTGATTAAATTTTGGAGTGGATCCAGGAATTTATTACTGTTATCTCTCGTCATCATAAATGTTCGTGGAAAGATTTTTATTCAGTTTTTACAGACAAGTGGGCAGACAGAGGCATATGCACTCTAAATGTTTTCTAGTTTTAATTCAATTTTTTTCCTATGATTATGTTTTTGCTCCATCCTATACTTGTCCCATTTTCAACCTCGACAACCTGTTCATCCCTATGTTCCACGCTTTGATATTGCTTCCTCTAAAACCTGAGGATATTGTTACCATACGACGCATTGAATCTGATTCATAATAACGTTCTTTTTTTTTCTCTCTTTTTTTTCTGGCCTCTTGTAAACCAGAATCCATTTCCTGTCTGGTTCTTCTGATTTCACACCCTTGTATTCATTGAAAACATTTGGAAGCATTCAAAAATCATCACCATTCTCACCATTGACATCTTTATTTCCGAATCAGTCATCATGTATAAAACTTGATACTTTCTCTTCAGAGCTTTGTCACTGTAATATATCCTTGGTATGTATACATATATAGTGGATGGGTTACCCGGCGTTGCCCAGGGTAAAAAGTGATCAATACTTGAAGGTCATGTTGTAAATCCTAACACAGAGCTTTTGAGAGTAGGGATCGCAAACGTGAGTCGAAAATGACATAATTGATCTATTTTGGAAATGCCAAAATTGGCCTGACCTTGGGTTGACACCTAGATGTCAACAGAGGTCAGTGCTTCTTGATCATTTCGGAGTCAATTTACCGGTGTACACAATTTTGCAGCCGTTTCCGTTGGTTTTAAAAATGCCTAAAACGACCTGACCCTTAGTTGACCTTTAAAAGTCAACAGAGGTCAGCGCCACGAATTTAGTCCTTTACCCCCCCACACTTTTGAATGTCAAATCCAGTCTTATTTTTTTCCAAATGCTAGTATTGTGACGGCATTCATTTCAATTGCTAATTTTTCATAACTTACGTTAGCATCAAACAAAATAATAACGTTTTTTTGTTTCATTACGAGCTTCTCTCCATTCTACGACAGCTGATTTCTATCACAACGTACGGAGTCGCTAAATTCTTCGACCGCTGGAGTATACTACGTGAAATCAGAAAATAAAAAAGTTACTTCGGAAGAATTTTGATCACACAACACACACATAGGGAGCGGGTCTGTCTCGTTAGTTTCGATTCGTCTACAGATTTCCAGAAATCCCATTCTCCGCGCAAGGCCGATTGGGACTGTATCAGGCGTGTCCAACAATCTTATCACTTCTCTCGCAAGATCCAGATATTTTCCTATTTTTTCACTTTCTTCCAACTTTATTCAATGGTCTGCTAGAACAGCGACACCCATTCTCTGACAATTTTTCTCTTCTTCTTCTTCTTTTTCTTCTTCAAGATCACTATATCTGGTCTTTTGGCCAGAATTGATTGATCTGTTTGAATTTCTAAGTGAAGTATTAATATTATTACTATTTCTACAAGTACAACTCGACTAGTACAATTATCATTATCATCATTATTATTATTATGTTATCATTGTTGTTATTATTATTATCATCATCATCATCATTATTATTATTCAGGTAGTATCCTTATCTTTGTTGTTGTTATCACTACGGTTCAGCAAATAAGCTCTTCGACCTTCCTCACGAATAAGTTAGATCTGGTCTTCTTTGAATGTAGCTTAGTCCTTTTCCCATCTTGTTAATGGAAAAGCACGGCTTTAATAATTGTGCTTCATGGCATAGCTTTAATGCAAACAAGCGGATCCATTAATTGATCCTATTAAAACGGTGTTATAAAACACAGTTCATGGATCCGTGCGTTTCTATGATGAATAATCAAAATGGGGATACAATGTACACATGAAGAAGACAGAAGAGTACATCGGTCGAGACTATTTGACAAAAAGAAAAACAACAAAGATTAGGTTGCCGTCCCGAATAATTCGTGGAACAAAGATAACTTTCGCCCTCAGAACTTCAGTCAACAGATTTGATTTTTTACAAGATAGTCTGGGAACTGAAAACGGGGCATGTTATAATTATTTTTGTTCCGATAAACAGTGGAAAGTCTCTTAGGCAGACCAACAATTTGGAGCTCCGTTGTACAGCATCAAACGTTTAATTCCTGAGTCATCACAGTTAAAAATAGATGCAAGGCGTTAAATCACGTTACAAAGTCACACACAGACACACACACACACACGCACACCTATTTTTATATACATATCTACATACGTACAAATTTTCTTTGAGGCTTTTGGTGTTTTTAACAATTAGTCACATGCTTATTTTGATAGCAAGAAAACATCCGACTCGATGAAGCCACGGATCATTAACAACAGCAACAGCATTAGCAGCAATATCAGACCGAACTGTAAACCACATCATAAGTAAATCCAGCAAAATAGCCGAAAGTAAATTAAAAAAAAAAAAAGACACGACAGAGTAAAACAGTGATACAGTAGGAATTACGCATACGACCTGAGTAATTAACTAAGTAATTAAATAGTATCCGCCCAAGGAAAAAAAGGAAAAAAATAAAATTTGGGGTTTGGGCACACCACTGCATCCAAGCAAAAATACCAGATTCGGTTGTTAACAAAGAAAAGACGATCGGGCAAGCGGTGGATCTAGCCATTCTAAGGCTGACCGAAAGATGAATATCAAAGAAATCTTAAAAGTAAAAGAAAAGTACCAGGACATCGTGCGAGAACAGGAGAAGTTGCGGAACATGTGGGATAGGGTCGTGCTTGTAATAATTGACGCATCAACGAGGAATTGGAGATTGGAGGCGAGGTTGAGACTTTCCATACCATTTAAAGGAAACTCCACACAGTGTTAACACCATTGATAAGCAATTTTGGTCATGAATAGTGAACAATCGTCATCGATTTGAGAGGGAAAAAAATCTTTGACTTTAAACAACTATATATTGAAAAGTGCATCTACATTTTTATCATAATTATTTTTACTAATGTTTCTTCAATCTTATGATAATAACGGCAATGCTTCATTCGAGGGATTCGGACAACTTGAGACTACTATGTCCACTACGACTAAGAATAAAAATCGACAAAAATAAGATGAAACAAAAACTTAATAATTCACACATCGTTATGAGTGCAGGTTTCGCAAGACATTAACAGTGATCTCGATCTTAGCCCAACGTGCAAGAAAAGGAGTTTTATGTCAAAGTTCATGGCACAGAGGAATTCCCTCTCCTGCCCACCCACACCTAAAAAAACATCTGGACCGAGTCTCCGTATATCTGTTCCTCAGGCAGTAACTTCCCATTTTGTGGGAGGGGTATCAGCAACAAAGACCCAAGAGACACGTCTGTTTCATGACAACTATTCACCTCCCAAAATACTATGTGTCATATTTTGTATCAGTATTCAAAATAAATACAGTGGTTAGCGTGGGGAGCCTATTAATAGTCAGCAAGTTAGTCTCACAGACCTTGCAACTATTGTGAGTGTCACCCCCCACTGAGTACTCCAAATTGGAGTCCTGTATCAGACTAGGCAGAACTTACTCATTATTGTGCCTGCCGTAGATCAATGATTAAAAAGCTTGTCCCTTATGCATTTGCTAGTATAGTGAAACCGATTTTCACTGAATGCTCCATTATCGTGGCCCTGTGTCAGGCTCATTTAATCTTAGAAAGTACCTACAATGGTTAGCACACTTATATTGTGCAATCATTGCTTGGAGCTATATAAGGTCATCCTGTGCCAAACTAGAATTGTCTTATGAACACCTCGTGTTAACATAGATGTCAGCATGAAGACTTTTTGGGGAACAAGTTCGTCCCTTGCAGGGCGTTTCAGAGAATTGTATTAAAGTTGGTCAAATAAAAGAAAATAATGCCTAATATGATATCTTCTTCGTACGAACATTCTCGTAAAAGTATACGGGTGGTACACCACTTGTGATGCAGGGTATACGTTTTTTATAAACAATCTCTTTTAGAAAATGTAAGTTACAGTCACACTTATAAATTTGAGAAAACCTATGGGATTTTAGTAAATATGATTACCAGATCCGGAATTAGAAGATTGATGTGGCTTAAATATATATATATATATATATATATATATATATATATATATATATATATATAAGAACTAGTCCCATATGTTGTAGTTATTTATTAAGTTTCCTTGATTTGGCCCAGGGCCACTGTAGTGGGGCTCTTGAGGAAAATCGAACTCATTACGAACTGGCCTTTGACTTTGAGAAGAGCTTTATAACCATCACGTTATGATAAATACACTAAGAATGTTTATTTTGAATTCTTCACTAAGCGCAGTCTAGTCTGGCAGAAGGCCGTATCAGTGGGAAATCCAATGCGGATTGAACTCATTACATTGGGAAATATTCTTCGAGATAAAGTTGCAAACTATAGCAAATTTTCTGGGCGCCCTCGTTCTATATATATAATACACCTAACTATAATTGAAGAAAAAAGCTGTTGAGAAATGTCTGTGGAATGCACCGCATTTGCTCGACAACTGGCCATTGTACGAAACTGACATTTGCCAGACATATCAGCCATCACACAAGCCAGTGAAGTGTCGAGTTCGGAGATTTTGGATCAGTGATTCTCGAGGAATCTAATAAGAATTACTAAGATATTAATGATAATAGATCTTCCTTCTCCGTTTCTATAATAATATCTCTTCATGTTCACTCTTAAGAATTATCCAAATTTATGAAATATCTAAATTGGCAAGACCGAGGACAAGAAACCGAAATGCATCAAAGCCGTACTTTCATAAGACAGAAAGTTATTTTACATCCAGGCTGCTTCACTGACCAATCCAGTCTCTTTTCAACATGCCCATTTAGAACAGGCACTTCCCTAGATATATGAATTGAAGTTTAAATACGAGTAGGTGTAATAATAACTCAATTAATCGAATCGCTGAACCGGGTTCGAATTCCGGTCACGACTTCCAAAACGCGTGAATCCAACTCTTCTAGCGATGTATCCAACTGGCCATTGTCTGCTCACTTATACGTCCCGGTGGCAGACGGAGTAAAGAATAGGTTAGTACACAGGTGAACTACATTCCCCCTATTTTTTCTTCCCGGGGGTCAGCAGCAAAACGGCGGCAGTGTTCTTCGTCAGCCACGACAGCAATATCACTATTCGAAAAGAATTAATGACGTAAGTAACAAGATAAAATTGCACGGCAAGTGTGTGTATAATACTTTAGTGTTATCTGGACGTGGGTGTGTAAAACTACAAGTAGTTATGGAAAGAAAGAGAGAAAGAAGGAAAGAAAGAGAGAAAGAAGGGAAGAAAGAGAGAAAGAAGGAAAGCAAGAGAGAGTGAGAGAGAGAAAGAAAGGGAGATGAGCCTGGCTGCTGCAGGGTCAAACTCCACTTCTACTTCTATTCTGACAAAAATGATTTCTGCACCTTTTTCGTTTTATGCATATACAATACTTGAAAAATTATGTATGTATTTTTTTTGTATAATTGCATTTATCTACGAGAATGAAATAATCCCCTTGCGTATTTGTAACACAAATTCACTTAAAAATGCAAGATTTGTCAGTTTGGCTCAGTTAATAAGAGAGCCGCCAACCGATCACATATCGTGGTTGGGAAATGTTGATTTTCATAAATGTATCAATTAATTAAAATGAAATGAGCCCTTGCGTATTTATTGCATAAATTTTCGAGGAGATGCAAAACGTGTCCGTGTGGCTCAGTCGGTAAGAGAGCTGCCCGTCAATTAGTGGTTGAATAGTGGTTAAGAAGGAAGTCACAGACGGAAATCGTTGATAGAAGAATGGGAGAAAGTCAATATAAGATGAGGTGTAGCAGAAGAAGACAAAACAAAGACAAACAAGATAAGGTTATGCTCGATGACAGAGTTTCGATCCAACTAAAGTAGCCCTCACCAAAGCGGGCGTCACTGCCCACCTGGAAGTGGTTGAAAGATCCAAGAGGGTGGTGAGGAAAAATAGGTGGGAGGGGCGGCAGGGTGGCTCTAGAACCAAGTGAACGTTTTTTCTTGTTTTGTTTTGGGATTTTTTTTTCACAAAATCCATTTAACAAAATCTTATCAACAAGTCACTAACGCTTAAGTAACAAGTATAACTTATAATGCGAGAGCATGGTTTAATTTCATTTTGTGGTCCGAAATCGGAGTTAGAAGTCCGAATGTTTGTATGGTGGTGATACGGTCATTTATAAAAATGTTACTTTGTAAAGAAATTTGTGGAAATATCTTAGACTTCTTTTTGATGCCTAGTGTCTGTCTGGTGTTGAGAAGCTTATATCCCTGCACTCACATTAAAACTGCGAAGACAATGTAGAACCAGTTGAGAAATAAATTTACTCTTTTATCTATAAATAAGATTGTAATGTACGTATGAATGTACTCTTATAACTCGAGGTCTACACACTGGAGGTAATAAATAAAACTATAAACGATTCCAGCACTTCTCAATCTATATCCAGCTCATATTTTAGATTGATTTTAGAAAACATTTTTTGTTTCGCCATGTTTTTAGTGTCTCTGGCGTTATTTTGTGCCCCCAAACTATCGAGCTTGAAACCAGCTGTCAACCTGTAAACAGCTGTCAGTCAAAAATAGACAATGTGTTTGTCCCCAGGAAGTGGCCATGTAAAAATAGTATCCAGCTAACAGCTGTGGGGGTAGGGGAGATCGAGTTCTCATATAGGGTTGATTTTCAGCTCGGGTGGGTTTTCAGCTAGTACTGCTAAATAGATTGTTTAGTTTGGTCAAGTTTTATCTGTGAAACTCATGCTTTCTTTGAGTGTTAGATTAATCGTTGCTCGTTGTATGTAGGAGGTGGGCGCTAGGGATGTTATGTGGCTGGGGAACCAAAGGCACAAGGGATGCAACTTGGTAGCTAGGGGCGGGGAACCCGAAAATTGGTGCGGAACCACTAAAATAAACAAGCAAATGTGAGTGGACATAAGTGGGGAATTCCGTTTCGAAAGGTGCGTCTATGTTCATTATCTATTGCGCAAGATGGAAATTTGGACTAACTATATAGCAATATTTTTCGCCTCTGATTTCGATCATGCAACCATATTGTTTTTTGTTGTTTTTTTCTTGAATCAAAGTAATGGAATCAAACGGAACCTTTTTTTCAGTAACACTTCTAACGTAGGTTGCAGATATTTGTAACCCCACCGTCAGACAAGAATTCCATGCAATGTCTCTATTGTACAGTGAAAGCCATACCAAGTTGAAATCTACGTACACATACATTGGCCAACAAGTCGATGTGTGTCGGCTTCTTCGAGTTTTCTCATTCTCCAACAGAATCGTCTGTCAATGGAACTACCAATTTAATGAACTAATCTTGTTGGACCATGATAACCCAATCAGACTAGCCCCTGGTAAATGAGCGTTGTCAATATCAATTGCAGACTTGTTGTCTGTTCATCTTATCTAAGTTAATTTTCATCGTTTTCCCACGACTCTCGAGTCGATGTTCCCATGTAAAATGGTGACCTGAGAGTTGCAATAAAAAGGAACAGAAATTAACAATAATGGCAATACTTCCTTTAAGAAATTCGGACAGCTTAGGACTATCGTATCTACTACTGCTGCTCGGATAACAAAAATAAGATGAAATAAAGACTAGTAAAAACAATAATAATGACAATACTTCATCTCAGGAAGTCAAGGATTATAATTATTAAAGAAGAATTTACGAACAGAGTAACTGGGATTTTGCATTGTATCAACCACTTTAAAGAGCTATACATCAACAAAAGAGAGATGAACTTTCAAGAACAACGACTCCCACGTCATCTGACAGAGAAACTTACCTTTCTCTTTCTTCCCTTCTATCTTTGTTCTTTTTCTTTTCTTTTTTTTTTCTTTCTTCATTTCTTCCTTTTACTGGCTGACTTTCAATAACTCGATGGGTGCATGTGGCTGTATCAATTGTAAGATTTCTCATTGTCCCTCCCATATGTCTTACGTTGCCCTTACTCTGCTTGTTTTGACGAATTTGCGCGGATACGCCTAGGACAATTTTCTGGGAGGAAAGCAAAATGTCACACAAATGCTGACCCGGATTTTTGTACACCAAAAGAAAATCTAACATTTAAGCTCCCTGCTTCAGTATGAAATTACAGTATAAATTGAGAGCCTTTTATCTCTCTCTCACTGACCCCCTTTTCATCAGCTGTTGCTAATCTCTAGTACTTATTGTCATCCTTCATAATAAATGGAAATCGGGAATAATAATCTGAACCAATGATGGTACTTTTGAAGCTGAAACATAGTTAAGAAAACAAAGAGAAAAGGTTTGAAATAATGTTGGTCGCAACTGTTTCTTTGTCGTAAGGAAATTGAAATAAAAGTACGTTTCACTGGATAGAGAGGAACGGGCGAGTTTCATTTGGTTTCAAGATTGAATTTCTAATCTCAATTGACCACGCACGCACACATACATCCTGTACTTCCCTCAATTCTGACGATTCAGCCTCATATACCATCATCACCATGTTTGATTGTAGAACGCTCTGGTGTCTGTTGTCGTCACCGTTATCATTGTCTCCTTTTCTTCGATTGGATAACACCATTATTCCTTAATACATTTCAATGAAATTTTGTATGTAGGCTTTTGGGGGGATTCTACCCGGCGGATAGTGAATTATGGTCGATCCGATTGTTTATTAACATTTTATAAACAAAAACAGGGTATCTCTCTCTCTCTCTCTCTCTCTCTCTCTGAGCTCGTCTTTATCTGATGATAAATATCCATACAGAAGACTGGACTAATGTTGGGTTATTACAGAGGTGAAGTTGATTTATTATTATTTCAGCCTATGCCCCCTTCAAATGTGCCATGCACCCAAGAGGGCCACATGGCCTCCGTTTAGAATGGCTGGTGTAGAGAGAGTGTATATATATATATATGTATATATATATATATATATATATATATATATATATATATATATATATATATATATATGTGTGTGTGTGTGTGTGTGTGTGTGTGTTTGTTTCGTCTACCTGTGTACTATTCAAAATCATATTTTGAAATATGATATTTCTTTCACCAAATTTAATCAAAATAATCTCAGATAGAAAGATTGATAGATATTTTCAAAGCTATGATCGCTGTACTAAGAGTAAGCTATTCATCGTATGAGCACTTTGTCGTAGTGAAATGGTTACCAAGTAAATCTCGCATGTCATTATTATTGAGTAGCGAGTTCGGTCATCATCGAGCACCTGACGAGAATCAAGCATTGTAAACTAGTAATGGCTTGCGAGATTCGCTTACTAACAATTGCTTCACGATGCCTTGATAAGTATCAAGTGGGTCTATAAGTTCATAGCCTGACACAGTTATTGGCTAAATTTTGATCTGACATTTTCACAGTGTTATATCCGATCAATGCGATTAATGGAAAAACATTGGGTTAAGTGCATTGACCAGGAAGGAGATTATGTTGATAAATATTTGTTATGCAAAATAGATGTTTTTTTCTTCCATTATTAGATGACGGACTAACTCATGCACATATCCGTGAAATCCTATGGGGAACTTAGCATGTTTTCCCGACGATCTACTAGATCAGGGGATAATTTGATTCGATTTTATCTATGTATAGATATTTACAAAGTTTAGGTTTGGCACAGGCCCAAATGAGGGATGAAGATTGTATTGTGCCGATCTTTGTGGTAATAAAAGCCTGTCAACTTATCTCGAAAATCATCACTCAGAATTTCAATTTTTACATTTGCCCTCATACTGATCCACTGGGACTGATATAAAATATGCAACTATCTATGCCACCAGAGCGATTCCACATAGTATAATCATTAGCCAGCCAATTTTGCAGGTCATTACTTCTGAATATTGAGTTCGATCCTCACTGGTTCCCCAATCTTGTGCCAAAAATAAGCCACGCTCCGTATGGGTGCCTCAACATAAGCGTAATGGTTATCAAGTTAATCTCGTATGTCATCATCACTGAGTAACGAGAAGTATACTTAGTAAATAGTAACTGTCAAAGTCATCAAATATTTCCCATACATTAGGCAATATATACAATAGATTTCGCTGCATAAGTGCCTAAACTAAACGAGTTCCATCGATGACATTGTAATAAAGTAAATGTCCCATAAACATAAGTGCCAATTCTTCCGGTATTCCAGAACTACTGTATCTGCCAGCTATAAGACGAACGTTTCCCCAAGGGCATTCTTGGATAATTGCCTACCTCAGCTCATTCCAACACCCTAGCTTCCGGTATTCGACTTCCTGTCCATAATACTAGTGTAGTTGGACGCAATGTAATTTTTGGAGCATTTTTGAATGTGTCTTACAGGCCGGAAAATATTCCATATATTTCTCACCAGTAGTTATTGAATTGCCAAGAAAGCAAGATTTTTTTATAACAAATTCTAGTTTGTTAGACACAAGAAATCTTTATCGTTCCCAGGTCTTCGTGAAGAGTTAGATAATAGCTCAAGCCGAAGCCCAAACTATAGAGTTTTCGAGGTCTTGTATGTAAAAACTTGGATTACGAATACGTTTTAAAAAACAAACGTTCTCGACTCAGGGAAACTCAATGTAAACAACACTAGCATTCCAAGGGATATTATTTATCTTACTGACACCCATGAAGGCTACTTTTTACCTCGTAAATTGATCAGGGGTGGAGGCAAAATTAGGTTACCTTGATGAAAATACTACGAGTAGGGTTTGAACCATGAATTAATGATTAAAAAACAAGACAACAAAGAAAAAAAGCAGGTCTGGTTAGTCATTCAATAAAAACTGTCATGTGACCACCGTCTTTAAGCAACAGGCAGTGTTAGGGGGTGATTAATCAAAACAAAAAAAAATAGAAAAAATCAACGAATAAGTTACTGTTTTTTTCACCGTTGGGGTAGAGGAATTCCAGACTGGACGAGATTTAGGAGAACGTGACGAGACAGTTGACAGCAGTCCCTAAAGAGGATTTTGCGGACTGTTTCTAGAAGTTCAAGGCTTGGTGGGGTAGATGTATGTAAGGAAAGGCTTAACATTAACCTAGGTAGGATATTTCATCTGTTGATATAAAATGGCTAGATACTTTCCCGGCACACCTTGCAATTAGAGTTTATCTCCGCTTTTCAATTTTCATTGAGGAAAATAAATTCATAATTTAGAAACGAAGATACAATTAGATGTCCAGACCCTCATATATGTAAAAGACAAACAAAATGGAATGAAAAAGATATTGTAGGTGATGATAATGATGATCAGGTTGATGATAGTTATTGTCCCCAAAACAGGTTCCATTGATTCTTAGGGTCCCAAATTTAAAAAAAAAAAAAAAGGAGTAGGGTGCAGTCAGTATTTACAAAACTCACGAAAACAAAAGCTCAAAGTGGTCGGGCTCCCGAAGATGATCGATCTCACAACTGTTGTGACGCTCTGTGAGACTAGTTTCCGAACCTCTAGTTCATGGCTTTCGATATTAGCTAAGCCTATCTCAGCATAGCAATATGCCACAATCATTGGGTTCATGGTGAAGATCGATCTCACTACAGTAGTAATGGTTTATAAGACTAGCATCCTAAGCACTAATTCATTGCAATTGATAGTAACTATACTTCGCTTAGCACAACACAAGGTCACAATTGTTGGGCTCTCAGGGAGGATCAATCTCACTTTAGTAGCAATGGTTGTGAGAATAGCATCCTAAGCAACACTTCGTGGCTATTTATACCAATTAAGCTTAGCTTCATCATCATCATCATCATCATCCTTTTAATGTCTGTCGTTGGACATGGATTTTTCCCAGGATTCGCCACACTTCTCTATCATGGGCGTCGCGGAGCCAGTACTTTCTGAATTTGTCCACCGTGTCTCTCCATCTAATATTCTGCCGGCCTCGGTGGCGCATGGGATCTTGGGGGATCCACGTCGTGAGTCGCGATGTCAATTGGTTGCAAGGCTCAATTGTTGGTCATCCGGTGAGAATCGATCTTACTGCAGTAATTAAGGGCCAGCTTGTTAAGGCCTACCCTGCAGCGAGGCGCGCAGGAAGTCGGGTGTTATCAATAGCGAAAGGTAAAACGAAGGTATGCGAGAACGTCGAAATAGGCAAAGAATTCTAAATGGAATATGATAACGAAGCAAATGAATCAAGCACTCATAATAACGGATGAACCTTTCTGCGGGGAACTCACTAAAGAGAGCGTATGAATGTTTACGATGTTCAAACACTCAGTGACACGGCAAACTTGCAGATGCCAACAAAATAAATAAACAAATGGATAAAAGCTAATACCGCCCACATAATCGCAGAACAACTACACTATCACACTGTTATCGTCTTTCACATCTTTTATTGCATCTTCTTACTGACATCATCATGAAATAGCAGAAATGATTAATCGTCACTTTAGGCAATGTTTTCCCAATCGCCCAGGATCTCGTGTTTTCGCAATTAAGCATGGAGCAAGCGCTGTTTCTGGACCCCCTCCATATATATATATATATATATATATATATATATATATATATATATATAGAGAGAGAGAGAGAGAGAGAGAGAGAGAGAGAGAGAGAGAGAGAGAGATGGATATATCCATTAATTATTTTGTTTCGGAAGTTTTTGGAAGTTCACGGAAGTCCGCCTTCACGAAAAAGAGAAGAAACATTAAAAAAAATGTGTTCAGCGATTTTTTCGTAGCAAATCGTTATAGAGGCAACTAACCTCCTCCTTATATATCTCTTTCTCGCTCTATCCTCCTTTTCCCTCTCTTCTACATCCCAGTTCCTTATACCTTCCATCACCCCAAGCTCCAACGACTCAACCTAATATACCACCATAACCATTTTGAGGATTTCATATAAATCAATGATTCTTGCCTCTTTGCTTTCCATGCCATTTCGGCCGCCGGAATTTTTTTTTAATAGAAACGCTGTACTTTCGGATTCAGAAAGGAAGCTGCACGCACACATGCCTACGCACACACGCGCGCGTGCACGCGCACACACACTGAGTTATCCAGGAAGTAATGTCACATTTTCAGAGAGGGAATTAAAACGCATTAAAATATAAGAAACTCTTGATTTATTTTTAATTCATTATTATTATTGGATTAAGCAATATTTTTATTTTGACTAATTTTTACCTTCAACTTAATTTGTAGTTACTTTTTTATCACAACTTTAACTACGGTGAGAATCTAACTCACACTCTTTGGTCAAAGTGAGCCCAGTATACACTCTATAATAAACTATAGATTGTGAGTTCGATTCTGAGCATGGACTTTTTCTTTATTTCCGATCGCGCTATTTAATTGCTGCAGTAGGATTACGGTCCGGATCAAAAGTGTGATTAAAAGCAACAAAAAATTAAGAAGGTAAAAATAATTATAACAATATTATTTAAGTTTATTTGTAAAGAAGATGATTACCATTATTGACAATAAAGTATTTTATTCCTTTCTGAAAGAATATTTTATCAGAATAAGTCAGTTGATGAAACACTGAATGAGAAAAGGTCACGGAGGCCATATTTGCAAGTATCAGACATTATGAGAAGGTATTCAAAGAGTCATCAAAAATCGTTCTCTGCGTTATATCAATTACTACATAAGCGCAGGGTTTATGGATAAAAACTCTTGTTTAATACAATTAATTAAATACCACTAATTTCGCAAATTTTATACCTGCATAAATTGAATGTCCACAATTAATCGAGAATGTATCCTAAAGAGAAGAGTGTATAACTAATGCATCCTCCCAATAGTCACTTATGGAGCTGAAACATGGAATTTAACCAAGAGACAGGCCCGTAAGCTGAGAACCATGCAACGTGCACATGAAAGAATAATGCTGGGCCTCACATGGAGAGACCACAAAACAGCACAGTACATCCGGGAAAAGACAAGAGTTAGAGACATCATACAATCCATAAAAAATCTCAAATGGCGGTGGGCTGGCCATGTTGCAAGAATGGCAGACAATCGATGGACATCGCGACTCACAGCGTGGATTCCCCGAGACCACATGCGCAACCGAGGCCGGCAAAATGTTATATGGAGAGACGAGCTAGACAGGTTCAGGAAGTACTGGCTCCGTGACGCCCATGATAGAGAAGTGTGGCAAATCCTGGGGAAGGTCTATGTCCAACAACGGACGCTAAAAGACTGATGATGATGATGATGATATCAAGTCAAATTAATTTCTATTAAGTCGTATTAATAACTAAAGAGGTCGTACAAAATCAAGAACAGTATTAAATAATGCGGTTTTAATCAAGGATTTTCAGAGTTTAGCTTGAGCTGGCACATGATTACGATAGGAAGATGCCCAGTGAGCATTGAATCACTAAACTAGCGTAGGCTGATGAAACTAGCTTACAAACCATCTCTCCAAGGCCAACACACTTCTTACAAAGCTTATCTCTGTCTTGCACGGTGCTGCAATAGAAAGACTTAGAGAGGATCAAACTCGCAGCACAAGCTTATGTTTATGAAACTAGCATGAAGACCATTTACAAAGACTAGCCTTTTTTTGGCACTGGATCAAAATTGTCGGATAATCAGTGCAGATTGAGTTAATTGCACCAAGGAATCGTCAGCAGAATTGGTTGTTATAAATAGTAATTATCATTACCGTTAATAACTCGTCTTTCATTGGCTGTAATGAGTTTTCACTGAAATGGTAAAACCGCAGGTCTCTTGAATCAAGTTCATTGAAAATGCACGTTGGCGTAACGCCTACCAGGACGGAAAATGGCAACCGGTGAACCGAGTTCGGATTTCGGCAGTGACAGCTTATATCCACTTAATTTAAGGCACGAAAACACTTTCATCAATCATCGCAATCGTCAAATAAACTGATATGCTAACCATCATTCCACGGTAGGCGAATAATAGATAAAAAAGAAACTCCTCTTCGCTGCTGGGGAAATTTACTAATGTCATGTTGGCAATCGTGTACTGAGAACTATGAAACTCAAGTAACGCAGAAATTCTTACAAATTAACAATCTTTTGGGGTTGGGGAACCCTCAATTTCGAACAATACAATTACATCTTGGAGTGTCTGCCATGGCAAGTTAGTCTCGAGGACCAATTCACTAGTCTCGTGAGTTCGATTCTCATCATTTCCCTGCTGTTATGGCCTTCTGTCACTCTAAGCTACACTGAATAAAAAGCAATACAATTGCTTTTTTGAATATCAGATTTTACAAGAATATCAACAAGAATCAGAGGAACGCGGTTAGCATTATTATTGCCGATTGCTATCGCCTCCCCCCCCCCCCAAGTCATCAGTCCGTAGGGACGCGGTCCTCGGTAGCATCCAAAAGCTAAGTGCTTACGCCCATTCTTTAAAAACGGAATCCCTCTTGAACACAGCCACTGAATCAGACGTTAGACAGGTGTGAGCCAGATAAAAACACCAGTCTTTTATCCCGGAAGATGAACAGGGTTTTTTTTCTCATTTTTTTCTATTTGACTTCTTAAATTTTTTTCTTCCTTTTTTTTTTTTCTCTGTACAAGGTGAAAAAGCGAGATAGCGACTCGTGAGTAACTAACTCATTCTGCAGGCTTATCCATAAGGCTGGCACAGAAAAAAAACAAAAAAAACAAGAGAAATAACTCTAAGCAGACGGCTGGTACGGCACTTGCTTATGTCAACAGTACTTGTTTACATTAGTCATCCGTGCCTAGTCAGTCGGTATTGGTGGATGACGGGTGGCGATATTACCAAACATGTTGATTAAGAATAAGAAGAAAAGAACTCTATCGTTTTCACTCCTACTTGAATGGAATGGAGAAAAAGCAATGAACTATATCTCCTTGGCTATCGATGAAGGAAAACAAAATTAAAACCCAAGCCATGGAAAACACAGCCGGCAGGTTTGGGTGAATGCAAAAATCTTTTCATGTTGTATATGTAGGTACATATTGACTAAACATAGACGAGTATTTCACATGGCTCCCATTGAGTTGTCGAAGTCACTACCCTGTGAAGGTTCTATAGGTCTAGCAAACCAACCATTTCTCTACAGCAAGAAACTTGCCCTTAAACTCGCAAATCACTCCCCAAAAGTACATACCTTTTTTCAAATCATAACTTTCTAACGTCTTTTTTTTTTCGGGTTAATATCTAGGGAAATGACATTACTTTGTGCATGTGTTCAAGTATAGAATTTAGGAAACAGTTACAAGAGAAATCAGTGCTAAAAAAAGAAACCGGTAATCTTTGCTTTAATGCTTTAAATGTATAACTTTTTTTTTCATCAAAAACTGTAATTAGACAATGTTTTCATCAGAAATTAACGCAGTAATGAAATTAAAAGCCTGTCAGCCAGTCTTTAGTTCTTCATTAGATTGTGCACCGTGAATTTGTCAAGGTAAGACGGAAACAGTGCACCCGACGTTCCAAACTGACGTTAATTTCTTGCAATGATATTAAAAAATAAAATTTGTTTATTTCTTATGTGATGTTTGATTATACCTTTTGATCCTTTTGTAAGACTTTCGGAAACATTATATGCTGGTTGAATAGCGCTATAGGTTTATATACATCAAACCGAATCTTACCAGGAAACTTATAACTTGGATATGAGATGAAAGCTTCAATTTACGATCATTGCTGGCAGATGGATGTTGACATCATAGATTTTAATATAAGGAGAATCAACGTTCAATCAATGAATGAACGTTTGATTAATAAATCAAGATATGAATCAACATGAGATTTACAGCAGTAGTTGCTATACAAAGGCTAGGTTGTAGATGAATTGCATCTGAATAGAGAATTATAGGAGTAAACTGTTGAGTCTTCAACAACTGTCAAAGGGAACCACAATAACGGAGGCAAGTGACTATCATACATAGGCATCTTGATGGAGATGATTGCGTACTCCCTGCTGTCACCAGCGCTTGAGTGGGTTCTAGATTGTATCTACAGAAGTTATGAATTCACTATCTATAGATTAGATGGTTCCTGATTCATGTGGGGGGAGAGTAGAAATAGTTGTTGGTTGTGTGTGGCGAGAAGATGAAGTAGTAGACATACTTTGGTTGATAACGCCACACGCCGACATCGCTGTATGTATGGAGGAATGTAGAAGGAGGAAGGGAGATGTATGATCGCTATGACAGTAGGGAGAATATGTGCGCCAAGTTTAATTGTGGACGTGGATATCAAACAGAGTAAAAAGGAAACATTCAAGTATTTAGATGAACATAAAACGTGCATTTAATACATAAAGATTTATGACGATGCGGGACTGAATGGAAATATGAGGAAACATGTACGCAGTCGTATTGAGAAAAGAGGGAAGAAGACGGCAGATAGCTTCTAAGCAGAAGTTGTGGTTGTCGGAGTCGAAGCAGAGGTGTTTGAACTGCTGTGAATCCATCAGACTTGGAGCGTTCCAGGGAAATTGTTATGGAACCGGGTCGAGTACGTATGCCTAACTACCAAATTGTGCACAACGTATTTGGGATCGCGTGGGAGCAACTTGGAGGCCATTCTCTGACGCTGGAAAACACATGCAGGAAAACAGACTATGTGAGACACAAAAAACACATGGGATTTGGTCTATGTGCGCTTTCCGAAGTAAGGAGAATCAGAAGACAGGAAAAAACGGTGAAGTTCGGATCGAAAGTGAGACCGGCGAAATGATATCAATCTTAGAGAAAAGGAAAGAGAGAGAGAGAGGGGGAGGAAGGAGTTACTGATTATATCCACCGGGGCGAAAAAGCAATTGAACATCCTTTTATAGGGAGTCATTGTGGTGAGGTTTTAGATCCTTAGCTAATAGAATGGTTCTCAACTAAAAGTATGAGGGGCGCCACACTTGATTATTGTGCCCGGTTAATGCCAATTTTCAAGAAAGGCAGACCCCTTTCGACCATGGAGATTGCAGCAACACTATTTCCATTTATTCCGAATTGGGCTTGTGTCAGACTAAGCTGAGCTCAATAAATGTCTATACGTGCGCTGTTGTAGGAGAGAGAAAAAAAACCCAAAGAAGTCAAGATCATAATAAATGGTTTAAAGGGTAAGCGTAACCTCCGTTGCCCAGTCCTACATTCTCCAGAAATCTAGGGAGATGGGTTTTTCTTTTCAAAAGGATGATTAACGAGGGAAATTATGGGAAATGCATATTTTATTTATTTATATTCCTTGATGAAATAAGGGAGAGTCAATATTTCATCAAATACTGTGTAAACAAACCCTTGATATTTCTATCCTTTATTTATTAATTGTTAATTTATTAACCCTTTTAAGGATTTCAATTTGAAACGAATTAAAATAAATCTTCCATTTGATATGCTGCACCGGATTTATGTATTATCTATGCCAATATATGGGTATAATCAAAGTACAGAAAAAACAGTTTATTTGCAAGTTGCTACCTAAGGTTTCAGGGAATTTGAACAAATTGATAAATCTGTCAATCTGTCAGATTAGTTAGTGTTTCCTTTGTCTCGCCGGATATTTCAAGCATCTCTCATCCACAAAGAAATAAACAATCTCATTTTGTAACCATTTTCTTCTTTGAAGTCATTTCATACTTAAAATTGTATACGTAAGTATCGAGTAGAATCTCGTACAATTTATCAATTTTTTTTTCATTCATTATGTATTAATCTTAGACGTAAATTATAACTGTGTTGTATCTTTTTCTAGCTATACAACAAATTTATAATAATTCATTATTTGTAATCTATATTTTGAATCAGCAAACAAAGATAATATGAAACTGTATATACTCCCTTTTAAAATTATTGGGACTTTCTTGTTCTTAAAGGTTGAGCTTGCTCTACCGAAGGCTCGCCGAGAGTGATTCTTTGCTTGATTTCTCCTTCTTTTGAGGGGTTCATAGGGATTCGTTGTCCTAGATAGATTTAATAGTCTACTTTCTTCAGATCTGAGTTTTCGATTTGGATTTGTTTCTTTGTCCTCAACATGACATTTGTTTTACTGATATTCATCTGTACTCCAACTTTTTTGCTCTCTTCGTTCAGATCATCTTGCATTACTTGGAGAGAATCATGCTCAACATCACATGAGAAGATAAAAAAACAACACAGTATATTAAAGAAAAAACAGGAGTCAGGCATATTATAGAATTCATTAGAAAATACGAATGGCAATGGGCTGGCTATGTTCCAAGGGTGTCAGACATCCGATGGACATCACAATTCAGAACGTGGAAACTGTGGCCGGCAATATATAAGACGGTGTCATGAAATAAACAAGTTCAGAAAGTATTGGCACCACTACACCCATGATAGAGAGGTCTGGCGAATCCCGGGGAAGGTACATGTCCATCGACGGACGCTGAAAGGCAGTCACTGCTGCTGATAAACTGTCGCTTGACTGACTCTACAACTACACATTTTGCAGCGCAACGAGGCAACCGTCGGTGCGGACACACCTTGCACCACCTCCTCCCAGAACATCCAAGTTGCAGCATCTTAAATTTTGATCCTCAGATAACCGGGTGGAGGCGATCTTTGGGTGTACCTGCCACTCGCAGTTTGATGTCGCCAAAGATCACAGAGCGCACAGTGTCTCCTTTGGGCAGGCTGGACATCACACGTTGGAAAGATCGGGATGGAAAGCTCTAATCTTGGTTAGCTCCACGACATGAAAATTAGTTGTAATAGTAACTGTAATAGTAACTAGTAATAAGTAGATATATTTAAATTTGCTTCTGAATTCCTGGTTGTTATTATCATACATTGATTCTTTCAGGTCAGTATCTTCGCGTTTGCTGTCCTCATCACAATGTTTCGGTCGCTCTATCCCCCAGCCTTCAAATCTGTTGGCACGGTAACTGATACGTTGTGATGACTAAGGGAATTGATGTGACGGAATCAAATTCTAACCGAATATCTTTTACTTCTGTGTATTGATTAGCTTAGGTTATTTTACGTCCGTTTTCCTAAGGTGGATATTTTTCGAAAGTGATTGGTAGCCATTGGGTAAAATGAGATCCGTTATTTTGCAGCAAAGATATACAACAAAACTTCAAAATTTAGCTAAGCAGGCATTTTTTTCGTGCCCTGGGGAACAGATTAAATGAATATAATGACGTAAGTTTTTCCCCCAAGTGTGAGGGTGCGAAATAATGTCTGGGTTCATAGTTTGCCCAAGTGGACCAACTCTTGTCACACCCTCCGCTTATAAAAGAATTTGATAAAATACCAGATAAAAAAGGAGATACGGGTAGCCTAACGGTTAACGGCACGGGAATGGAATCGGAGATTCGAGTGCGAAACCCGACTAAGACAGTTTGCGCTCAATGGGTAAATGACAGGTCAGACTGGGAAGTTAATAATCAGTATAAGAGGCGAAAGACTGAATCCAAACCAGGAAAGTCAAACCCTTTATAGTGCCATGAGAGGCAGATAACAGACAAAGTAAAGAACGCGTTCCTGAAATGTACGGTTGACGGGATTAAATAACTTCAGTGAAGTAAAGGAGAATAAAAATGGACGGACGAAAAAGCGCGACCACCTTCTCCATCTTCCCATGACACCCTCAGTACTAATGGAAGATAGACACATAAAAATGATTACAAAAAATCTAACGCTCTAATTCTAAATTTTTCTGTGTCAAAACGAGATATCGGTTACAGAAAGGATCTTAGTACCCCCGCCCCCCGAAAAGAATTTAGCAAAAAAAAAAAGAGTCGCAGCGACGTTGTTTAAATAAATTATTTTGGGAGTCTTGCTTGAAAGGATACGAACAGAGCAGTTTCGGGTTTCTGGCAGTTACTAAGCTAAGCCTAGTCTACTACAAAGCTGCAAGTTTTGATCACCCAGTGATAATGACCCTCTAGAGTAGCCTGCTAAATAGCAAGACGACCATAACCGTTCAGTTTTGTTTTGTTAACTTGCTGAAATATTAAGTTCATTCGAAAGTTCGAAGCACTATATCTGCACAATGTTAGGAAGATCTTAGAGGTGTCTTGAAGGTTTACTCGGGTCTTTTTCTGATTGAGTATTCGTACTCTTTAAGAATTGCGCATGAAAAATCGTAATTTTACGTTAATTAGGTGTAGATCATGGCAGAATATAAAATGTTCATTTGACATTGTTTACTTCGTTTGATCGAAGGCAATATTTCACTGAAGTTTGTAATAATGTTTGTTATAAGGAGGCGCAAGAACTTATCGGGAATTGTCTGTAAACCTTAAAAAAACATTTTTCTAACTCGAAGACAAAGAAAAGATTGGAAGATCAGCAAAAATCACCTATCTTAATGTTCAATTTACTTCTTTCCATTTTTATTTCTATTTTATCTCTCTCTCTCTCTCTCTCTCTCTCTATATATATATATATATATATATATATATATATATATATATATTCAAGTCGGACATAAATAACAAATTGCAATCATAGGTTCTTCCCCCAAATTTCACCTTAAAATAATTTTCTCGAACAAGTAGTTTTCATGGTCTCCTTCGGATAAGTTGCACTGAGCTGCTTACGCATTGGTTCACGAAGGACATCGCTCACAAAAAGTAGCAGCAAAATATCATGCTCGCTTCGTACTATATTTGCTTCACGCTTGCTGCCCGAATTCCACAAACCTTTGGATATCACTTCGTAGACCAAAATCATTGATGATGCTGTCTCTTTATAAGAAACATTGGCCATCAGAAATTTCAAAGCATATAAGATAGAAGTGACCACGAAAAAACGTGCTCGTACGTAATTACCATTCGATTAACAAGCAAGAATTGTGATCAGTTTTGTTATTATTTCGATGTTTATTTACATCATCCTCCGGTTTCAAGGCAATAAAAAAAAAACTGCAGGAGTGTCGCTGCTTATCAAATGATTCCTATTTGTGGCTAAAACGAGGCGTTTTTTCGTGCACGGGGGAATCAATGATAAGATGGTGAACTACTTCAGCCGTGTCCGTGTGCCGACAATTTACTATTCATTTACCAGATTGCTCTGAAACAGAACAGATTCACAAAATGTAGAACTTTTTTTTCTCTCTCTAAACTTCTTCCCACTTCTGAACTTCAAGCAAAACTGACTCGTTCATGAAGTGCGTAACTTTTTTTTTCCGGGCATGTGGCTTAGATTCACCTCTTCAAGTCCACTTAACGCGCTGGGATATCGCCTGCAAACCCGCACCCGGCGTTTTCTTTTTTTTTTTTTTTTCAAATATTTCAAGTATGCCTTTTTTTCAGCTTCGACTTTTAGGACCATATGTGGTATTTGTCCTCGTAGGATAACAAAATTAATACTTACCCTGGATGCTGGCCTTTGGGGGTGGAGAAAGAGTTCAATGATCCTTCAAGTATTTGGACTAACACGTTGTAAGATTTGTAACGATGAAATGCTTTCATTCCAACTCCTTTTATATAAATGAAGACGTATTTCTATTTTCATGTGAATTAGAAGATATTCCAATACTTTACTGCACCGGGGTGCGCCAATCCTCAAAGTTATGAAAGCCTTCATTGAAAATCAGGATTCGAAATTTCGACTTTTACCTGGGCTCAAACACTGACCTCTGGCACCGGTGGATACCAAACTATCTCAGCCATGGGGTAAGCCTAGTACGGTGCAAGGTCACAATCGTGCAATCATGGAACACCAAATTTCTAAAAAAGTTTAGAATCTGGTGATAGATCAAATATTCTCCCTAGGTAATTTGCTTCTTATTTTAGACTTACAAATAAATGCATATATATATATATATATATATATATATATATATATATATATATATATATATATATATATATATATATATATATATATATATATATATATATATATATATATATATATATATATAATACGTGTGTATATATATAGTGTTTGGTAGCAATTTTTCTTTCTAGCAAGTTTTATTCGACGGATGATTTTTGTCGATTTAACTTTTTTAACAACTTTTTAGCAACTTGTTTTTCCCGCTTGTTCAAAAGAATGAGGAACTGTCCAAAGTTCACACACATATATATATATATATGTGTGTGAGATAAGTAAAGGATATTTGTATCCGACGTAATGAATAAAGAAAGAATAGTTTAGGAACTAAATTTCTGCTATTTTCAGTAGTGAGTGAAACAATGGCGATGGTCGGGAAATGAAGAATTGAGCCCCAGGAGGGATTCGAACCCACTCCCTCCTCTATGAGAGCGCCGATGTAACCTAGGTCTGCTTAAAGCAACCAGGACCCTTACGGTGAACAGAGATCTAAATAACACCCTTATCTCATCCCTCCCTTCTCCGATTGCTGGCCGGTTTTGTTTATGTGTTCTGTTAGTCTCAGAACTACTTGTATTTTCCACATATTTCTACATATATTATTGTTCCCATGTCAACAGTATGATAAGTAATGGATATTGGTATCCACCATAATGAATAAAGAAAGACAGCTTAGGTATTAAAATTTTACTCGGACCGAATTATTTATAGCAGTCAGTATAAACCCTGGTTGGTAACATTTCTTGCCGACACTTGCAGTTCGTGTCCAAATAAATGCTGAGATTCCAAATGCCTATTTTTACGACAGGCAGACCCTCCCAACTTGGACGTAGTGCCATCTTTCTACCCTCCATCTGACACAGGATTGGACTGAGCTAGGCTTGTTAAATACCTATCAATTATAGTATACGTAGGTTTGTTGAAGTATATACTCACATGAATAGATTTATGCCGTCACTTTTGTGTAAGTATATGCACTCTCAGCATACGTACATTTATATGCATACTAGTCGTAAGTATATATATATATATATATATATATATATATATATATATATATATATATATATATATATATATATATATATATGATGTGTGTTTAGGCGTCAGTTTTTCATTATCACCAGTTTGAAAGACTACGAACAAACAGTGATTTATATTGAGAGATAATGGCATTTCTTTGCATATCTGTGCACTGCCGCTGCAGTAAGGGAATGAAGGAAAGACGCAAGACTCATGTCGGGATTTAAATCGAACCTTTATTTTTCTTCTTCAGTCGACCGAAAATACATCGATCGATAGTCTTCGTTAGAAGACCAAACAAAATCCTCATTCACAGAGAGATAGAGAGTTAGCGAAAGAGAAAGAACTAGCGAAAGAGGGAGAGAGAATGAGGGTTCAATGTCTTTCTACAGCTAGCGGTTTCTTTTCATTTGATTTCTCTTTTACTAAATTAATTTGCCCTCATCTTTTGCCTGATACAGGAACTAAATGACCATCTACCAAAGGGGTAGATGGCCATTTAGTTTTTTTTTTCTTTTTTTTCCTCCTGCTTTCTTTCGTTTCTCACGCAATCAAACTTACCGTTTATCTTTCTTACTTCCGCCGTAAGAATCCTTGTACACCGTTCCTTTTTTTATCATCCTTTTTCACTTTCTTTCACCTGATGTCTTTTCAATCTAGTGGCTGTGACAGGCTATCTACCCTAGGATGTTCCAAGTGACCACGCTTTATCTTGTCAATAAACTTACTATTGTCCTTTTGATGTCTGAAAAGGGTTACTCTGTAACTTATCTTATTTTTGACCAAGTATGTATTCATACTTCACATATACCCACGCGAAAATTATTTTCAACAAAAAATGCTATCTAAAAATAAAATCAATTTTTTAAAGAATAAAATGAAATATTTGATTACAGTGTCTCCATTGTAACATTCTTAACGCCCATGTTCCTTACGTGTGTATGCAAGTCCATGGATAGAGTAGACAAGAAATGTCCTTAGATTTTTTGCAGAGCACTTTCGGCTATTAGTCCAATCATTTTCAAGATCCAAGGCCTCGATAATCGAGTACAAAGTCGAATGCAGAAATTGAAATATTGAATTTAAAAAGAAAAGAAAGAAAAAAAATTATCTGAGGACATTTTGTACATCGTTGCGAAGGCAATTTCATGTTGAGAACAATGAGACCCAGAGACAGTCATTTCGAGCTATTAAAAATCAAACGCCATGAAACATCCTTGTGGACTGATGGTTATGATATAGGCGAGGTAATAGTTGATGCTTCTGCTCCAAAATTCAATAATTTCCTCCAAAGTACATTGCCAACATTTCCAAATTCATCTAGAACTTTTAAAGATATCGTGTGGACAGACAGAACATTTTGAGCTGTTTCATGGTGCAGATAGCTCGTCAGGACATGGGGAGATAATTGCCCAGGGATCCAGTCAAAAATTTCCTGACTTCTTCCGTAGCCTCTCAACCAACTTTCGACAAGTTGTCATTGAAATTCGTTGAGAAATCCTGAAAATATTGAGGGTACGGACTAAGAAATTTTGAAGATAAGGTACAGGAAGTTATTCCACATGGATCCACTCCATAAATTAATACCCTCTTCCGTAGTACATTACCTACTTTTCCATTAAATTTGATTGATATACATCAATAACTTTTGGAGATATTGTGTGGACAGACAAAATAAATGAAAATAAATGGTAATACTATATTCACATAGAAATGTGATTTTGACATCGGGATCATTCGAACTCACAGCACGTCAATGCTGAAGGTCATATGAGGTTACCTAAGGTTATTTCCGGAGATTATGATAAAGCACAAAGACAATCTCTCATGATCGCTGCCTTTTTCTGAGCTCTTCATGCTTTTCCCACGGACAGCTCTATATTGGTTGTTCTTGGGTTGGGTGATGGCGCCCAATGGGATAAACACTTGTGAAGAAATAGTGTATCCAGAATCCCTGTCAAACTAAGCGACGATATCATTTGTTCTTTTTGGTGCATCAGAACATTTCGCTCGGTATAGGTAACTTTTCATGAGTACATACTGTAAATAATCGTTTCTTCATTTGGTATTGTGTACGAAGAAATATATCAGAACATATTTCAAGTTATTTTCCTCCGGGCAATGCCGGGTATCCCCGCCATATATATATATATATATATATATATATATATATATATATATATATGTATGTATGTATAAGTGTATGTTTGTGTATATATGTTTATACATACATATGTGTGTGAATACATATACGTATGTGTGTTTGCATATACGAGTGTATATATACATATGTATATATACATATATGTATTTGTATACATGTATATGCACATATATATGAATATGTAATTGCCTAGATAAATGTGTGTATACGTATATAGTTATGTATATGTGTGTGTATGTATATACACAAAAATATACATATATGCCCATGAACTGTGTTTATACGCAAATATTCGTATATATGTGTAATTGTGCTCACAATTCAAATGAATATCAGTACAGTTCTTAGCACACACACACACACACATATATATATGCATATATATGTTTCTATATACGTATACATATGCACACACACACACACACACACACGAACACACACACACACACACACACACACACACACACACACATATATATATATATATATATATATATATATATATATATATATATATCCTACCCCCTGTAGAATCACACTTCCGCACCCCCGGCCACAATTTCGGCACAGACGCAAGATTCAAAATCATGGAAAAAATAGAAAAAAAAGTACACCTTCCGACACGACGAAAATTCCAGAACTACATGAAGATAAGTGGATTAACAAACTTAGAACTCTCTCCTCAACTCAGCACTAAACTAAACAACCTTACCACACCGATCTCTAACACCAAAATCCTCTCGCTCATAATTAATCTATAATCACCAACGCACTATTCTCCAGACTATACTTCTACCGAGACTAAAACGCCCCTTAATATTCATGTACTCTAATTCCCCCACAACGACCCCACATACACATCCCCCCCTTCATGTACATCCAACATCGGGAACTTCACACAGTCACACAGACCCCTACCTATGGAAACCTTTGTATGGTATTTCATTTGTACAACCTAAAACTTAGACTTTTCAGAACATCCACAGTGTCCATTTAGGACACAACATACATTTCCTAAAGGATTTTCGATCATACATAACAAGGACCCCCATACCTCACTATCTGGATTAACACCAGAGATAGCCTCATCCCCAACTTACCAAGCATCCGAACAGTCTAACACTAAACTATTAGCTCCCCAGTATACATGACATCCAATGCCCGCACCCTGACCAATGACCAGTGCAACCAATAAAATACCAATAACTGTTGCAACTACTTCAAAGAGAATATCAAACAACAGCACCACAGATTTCTCCACAGACAGAATACAGTCTGGTCTCGCCATTATGACCCATAAGGAATCCTTTGTCTTGGTTTCCAAAGCAAAACATCTGATACTAAATTTATTTTCTACGAAAACCTTTTAACCACTAAAAGTTACACACATGCTAATGAAGATGGAAACTCCCCCCGAAACATGTATAGCATTATAATTAATTCGTCTATGAATGAATTAATCAACAAATTAAGTTTCCATGTATATATATATATATATATATATATATATATATATATATATATATATATATATATATATATATATATAACGGGTGTTACCCTAAAGTTCGGAGAACTTAAGGCATGAAATGAAAGAAACTAAAATGGGGTTGTTTATTCCCTTTTGATAGTGAAGTGAGAAATGTTTGGAAATGTTAGGGAAAGGCTAGATATTTTGACAGATGATCAGGTTGATCAATATGTTTTAATCCCTTGAACATCTAGGCAAGATCTCAGGATTCATACACACACACACACACACACACACACACACACACACACACATATTTATATATACATGAATAGTAGAAAGTAGATTCGCTACACAAAGACATTTATGTTTCTGCCCTGTTAGGGCCTCTCCACTTCGCCTGAAGAAGCCCAAACAGGACAGAAACATAAATGTGTTTGTGTAGCGAATCTACTTTCTATTGATTTTCTAGCTCCACTCCAAACCAGCTAAACACTTATAGTTTAAAGTTGAATGTATCGAGCACTCTATGAAATAAATCCATCACCTTTCAGACATCGCTTAATATTATATTATATTATGTTATTCGGCAAACCTGGTTTGTGCTATATATAGTATATATACATGTACATATATGCGTATATATATATATATACACCAAGTTTGCCTAAAACTTCTTTTTTTTACCAGTAACGGCTATGAGTTGCCAATTCATGCGAATTCAGAGGCACCATCACTCACCTTCCTGACAGCTGCCAACCCACAACATCAACAAGAAAGCACCCACTGTTTATCCTACCAACCTTGAAAATCACGACGAACCCAAGTTGGTTGGCCATGTCTCTTTGTGCTTCATTATAGGCAACGCCCTTCTTTTCCCAAGAACGCGTACTACAGTCCGCTTCAAATGTTTTAGCATACACGACACAAGAAAACAGACTGGCATATGAGCCCTTCTGTGTACTCTACTTTATGTGCGTATGTACGTGTGTCCGAATACTTGGAATAATTCTTATATAAAATAAACATCCTTTGGTCTTTGTGAGGCACAATCTATCCAATAATCTATATATGCACACGAACACGTGTGTGTGTGTGTGTAGATAGGTAGGAAGACCTAATCCTCATCATGATTAAGTTCTTAATTTAGTAAATGTAGAGTTATACGCGCTGTTACCCCAAAATTAATGGAAATCGGATAACCCACGCGATGCTTATGCAGTATTGACTTTTGCCGCTACCCTATAACCAGTATTCTTTGTGAACCAAGAGGACTGCAAGTGTGTTTTTTATTTTGTATACGTCAGATTAAGTTTAGTTTAGTTTAGTTTAGTATATATATATATATATATATATATATATATATATATATATATATATGGATGGTCCATCTGAAGGGACATCTTTTTCTCTATCAGCTCAATAAATTCAAAATAGGTTCGTTTTAAAATAAATAAACGGATAAATTTAGAATTGTTGATATTGCAGATACTTTCGGAATTCCTCAAATATCTGGGTAGTGTATATATATATATATATATATATATATATATATATATATATATATATATAGTACCATAATATCAAATTCTGTGTAAAGCACATAAAAAACACCGAAGAACTGATATTAGGAAACAATTGACCGAAATGATATTTTTGGGGAAAAAAGTTTTATATATATTTTGTGTTTGAAGCTGTAAAGCTTTCTAGAACACACACACACACACACACATACACACACACACACACATATATATACACTTCAATTTTCATGCCATGACTGATAAGTTGACAAAGCTTTGACAATGGGTTCCATATGAACCTAGAAAAGGGACACCGATCAACCTTTTAACACTATTTTTCTCCACTTGCTCAACACAGAACACAATCATCCTGACCCTCAGCAATACTTTGTGGGGGGACACTCTCAATGTTTCTCAAACTAAGCACTTATTGTTAATACTGAAGTAGATTTTTAAAATGATTCAATCATCGGTGTATGGTTTATTAAATTTCATTTTATATTAAACTTTGAACTATAATTAAAAATCAAATCGGCCCAAGTTAAAATACGTATATTCAACTTATATTTCTTTTTGGAAATTGGAGGTGAGTAATGGCAAATGATTCCAACCCGAAACTTGTAGGCAACATTACAGCGGATATAGTGTGCACATACTCATAGGTTCCAACTTACGCAGCCACGTTCTGTATGAACAGCATCGTGGAAGATAATCATAGCCTCAGGGGCAAACGAAATAAGTCACACGAGTCACACCTACTCTCACACGGAACCGCATACGGGTCTGATGGTATGAACAACCCAAATTTTGGGTGGAGACATAACTCGATCTTCGAAGCGCGGATTATAATAGTTTGGTCTTTGACTTTCTTTAAAGGATTGCAGACACAAACAAGCACACGTGCGTGTGCGCACACACATACACACACACACACACATACACACTGATACACGAACATATACACAAACACACACACACACGCACACACACTGACATATAAGCACACAGTCTCCTTGTGTCTAGGGCAATAAAGTATATTATTTCAGCTTACAGTAATTCAGTATCCATGTGTGAGCTCGTGTGTACACGTTTGAGTAGAAACAATTTTAGAGGAGAGTATCTGGTCCCAAGCACGTGGGCGGATGTTAAGAGAGAGGATGATTAGTTGTATATCAAATTTGATTCAAGCCCTTTCGATACGGTTTCAGTGTTTTATATTTCTAAGAAAAGCAAATTATTACCATCGTTTCGGGTTTAATTTCTTATATTTTTGCCACTCTATAACACACCCAAATTTTCGAACATGGGAAAAGAATTTCCATCAAAGAAATTTAAACATTCAATACCCAACATTTTATTTCTGGTTATTTTGAGGAATGTTTTTGTCTGCTTATTTGCTTTTGGGGGTTTTCGTTCTTGATATCATTTTCCCCACAATTTGCTTAGCTTTTTTCCTCAATTTTCAGAGCTAAATTGAAAAGACTACCGTTTAGAGAGAGAGAGAGAAAGAGAGACAGAGAGAGAGAGAGGGGGATGGTATCGTATACTGTGGTGTGTATGTTTCAGTCTGAATTTCTGGTATGAGGAATTACACTATGCAACAGTTTAAAAAAAAAAAAAGCAACTTTTTTTTGTCCCTGGGCAATAAGTGTTATTTTTGGATTGATTGTGTTTACGAAGTATACAAAATGGTTATTTTCACCTTCAAACTTCGCTTTTGTGATCAGAACATGGATATTTTGTAATCTATCTATTTTGTCTCAGACAGCTCAGGGAACTTACTTGAATGTTACTCCAAAGGCGAAGATGGCTGGAAATTTGATAAAACCTCCTTGCAGACTCATCCTGGGCATAACCAAATAGAAAATAACACTCACACCTCAGAAACAAAAATCGCGTTGCACGGTCATATCAAAACGATCTTTTATCTTCATGTCATCATGGTTTATCATGTACTGTAATCTTATGTCATATTGTGTCAACATATGTCATGTTTTGTCATCTTGTGTCATGTTATGTCACCACATGTGAATTTCTAGTATTAGGAAATGCACAGTTGCTATGTCATCTTGTGTCGTGTTGTGTCATCACATTTCATATTATATTATCGCGTGTCGTGTTATGTCATCGTATGTCAAGTTATGTCATCTTATACCATTGAATGTAATCTTATGTCGCGGTATGTCATCTTAGGTGCTGTCATTTTATATCTTCATGTCTTATTTTTTAGGATCATTTTTATATTTTTTTCACTGGCACACAATGACGTCGCTGTGCTCTTCTGAATATATCACAGTCATAAATCCTGAAAAACTACTCACTTTAAATCTTGTGGGGTCACTTTTGTACAACATTGGTGTAAATACTTGATAATTTAGATCAGATTAGATTTCTTTTCAATAACAATATGTAAATTCACCCATGATATGATTGCACATAGGTAAGTTCCAAAAGATCGTGGTGTTTCTCTTTCAGTTGTACGACTGAAGGGACCATGAATGGAGCGATCTATCAGAGTGATGTATTCTCTTCAGTGCCACAGCTGGAGCTTGAAAAAGGTTCGACTCTTCAACTAGATAACGACCCGAAACATGCAGCAAAAATAACTCTCGAATGACTCGTTCAGAGCGATGTAGAGGTGCTTCAGTGACCTAGTCAGTCTCCTGACTTGAATCCAATTAAAAATTTATTGCGATCCTTGAAAGATTGAATTCATCAGAGGGACCACAGAATCATTATTGATTAGATTTTTTTTTTGCGAGTAAGAGAGGGCCAAGATTTCATAAAAATTATTGCTGAGGGCTTGTGAAAGTTTACAAAAAAACCTCCACCCAACGAATCTCCATGAATACCCCAGGAAAGAAATCCCAATCACGTGGATCTCTGGAAATCGTATGCGAAACTGTAGCCAGCAAAAAATAAGATGGCTTGACGAACTAGACAAATTCAGAGAGTATTCACTCCGCAACGTTCGTGATGGAGAGGTGTAGCGAATCTCGGGGAAGATCTATACCCAGCGACGGACGCTAAAAGGCACATAAACAAGGAAACATAATGTTTTCGATATTCTTTAAGTACAGTGCGATTGCGAAAATATTCAAATAATGCTGCTGTTGTTGTTCTCCGACCACATGGATGAACTAGTTCAGTAATAAACGACAAGCGCTCCACTGAGAGACGGAATGGCAGTGTGAGACATTTTTCTTCGTTTACAAGAAGGAATTGTGTGATATTCGTTATCTTTTCGTCTTTATTCCGCCAGAATACATTTCGACTTACCGATGCCTCGATTCGCTCGAGCCTGAATGATTAATTATTTATCCATTCATTCGAAAGTTGATATATTACAACATAAAATCTAATGATAAACTGGAATCCCTCCCGGCATATGTATATACATAAGAATTACTTTAAATACCATATTTTACGGTATATTCCTTATTTATAAGTACATGCACACACATACACGCACACACACATACATACATATATATATATATATATATATATATATATACACATATATATATGCGTGCACATACACACACACACATATACACACGCATATATATATATATATATATATATATATATATATATATATATATATATATATATATTTTATTGTATTATTGGATAGATAAGTTATATCAGACATAATGATGAAAGATCCTTTATGGACAATGAAGGAAATAAAGATTGGGTGGTATTTATTCACGGACGTGTCGTAGTGAGCGACCCCCACATCTTCAGCGAGTTGAGAAAAATCACATCAACTCACTGAAAATGTTTGGCCAGTCCCGACGAAACGTCCCTGAATAAATACCTATTCACCGAATCTAAGTTTTCCTAAATGCCTATAACAGAATTTCATATATATATATATATATATATATATATATATATATATATATATATATATATATATATATATTAGGTCAATGTAAGGTTTCCAGTATCTTTTTTTTTTTGCAATTTTTTATCCAAGTAAATCCATCGAATAAGATAATTTTTTTCTATTCTATAAATTTCTCGGAAAAACTTTCGATGTCTTGAATTATTTGGAACTTCTGAACAGACAATGAGTGTTAGGTGTGGTGGAATGAGGGATAGTCTAAAGGCAACGGATCTGAATAATACCTAGAATTACTTTTCATCACTGCTCCACGATCGTTTGCCAGATTGCAACTTCGGGATGAGCGTTGTCATGCAGCAAAATCACTTGCTGACCAAGAAAAGGAACTTTTCTGTTCCTATGCGTCATTCAAAAGAGTCAATTATTCAATGTAGCGTAACACTGAATAGTTGAATGACGCAGTATCAATTTGTCGAATTTTCAGCAGCTCGAAAGAATCCAACAAAACCCAAAAAAGATACTGTTAACGTTAAAGGCTGTTCTCGAAGTGGCCACAATGTATTTATTGTATGGAATTCTTGTAATAAATCCATTTTCCATCATCACCACTGATCTCGTCGAAGAATAGCTTTTTCTGTGTCGATAAGGAAGAGTTCGGTTGGGTCCTCACAGACATACCACCTAGCGTCCCTTCCACTTTTCAAAACAGTCCCAAAGTCTCATTTTGGAATTGCCAACAGTTGTTTCGTTGTGTTCTTTTTAATCTCATCCATAATAATCTCCTCTCTTTCGAGTCACCAGGGGTCAAATCTGGACTGTAGGTGAAATGCCAGACTTGGGTGATGGGATTTTTTTGCCAAAAAGCCTTGATGTACATTCACTGATCTCTTCATTCATACATTGTGAATGCGACGATCACACAATAGACAAGCTTACTCATACGAGAGAGCTTCTGTTAACGCATGCCCAGTTAGGTACTTCTGATTAGTAGCCAAATTACATCAAGGCCACACAAACGATTCTGGAGATATTCAAGATGACTGGATACTTTCCTGACAGGCCTGGTATGTTGCTGTACTTATGGCCACAGATTTTGTTCTAAAAATCGGTAATTTCTAAAAGCCCACTGAAAAAAGAAAATACTTGAAGAATATCTTAAAGATATATTTCCATGTAAATCTATTTCACTGATGTTTACCTCTAATACACAAACAGACAAGCAGAAGAATGCTAGTCGCGGGGTAATGGTTAACTAAATAGTTTCGCAGACTTTCCGCTGGTGTAGTAAATTCGATATTCGCTTGGTTCCCCCGCCCTCTTCTCTATTACCAGACCAACTTTGTTAAATAACTCCAGGCAAACCCAGAGAAGCAACCACAAAATGTTTTGAAGACAGAACAATTCTGCAGGTGACATTATGGCACAAAGATTTATCCCAACTTCTAATCAGAATGAGAGCGTAGGAAGTGCTTTATTGTATCCGGCTGTTTGAAGATTAGAAAGTTAATGTCAAGAATTTAATAGCTTCATTTTCAGGAAAGATAGAAGCAATTTTGTGACTGTATTGAGTCACTGGAATTATTTAATATTGTACATTATATGGCCGGCATTTTCACCAGCAGACGATTTCTGCAAGCACCACCACATTTTAACCATCATCATACCTTTTTTTTCAATGGAAATGTTTCCTGTTTGTATTAGCTATGAATGTGTGCGTGGGGAAAAGTGTAATATGATAAGATCTGGTTCCTACTTAATACTACTTATGTATATACCGTATTCTTCACAGGAACTTTTGAGTCGATTATTCAGGTGTAAACATTAGTTTCGGCTTACTTTACGTGAACTTTAAGATTCCGCGGTCGAGGGCACCTTGAGAAGCCGATACTTGTTTGTTTGTTCCTGGCGACATACACAAGAAAGTAGGCGGGAGATTCAGAATAAAGATGGGACCGAGAAACAGAAGAGAAAAACAAAACTGGGTGAGTGGATTCAATTTCGTTGGCTTCTAGGAAGCCACTGGCCTACTTTCTCAGCCAAGACGAGTTCTTTAAAATTAAATGGCACCATATGAAGACGGATTCCTAAAAAAAAAATCCTTGTTGAACAATACGATTTTTTGTATCCATGATTTCAAATACTTGATTTTGTTAGATCAATAGAGTCAAAAGGATTATAACCATTGGCGTCCGCTGACTGGGGCGGGGGGCAAACGGGGCTCACCAGATCAGGCCTTCTAATCAAGGGCAAAGGGTTTTCAAGTTGGAACCTCACAGTGAACAAATGATAATGGTACCGTACAATTGTTTTATGTAACTCCAACTTACTGTTCCCGTTAAGAAAAAAAGGTGTTGTCAATCGCTGGTACTCACGCTATCGTGTCACCCCGGGGTCAGGTCATGCATCTCGGTCAACGGTCACCAAGTGCACCATCTGAAATCTGTATCATACAGTGGGTCGTTCTTGCTTGCATTACAAATGGCGGGTGGGATGACTATCGTGTAGCAGGGTTGCAACTAAGTTATATTCAGAGTATATTTTTTCCTACCCTCTGGTGATATACGAACCCCACCCGCCCGACAAAAGTGGCAGTGGACGCCAATGA
The DNA here is from genome assembly GCA_963457665.1 of Thysanoteuthis rhombus. Lineage (NCBI taxonomy): Eukaryota > Metazoa > Mollusca > Cephalopoda > Oegopsida > Thysanoteuthidae > Thysanoteuthis > Thysanoteuthis major. Next base: position 45,294,017 of record OY735207.1, on the reverse strand, counting down.
TTATAAGTTATCAAAATATCTGATCAAATATCATTCAACCGTGCCTTTTATTTTTATGACCTTTCGAAGTCTCCTCAATTCAATTTGCTTCTGTAAATTACTTTTTTACATAGAATTTCATTTTCTTTTTTTCTTTATTAATGAGAAACATAAACGCAACTAGGGCATGGAAACGCCAAGATCCGGTATCTTCAACAGTTGAGCCTCCTCTTGTGTCGATATAAACCGATGATCATTAATATAGTGTTAATGCTTAACACCACTATCATCATAACTCTTTTATCGTCTGTCGTTGGATCTTCCCTAAGATTCGCTAGATCTGCTATCATGGGCATCGCAGAGCCAATACTTTCTGAACTTGTCAAATTCGTTTTTTCATCTTGTATTCTGCCGGCCTTAATTTCGCATTTGATTCCTAGGGATCCATGCTGTGATGTCCATCAGTTAGCTGCTATTCTTGCAACATAACCAGCCCATTGCAATTTGAGTTTTCTCATGGATTGCATGATGTCGCAGACTCCTGTTTTCACCAAATATATTGTGCTGTCTTGTGATCTCTCCATCAAAGTTTAAGCATAAGCAAAATAAGCTTTTAAAAACTCACAAGAGCATAAGAACATCAGAGACATAGATACCCGCTCCATAAATTGCTGTTTTATTATCAATATTAACAAAACTAAACCTAGTCTAGCACATGACTACAACCGAGAAACAGTCAGTAAGGTTCTAAATCAATAGTTATACAGGTGTACCTCTTAAATCCGGTAAATTTGGGATCCAGACATGGCTGGACCACAGTTAACCGATTTATCTAACAGTATCGAAAACAGAACATTATTTTTTTCAAATCTTATTTCTATAATATCAATTATATTATAATAAATGAAAATTATTTGTTTATTCGTGTTTTTAATAGGTTTTATTTAAAATAATTTATGAATTTATGAAAAACAATAAAGTCATGACTAATTTTATGCTAAAACATCGAACTGAATTATGGTTTAAACCGCGATTTAAAACCGGAACTAAGAGCTTTAGTAGCAGATTAACAAACCAATGACAACAGATTCAAAATGTGCCGGGCCATGAAAGTTTCCGAACCAACGAGCACCAGATTAAAGAGGTACAACTGGGCGATAGTTGCATCTTTATAGACAATGAACCGCCAATAAATTTGTATACAAATGTGTATAGACTAAAATATAAATAGACAGTTATACCACACCATCCATTAGATAAATCACCATAGTATGTCCGGTGGCGCTGAGACAATTATACAATAATTAAAAAATCCCTATGTATAAGTTTTTTTTTCCTCGAAAAAAAAAGCATCTTTTTTTCAAATTCATAAAACCATTTTTTTTTAAAGCAAGATTTCAAGATATTTCTGTGACTTTAATAGGATCCTCGAAAGTGTCCTAACCCCGACTTTAAGACGCCTTGGTTTACAATACAACATCTCATAAAAATATATGAATAATAATAACAATAATGACAATAACTTCTTGACCTGAATTCGCCCGCTGTAAAATAGAAAAGAAGTGCGTGCGACCATATTTGTATGCCTCTGCTACAACTGCAACTATTTCATTAGAAAAAAAAACTATACTCGTACCCTAAAATTTTTCAGAATTTTTTTTTAAAAAGAGAGTGTCTACAAGATGCACTCATGTGAATTTGCAAGGTTTTATGCCAAAAGTTGCGTCATGGTAGCGCTGATACGGGAGAGTTTTTTTGGGTTTTTTTTTAACACAAAAAATTCAGGTAAAAAATTCAAATGATAGGAAAAAATTTCAGAATATGTCTAATGGAATACTCGTAAGAATTTATAAGGTTATTGGACAAATGGTGTGCCGACAAGGGTTTCTTTTTTAAGAAATCCGGAAAAAACATAGACTCAATTAAGAAAAAATTTATTAAAATTTACAAAAATAAAAAATAAAAACTGCTTTCTGGAGATGTATAGCGGAGTGATTATGCGAATTTGCAAGGTTCTAAGCCAATGGTGTGCCCGGTAGCGCTTACACAACATTTTTAAAAAAAAAGGCCGAAAAAAACTCGGAAAAATTACGAAAATTTCGAAAAAATCAAAAAAGATCTCTAGAAAAAAGTTTAGAGGAGTACAATGTTATTTTACAATTTGCAGTTTCATACTATGAAGAAGTCATTGTCCGTGGTTGTAAAAGTAGAAAACACATTATTTAATCATTTTTTCGTGACTCATACTGTAAACTTCTACGACACACACACACACACACACACACACATACACACACACACACACACACACATATATATATATATATATATATATATATATATATATATATATATATATATATATATATATATATATCCCAACTCATAACAACCTCGAGATATATTTGTCTCAGGAATCTGAAAAGGGTTAAGAATATTTAATGATCTATACTTTACGATCTTTGTCAATTTCTATAAGAATGTATATTATACGCTCATCTGCTTAAAATGTGTAATGTCAAGCACATGACAAGTTACGGACAAAATATTTATCGCAAAAATATCCTCCGTGACAAGATCTTATACACTAATCATTATAAGAATCATTCCACTAAACATTCGGCCAAATCCAATTCAATATTAAAAAACGTCAACCAAGACTGTTACCAAACCTTTTTTTTTTTTTTAAGTTTTTAAGTGTGTCAGGCCATCTGGTTATCTATGTAGCACAGACGTCGCCAATGGAACTAGACGTCATCTGACTTCTTGGTGCAAGTCCGTCCAGTGCCGACAACTAGTCGCCGACTTCTCAGCGCACGATAACACACTTCATCTAAGCACAAGAACCAACAAAAAATTAAAAATAGAATTAAAACAATTCATTGAGATTCAAAAATCCAATTTTTTTTCCCCAGTTTAATTATTTCAGAGAATCAATTTATATCAGTAGTTCAATTTGATAATTCATAGTTCGCAGGAACTAACTACGGGGTTGAAACGATTTATTACACTGTACTACATTTATGGCTGAATAAGTTTGTAAACAAGCTATAAAACTATGTACTGAAATATCAAAATCATTTTTTACTTTTTACATTTTACAACTATTAGGTAGGCAGCATGGATTGGACATTAAGAAGTTAACTCCCGACAAGTTCTGAATTTGCATTCACAAATGGTACTCAAACCTATTCTCTGAAATAAGTCCGATTCATATTGACATTCATTTATGAATAACTCACTGATGTCAGACTTGGGAAATATCAAACAAATACGTTAAAACTTTCATTTACTCTGATGATTGTATATAAATAGTGGTGCATTAAATTTTGGTTGTAGAAAAAAAACTGAAACAATTATTATAATTGTACTGTAGCACACAGACAACATTTGATCCGGTATACGTAGACAAGATTTTATCTTTTCTCGGTCGTTACTTCTAATTCAACATGCTCCCTGCTTAGTATTACTTGTTTTCTGTACTAATAAATTCTCCTGGTGGTAAGGGAAAGTTTTAAGATCAAACACTCAATTTAGCATTTTTTTTTTTTTACGAAAAATATGTTTCAGCAAGTTTTAACTCTCGCTCAGTATGTTGTGCATTAAAAATCATGGGCAGGAAATCATACAAAGCACGACAGATAATTATCATCATCATTATCATCCCTTTAGCGTCTATCGCTGGACCTTCCGCAAGATTCGCCAAATCTCTCTATCATGGGCGTTGCAGAGCCAGTACTCTCTGAGATGGTCCAATTTGTCACACCAACTTATTTTCTGTCGGCCACACTTTCGCATAGTCTCTCTGAGGGTTCACGTTATGATGTCCAGCAGTTGTCTGGCATTCTTTCTAAATGACCAGCTCACAAACCACGGGAACAAGTTCGTTTCAGAAGACGCTACACAAACATTGACCATCCCCATTCGGCAAATCAACTAAGAGAAAGCTGCACAATATAAAATGTCATCCATTGAAGAATTTGTTAACTTCCAGGTCTTCGACTCAATAGAAATCTCCTAACTTAGTGATGCTATCATTCAAAGGATAGACCTCGTATATTTAAGAGTTTTGCCACATGACGGCTCCAGATTGTCCATCAGGGTACAAGAAGACTCTGAGTTCTATCAGTTGCCAAAAGGGGCTAGACCAGATGATACCAGCTCACCGAACTCTTCACAGCCTGGTTCGAGGCGATCTTCTGAACCCTAGACTGGGAAAACGATGAAATAGGGATAGACAGCGAATAACTAAGTAATTTCAGATTTGCTGACGATGTCGTCCTTTTTGCTGAGAACCTTCATGATCTCCAGATGAAGAAAGACAAGAACGTTGATCTTCACATGAACTTCAGCAAAATAAATGTCATTTACAACAAACATGTTGAGGACAAAAGCTCAACGATCAAAATCGAAAATGCCGAGCTGAAGAAAGCAGACCATTGATGAATCTAACTAAGACAACGAATCTCTATGGAATCCTCGAAAGTATATAGGTATATAGCCAATGCATCCTCCCAATGGTCACCTATGGAGCTAAAACATGGAATCTAACCAGAATATAGACCCTCGAACTGAGAGAATCATTCTCAACGTTACATGGAGAGATCACAAGACAGCACATTATATTAGAGAAAAGCAGAGATATCATAGAATCTATAGAAAAAAGCAAATAGCAACTGACAGAATAAAGCTCATTATACTAGTTTCCCTGTGTTATGAATGAAATATATGGATACACATTGCATCTTATATGCATGGATAATTGAGATTTGCATTGCCGTGAGTTTGGAGATTAGTGTTTTGTTGACCACAAACGGAATTTTTTGTTTTATTTCTATTGCTTTTTATCTTGTTTTTTTCATTGTTCTCCAAATTCAGCATGTTTATTACGTTATTGGAACACGAATGAAATTTTATTTTACCACAGTTGCGTCGTTTACAGCAACAGAAGACGTCTGCATAATCATTATATGTGCGATATATATATATATATATATATATATATATATATATATATATATATATATATATATATATATATATATAATGAAAATGCTTTGCTAATGATTTTACAATAGAAGTAGTTTTAAAACTGTTTCACTGTGCACAATGGCCTGAAACTCAGGGAGACTGGGATTGTAGGCGCTCAGGAATCAAAGCAAGAATTGCAGACAGAATAGGGATATCAAATGTATTATTATTTAGGTTGAAGATTTGGTTCAATTTTTTTAAGCATATCTACAGTTTTTCTACTATCAGATCAAATCACATCATCTCAACACCCAGTACATCGTGCTGAGTCGTTCATGGTGATGTTAGTTACTCGAGAGTGCTTATCTGCTCTCCAAGTAACATGCAACAGGCTATACTGGGTTACATGATACTAGGAACAGGGAATAATACCTAACCTGGCCTATATGGAAGAGATGGATTCATAATTTCACCAAGAGCACTAGTGCAGAATGAATACAAACTACCTCGGTTGGAATTTGAACTCAGTTTGCCGATTCAATCTTCCGTGATGTTAACTGTTTGGCTGATTCTACACATTCTCGGCCACAATTACCTTTATAAAATAAATTAACCAAAGAGCATATCAAATAGTACTGGCGCTGTAATACAACCCCGTAGAAATTTTTGAATTTACTCAGAATGAGATTTCCTTTCCAACGATACACAATATGCCGATATTTAATGAAAGCTTCTCTTCTAAGAGGGATACCATAACGAAAATCTGCCATTATGAAAAATATCGTTATTTATTCATTTTTTTTTTTAAATTCACAACTGATCTGAAATGTTTACTCAAGATATTCTTACTCTTACTCACAGCATGTCGAATTGGATGGATTAGTCCACTCAAAAATTCCTACGGGGCTCTATTACAGCGCCAGGACTAAACGAAACCGAAGTGATAAGACATTTGATTTATTGATTCACATGAAAGGCTGTTGTCACAGACAAAACTATTTTTCCTTAACAACGATTTTCATTCTAGACATGCCACACAATAAAAATTCAACTTTGCCTGTCTTTTTGTCAATATTGACAACAGGGATAACAACTTTTTGCTGCCACGGTGGGTATGGCATTTATGGGAAAGAGTCGTTTTATTAAGTGCTCACTCACTTAATCGTTTGTTCACCAACCATCGTGGCCATTTAAGTAAGAAGAAAATTGCCCTTTTCCTCTTTTTTTTCTTTCTCTCCTTTGAACATATTCAAAATGAATATAATGAACAGTGTGATTATTTTCATTACACTGTCCGTAACAATGGACTCTTCCACTTGAAGGTAACATTTTTTCTGACAAAAGTCGATCCTACCCGTGAATCATTCGAGACAATGAACTGGAACAATTTAGGAAGTTATTTCTACCAAAACCTTGTAATAGGAATTCAAATACATCTGTGAATTGTTTTCTTTTACGGAAGATTAACTATTAAATAACGAGTGACTAAGATCCTTTTGAAAATATAGTCGAAGCTTTCGCAGTCTCCCGTGACTGTCTGCAACGTCATCTGGCGGAAGTGACTGGACCCAAATATTCTTTGCTGATTCGCTCGACTGCTTTTCGTAAGTCAACTTTTTTAAGATGGCATTTTATGGTTGGTTCATTCATAAGAATCCTTCGCACTGCATGTTTATGTTCAGATTAATGGTGAATTGATGATCATGCCGGTATTTATTTCATACTTAGCCTCTTACTTGCTTCGCTGCCCAAACAGAATTATAATACGCAACATTCGTAACATTTCGCAAACATAAGATTTTTGAAACTTTGTCTGATAATCAAAGCAATTCCTTCACCAGGCTACATAACTCTGAGCCCTTCAAATTAGAAAAAAAGAGTAAGACAAGGTGATACCAGCTCACCTAAACTCTTTACTGCCTGCCTTGAGATGATCTTCCGAAACCTAAAATGGGAACACAAAGGAATCAGAAAAGACGGTGAATACCTAAGTAACCTTAGATTCGCTGACGACATCGTCCTCTTTGCTAAGAACCTTCTCGATCAACAAATAATGCTAGACAAACTAAATGAAGTTAGCAAGAAATCTGACCTCCACGTGAACCTCAGCAAAGCAAATGTTATGTACAACAAACATGTTGAGGACAAAGACACAAAGATCAAAATCGAAAACGCGAAGCTGGAGAAAGTTGACCACAACATCTACCTAGGACAAGAACATACAAATATCACAAGTCCTAAAAAGAAAGGTATATAACCAATGCATCTTCCTGCAAGTCACCTATGGAGCTGAAATATAGAACCTAACCAAAAGATTGGCCCTCAAACTGAGAACCGTGTTAAGTGCACATGACAGAATCATGCTCAGCCTCACATGGAGAGATCACAAAACAGCATAGTATATTAGAGAAAAGATAGGAGTCCGAGATATCACAGTTATAACAGTTAGAAAACTCAAATGGCAATGCACTGGACATCACGACTCACAACGTGAATGTCCAGAGATCATATGAGAAACTGTGACCGACAGAAAGTAACATGAGGAAAGAGCTTGGTAGTATCAGCAAGCACTGACTCCGCGATTCCCATGATAGAGAGGTCTGGCGAATCTTGGGGAAGGTCTATGTCCAACGACGAACGCTAAAGCGTCAATGCTGATGATACTTCTCATTTATCCACTAAGGATGACTGATCTGAAATCTCTCGTGATGTTAACCGTTGGGCTAAATTCATACCTTCTCGGCCACAATGACCTTTATAAAATGGATATGGCAACTAGCATATCAAATAGTACTGGCACTGTAATAACAACAAATTTGTACCCCGCTAAAACGTTTTGAAGTTAGGTTTATTTATCCGTAAATGTTTTTAGTTAATAGTGTACACATATATATATATATATATATATATATATATTGCCAAGCAGATCGAAGATACCACCTCCTTTACCTTGAAGTTACTAGTTTGATCTAAGCTTCACTGTGTCATTGGAATTTACACTACTTCATCCGTTGCTGGCTTGTAGATAATTGACAATAATTTTCAAACACAGTTTGGCAACTTTCTCAGCCTCAGTGTATAGATTTTCTTTCTTTCATGATCACACGTGCTATTTGAAAAGAGGCAAGAAGAGTTTTTTGTTTGTTTTTTTATTAATTTTTTGTTTTGTTTTGTTTTTTGCAGTGTCTTTTTTCACACTCGAGTAGAATAAACTTTTCTGCTTCACTGAGTACTCGCGTGTGCTTTCGAAAGATTGCACGGACTTATTTTGATGAATTGCATGCTTTGTCCGTACATGCTTTTCCAATTTTGAAGGAACCAGGCACTGGTTGCTATATCAAAAACTGCAAAACATGCCCTGAGGGGGGTAGGGATTGTTAGTTCATCTTTTTTTTTTTTGGAGAAGAGAAGCCATACTTATTGTATTCTTCATTTCCTCTTGGGATTGAGTTTTTCATCGTCCGTATCATCAAGAGAGTCGTGGAGTGACTTATCTTTTGAACATACCTCTTCTTGGGTACTTCAGTTTATTCCATAGAGGAAGTAGTTCCTTCTGAACACTTTTCTTCTACAGCTGGTTTCTTTGGGCACTTAAACAAAGACATAGTTCTCAATGTGCAAGCAGAAAAAACTTTTTTGTATCTAGCACTGTGAAACGAATGAAAAAAATTCAATGGCAGCATGTATGCATTTTTTGAACAGGCATATCCCTTTGGGGTGGTCCATTGTCAAATCCATATGGTGAGCGTTAATAAGTTCTCACTTGGTCAAGAACTTTGATATCTTGGGACATTTTCATTGGCCCTTCCTTTCACCGTGTCGTTTGATAAGGAAATTTGAGAAAGCTTGATTACACAATCCTTTGAATCAGCTCTGTTACATGCAGTGCATGAGGTTTTACGAGAGTCTGTCCGGTGCTATAGCTCTTCTTGCTCTTTGCATTCAACAGGGAAATTCCATAAGAAGCCTCAACGACCGAAATGCTCCGCTGCTGTCCATCTTGGCTTGATTTAGATTAGAGGGGGCGTCTGTTTACAATGTGATAATAATGCCCAGCTGGGTCCTTACTTTCTGTTCCAAAAGAAAAAAAAATATCAAAAAAAATTGAAAACATATGTATCTGCTACATTTCATTGAAAAAACATTTGTCGCTTCGCTGGATAAGCAACTCTCGAGTTGCATGTCTACTTGTTTATTTTTGTAAATGACGTCCCCCCCCTCTGTAAATTGCAGCCTAGGGACCTGTGCATGTGCACGCGCACACATACATACACACACACACACACACACACACACATACACGCACACATAGAAATTTGCCACTCGTTATAAGGGTGAATTGATTTTTTTATTGGCTCTATATATACAGATTTTAATTTTGAAACTATGGTAGGAAGTCAGGACCGAGTTTTTACATAAAGAGTTATTACATTGTAAATGGATCCCCTCTCATAAAACCTTGGATGATATATTTTTCGTAGAATAAGTGAAGTACTTCAAAGTATATCAAAAACAGGCACCCAGTCTTAACTTGGTCAGAATCAGTCTAAAATTAAGCACTGTGGGCTTACATACATGGTAAACGGACATTTTGTCTGCGAACGGTTCGGCCCGGAAATTTCGGTGGTAATTTCTTCTACCGCTGACGTTTTGGTCTCGTTTTGTATTTTATGATATTTTCTTCATAATACTCCCTTGCTCCTCCCTGAAAAATGATAACTGGAAACTTCATGAAAATGCATTGAGGAGAAAAACAGTGTTTTCATTTTTCTCCTGTTTTGGCCTCAAAATGAGCTAGTTTGCCTATACTAATTGGAAAAATCTAGTATTAACATTCTTCAAATACACCCTGCAGAACCCAAGATATTTTTGAAAAATCCCTGTAAAGGAAACGTTATCGTAATAATTTGCATTAGAATTTTTTTAGGCAAAAAATACCCCGATTTAAAAGATGATTAGAGGAAAAAATAAATCCTACTTACCTTCTTTTAAAACACAGTACTGAAGTGTCCGTGAGGATGCCTTGGAATTTTGGAAAAACAGGAAAGTCAAGTGAAATCATAATCCTTCAGTTAACCTTTTATTGTAACTTAATTAGTTCAATGAAGGAATAAGGGTAAGTAAGTAAAAAAATAAATAAATAACACATAGCATAAAAAAACAGTAATTAGTTCCTTACATTATATTGGCTATTAGCGAATTTAATTATTAAAGTCAATACTCTTTGAAAGCTCCAAGGGAAGTTGAAAGATCTCTGAATGCTAAAAAGTTTTTCGTTCAGTCCAAATTTGAATCGTTTGAAGCGTTCATGAGAAAAGAAGGATAGAGAAAGAGAGTAGGTGAAGGAAGAGGACTCCCGCTGTTCTTTTGTTTTTTGTTGTTTTTGTTTTTGTTTTTGTTTTTTTTTTACGTCACACTGCGTCATATTATTCTCTTTTTAAAATCTATCCTGGAGATGAAACATAAAACGTATAAGAAGCGAAGAAAGAAAGACTGCTGACTATACAGCGTTTCATAACTAATGCATACACTTCATCTTTTTCAATTTCATGTGGATATTGCATTTAGGACGATATTTTTCGTTTTATTTCTGATGTAATGTTTATTCATTTTTGTTTTGAACGTTTCAGCGGCAATTAACGTGATAAACCGATTTGAACAAATACTTTCATAACAAAAACAAATATCGCCATCACAAATGTTGCCAAATGCTGTCGAAAATTGTGTAAACAGCGTCGCACGTTTTGAACGGTCTGCGCATTTTCTTGTTTTAAAATTACAAGCACTTGTAAAGAAAATTCTTGAAATAATTGGAGAAATTACCCAGAGTAAATAAAGTCATTCACTTTTCCTATTTCATTCACCCTTGATTCATGCCTCTAAATTAATTCAAGATTCTAGTTTTCATTCAATCTTCATTCGCCCCTCTAGTTTCGTTCATCCCCAAAATAATTTTGTCCACCCACGGATGAACCGTTCACCCCTTTAAGAAACACTGTTCTAGATACGTACGCTCCGTTTATCTCTTGTCAGTCAGTTCAACTGAACCACTTCCTTTCCAGATGTCGCAGGGGCCAGACATCACGAAAGGACAGTTCCATGCTTTATCTTGAAAAATTCCAGACACACCCGCCTGAAAAGACCCCCCCCCGCAACGCTTAACCTTATCACAAATTTCTTCCTTATTCATTTTTTTTCTTTTTTTTTGTCAACTTTCAACACCAATTTTATTTTAATCCAGATTCAAGTGACAAAATTTTCTTTGATTTACTTATTGCCTAACAAATGTGTTAAGATCATGCTTGGTGTCACCTGTAGGGATCACAACATTGCACGGTATATTATGGAAAACATTGAGCGATATAATACTATAGAACCCTTAGAAAACCTAAATGGCAATGGCCAGGACATGTTGCAAGAAAGTTTGACCGCAGCTGGATATCACGACTCGAAACATGAATACCCGGAGATCATGTGCGAAACTGTGGCCGACAGAAGATAAGACGTCGTGACGATTTAGACAGGTTCAGGAAATATTGGCACCACGACGGACGAGATAGAGAGATCTGGCGAACCTTAAGGAAGGTCTATGGCCAGAGACAGGCGTTAAAAGGCTGCTGTTGATAATGATGATGATTAACACAACATTCTATATAAAAATGAAATCTAAGAGTATTTATACTTACAAAGCTCATCTTAGCATAGCACAAGGCCAGAAGTGTTGGGCTTCTAGGAATGATCGAACTCACTACAGTAATAATTGCTCACTAGACTTACTTATTGACCATTACTCCAACAAGGCGTTCACAAACCATTAATATCTATAACCTAAAGCGTAATATTTTCTGTAACTAGCCGTAAAACATGTATAATGTAGATACCAACACGAACAAATGTAAATAATGTATAAACACATATATACACCTCCACGAAGTATGAACAAAAAACTGCTGTTATATTTTGCATTACTTTATGAGTAGAGCCAAAGAAGAAGTATCGGTTCTAATGATTACGAACTAGCGAGTAAAATGTTGTTTGAATAGAACATTTGTTTCACGGCTGCTTTTATTGAAATTAATTTCCTGGTAAGCTTGTAGGTCCAAGCAATGAATGATTTTTAAGGGGTAAGCTAGCTACATAAAATTGCGCGAGTTAATTGGAAATGAAGAAAAAAATAATGTCAGCAAGGTTAATTAAAAGATGGTTTATTTCCTGTTTATCTCAGGGCGCGTTAAATGTTAAACTGTTTAGATAAGAGTCAGCAACAATAGCTACCCTTAGGAGGGAAAAAAGGCTATCTTAGTAGCTATCAAAATAAGCAGGATTTTCAAACACTGATCTGTTGTCGGTGATGAATTGATTCAAAAGTTGAGGTATTAGTTCGACCCGAGTGGGGACGCCATCAGCACTGACGAAAGTCGATAAAAATGCAGGTCAACAATTAACCGTTTCTTTATCATTGTTTGTGTTGTTTTTTTTACCTGTTACCGTTAATTTACATGGGAAATATTCCCAGACGTAAAGAATAATCTTCTTCTTAGTCTCCAAGTTCAATGCTAAGCGTAGACCCCTTACATGCTCTTTTGATGAAGTTTGTCCATTCGAAAATTGTACTGGTTAGCATGTCTGCCAAATACACAGAAAGTAGAAGGTACTGTGTTCGATTTCTCGTATGAGCGGAATTAGGACAAATTTCCCTGTACACTCAGAGGCTAATTGAGTACTCTAAGCTGTGTGATTAGGTTGGAGGTATCCCTCCGGTTGGCTTGCATCTTGTCAAGGGAGGGGGGTCATAAAAACTTGTAGAACCAAACTTGAGACTTGCAAGGATCACTGAGCTGGCACATGCAATAGAAACTTCGTCACCAGGCTCTATATTCTATTGGGAGCTGTCTTTTGAGGTACGGGGCGCTTTATCTTAGGGACACATCTTGCTAACGTACGTACACAATGATTCGAAATAAAGCACAGATATAGTTAAAAGCTATGGCAGCTTGAGGTATTTCGTAAAAGATGAAATGGCGTAAAGCGAACTTTCGTAAAGCCAGGGATGCCTGTATTATAAGGGATATAGGTTGGGATGATCTGGATGAATAAGACATTACTGGACACCACTAGAGAAGGTCAGGCACAAAACATGATGTTCCGATGACTAATATTTTAGTTTAATTTGTACTAATTGAGTAATGTATTTTTTTTTGTTAATTTGAGTCTCGCTTTCAAAGTGAATGAATAAGAATAAATCGCAGAACAACCTTTATTCGTTCAAATTTGTCAAAAGAATATTGCATTACTTCATTAGTACAAATTAAATGAAAATATTACTTATTTTGATAGAAAAAAAAACTTTCGGTTTGAAACTTCAGATCCGGTAGCGTTTTGTACGTGGCTGCTGCGCCACCTACATTATGACTTTATGTCGGTGACGTTATCCCCTGTGACTTTATGTCCGTGATTCAGTACTTTTAGTTTACTTCCTACCATCCTTTTTCTCAATCATCTAACAATGAGTTCATATCTGTATTGAGATAATCCATAGCACTTGAGAACTTAGTATACAGTCCATAGCACTTGAGGACTTAGTATTCAGTCCATAGCACTTGAGGACTTACTATACAGTCCATAGCACTTGAAGACTAAGTGTATAGTACATAACACTTGAAGACTCAATATACACTACATAAAAATGAGCCAAACTGTTTTTATCATTTTTTTGCAATTATTCTTTTAAATTCTATTCTATTTATTCTAATAAATATAGGTGAAATATTCGACAATTTTATATAACGTAGTACGCAGTATTTATGTACAGAGTACGTTCAAGTATGGAGTCGCTTTTCTTTTGTTTTTCTTTGAAAAACTGAGCTTTTGGGGCAAACTGTCCGATAGTTTTTTGCAGTGTGCTGCACAATTTTGTTCCATTCGTCTCTAGCTGCTTTCCGCTGCTGGTCGATGTTCTCAAATTTTCACCCAACTTGTTCAGTCTTAGAACCTATCGCTTGAAATATGTAGTCAATTGTCTTAATTATAGACAATGAAATCTGGATATCCACAGACTTGAAATGTTTCTGAATATCCGGTTAAGACTTTCCTACTTGAAAAAGACCAGCAATGCAGCTTTTGACTCCAACTGTTTCATGAAATTTTGACTTCTTTGAAGACATTTCGAACTCACTAGAAATATATACACAAAAATGGCGACCTCTGAAAAAACTCCCCTCGGTTTTAAGTATATTCAAAATAATAATATTACAACAGTAACAATACACATAGATAATAGAGGGTAGATTTTCATAACCTGGGATCGTATTTGGACAGAGGTCATCATCATCATCATCATCATCATCATCATCATCATCATCATCATCATCATCAGTCTTTTAACGTCCGTCATTGGACATAGACCTTCCCCAGGATTCGCCATAATTCTCTATCATGGGCGTCACGGAGCCAGTATTTCCTGAATCTGTCCTGTTCATCTCTCTATCTTTTGTTCTGTCGGCCTCGGTTTCTTATGTGATCTCTGGGGATCCATGTTGTGAGACGTGATGTCTATCGGTTGTCTTTCATTCTTGCAGCATGGCCTGCCCATTGCCATTTGAGTTTTTTGATAGTTTCTATGATGTCACGAACACCCGTTTTCTTCCTTATATACTGTACTGTCTTGTGGTCACTCCATTTAAGATTGAGCATGATTCTCTCATGCACACGTTACATACTTCTCAGTTTGCAGGCCTGTCTCTCGGTTAGGTTCCATGTTTCAGCTCCATAAGTGACTATCGGGAGAATGCATTGGTTGTACACTCTTCTTTTTAGGATTATTGGGATCATCTGGTTCTTGAAAGCTGAGCTTGCTCAGCCGAAGGCCTGCCATCCCAAAGTGATTCTTCGCTTGATTTCCTCCTCTTTTGAGTGTCTCATGGATAAATAATTTCAAATATGCTTACACACGAACTTATTTTGTCTCTCTTCAATAGAACAAAAAAGTATTTGCACAAAATATGATGGAAAGCGCTTGACTCATTTTGTTGCACTGTAATGTAATGAAAGGAAAGAATGAAAATCCAAAAAAAATTGATAACAAATACATCATTGGTTAATCTTACTCCTTCTCGTACGACTACTAATACTGATACATCAGCTTTAGCCTTGGAAGTAGTTGGTAGCATATGCCAGAGATCAAAGGACAGCAAATCTCCAGCACTCTTTTTTGTACCCTAACTGATCAATATTAATTCACGAATTCAGTTTTTCCTTGGATTTCCGATTTCTATAACATTTCAACAACTTTCTTCGGGACTGTTCTGAGGGCTCTAGTAATGATGTGTATAATATTTACCCACACATTTTACATTTTCAGTTTTCTGTGAGTTTTTAAACAGTAGTAATTAGCAGCTTTCACAGGAGAAATTTCAAATACGAAGCTTTTTATGGGTTTATGTGTGAAAAGCAGCTTAGCATTATCTGTATATACAAAGCTGTAAAAAGAATTTGCTTACTTAGACTTGAAGTTAATTGACTGAAGTTCTAAGACTTGTATGTTATTCTGCAAACTATATGAACCAACATCTTAATTTTTTTATCACTTTCCTTCAGGAACGGCGATGTGCTAGACGAAGATTGTTGATTCTTGCTGTCGGTTTATGTCAATCACTGGATCCACGAGTTCAATCCCTTGGCTAGGCGAACCCCTCCATTTTCTGTCATATAAGTACCAACGGAGAACGATGGAACAGACCAACTACTGGAATAGTTTGTGCTGTCCCAAATGAAGTATCATGAGACAGAAATCTGACCAGAGATAAAGGTTATGAACCAGAAAAACGACCGCCGACAAAATAAAAAGAGTTCCATTGGGAAGTTTTTTTACGCAAGTAATTGATTTCTCCATCCAGCTGGGGTGTATTATCACACAGAAGTAATCCAAATACTAGATCTGTTCATGGCAAGCAAACATACGAACAAACTAGTCAAAACATGGCGAAAACAAAACATGAAACTAAACGTAAACCCTCTAAAATACCAAAATCATGTTATACCTTACGAAAAGCAAAACATACTAACCATGGTCTATTCCAGTGAGTATTTTTTCTGTTTAGACTAGTGTAACTTGAAAAGTCGTCAGA
Organism: Thysanoteuthis rhombus; assembly: GCA_963457665.1. Taxonomy (NCBI): domain Eukaryota; kingdom Metazoa; phylum Mollusca; class Cephalopoda; order Oegopsida; family Thysanoteuthidae; genus Thysanoteuthis; species Thysanoteuthis major. The sequence goes on along the minus strand of OY735207.1, from coordinate 45,277,941 downwards.
ATGTGCTTACTCATCATAATATCAATGCGAGACCCCTGCGTTCCAACTACATCAAACTGACATGCAATATCAATGTGAAAAAGTAGAGAATGCGAAACACTTATCTGACTGGGCTGGGCAGGTCTAAGTTTGGTGGGATCGCTTTTACTCTCTAGTAAACTGTTGAGATAACTACAGCTGTTTGAGTTAAGGTCTAGATATTTGTTACATCATGTTTATAGAATGAGTTGACAAGCAACGAAGCTGACAAGTAATTTCTGGTCAGAGGATTTTACAGAAGAGCAAAGACAGTTCTTGCAAAGTAACTGCAGACTTTTTCTGAACGATATATATAAATATATATGTATATATTTAAAAAGTTTTGAAGATCCAACATGAAGGAAATGAATATTTAAAAAAGAGTGAATTCTGCCGATGTATTGAATTTGATCAGTGATCCAACGGGAAGAGAATGAATATTGAAAAGAGGGAATTCCACAGATGTATTAAATCTAATTTGTGATATTTTTTTATATTACAACACGTGTTTCAGCTATCAAGAGCCACTTAAGATTTATTTCTTTTCGAGTTCTTTCGAGTTTCTTTCATTCGAGTATGTTCATATTTATAGGACTTATTTCCATGAAGATATATGTATTGTGATTGTTCGGAATGACCACGGTGCTTTCTGTGAATTGTGCTTTTATCACTTTGAGGGATCGTGTAAGTTTTCTTCAATTTTCAGTCGTGCATATCCATTGAAAGATTGGAAAAGGGGCTGTTTTTATACAATGGGGTATTTTGTTGCATCTCCCTCGGTTGATAAGAGTTTTGTATAAATGTATTTCGACCGTTGTTGTCTTGGTGGAATGGGCTGGGTTAGTTAGTCTTCTTATCACCTCTGATGATTATATTTCAGTCTTCATACATATACGTTTCTCCTTTGGAATCTTGAAAAGAGAAAATATTTTTTCCATTAGGTTTCACGGTTTATTGATAAATTACTGAATAAGAATATTGAATCAGAAAGAATTGAATAATAACTATTTTTTTCGATGGCCTGTTTAACTATGGTTTGTATTTTTCTATTAAATTCCGTTTTTTTTATTCCTAGTACAGTATAGCCATCTGTTTGATAGATTAACATTACTTTAAACTATCCATTATTGCACATGATTGCATGCAGCCTGTATCATTTTCATTGCCATTTATATATTCAATTACATAGATAACATTTCTTGAAATCTTGGAAGAATAAATCATTAATAGCATAGATTTAATTCTAAAAAAACAAACAATTTTTTCAACTTGATAACAATTAAATTCAAAATCTAGGACTTACTATGGCCCCAGCAGACGCCACATTCACTTGGAAGAAACTGTATACGAAAGCATAGAATTAGAATACGAAAATCAAAATGAAAAATAATTTCATAAAATCATTGAAGAAATCCCTGAATGATTGTTTTATCTTCTGGAAATGTTCATGAGGCAACATTAATGATATTTTTCCTGTTACAAAACTTACGTCAAAATATAAAATTTACAATGGAACATTGCAGTGAAGAAATTCTTTTTTGGACATCCCAATTAGAAATGAAGATAATAAAATCAATACATACATTTATCGCAAACCTTTGGATACTCAGAAATATCTTCATTTTAAAAGAACTCACAACAAAACTTGTATGAAATCTATCACTTACTCCCTAGCATGTAGAATCAAAGACAAAAGTCTACGAAAATCCATCCGGACGAATTACGTCCAGCCCTCTACCTTATATCATTGATCAACAAGATGATTGAACTAACTTGACGTATATCCGAATGGAATTATGGACCCCGCCCCTGAAAAAAACTTCTAGCATACGTACCTACATATAACAAATGCAACCAAAAATTATTCCTTGAAATACACCGAAAGGTAACTCAATTCAAAAGAAATGATGACAAAAAATCACTCAATGAAATCGAACTAATCAAAAGTAAACGCTAGAAATTTAAGACAGATTCCACCATCAACCGATTTTTTTAGATTTTACTGTAAGTGTAACAAAAAGAAATGTAGAATATGCAATATACATATTGAAGGGACATCCTATTTATTCAAACACTTAAACAAACCTTTTGAAATAGAGAGGAACTAACATGCAAATCAAAAAAATGTTATCAACGTAAACGTACAAATTGTAATGAAAATTATAGAGGCTGTACACAACCATTAGATTATAGAACATCTCTCCACAGAAGCAACTTACGTATTCCTGAACACAGGAATTTATGTTTCAAAACACGTCTTCGAATGTAGCAATGGACAATCTATCAAATTGATGATTATACTGTGATGGGAATTAGAGAACAGCATTCAATAGACAAACCATTGTTAAACAGACCGTGAACACTACTACATTCTCAACAGTCATAATACATATATCTTCCCAGAAACAAGTCTTACAAATACAAGCATACTTAACTAAAAAAAATCAATCTAAGTCAAAAAGAAAAGAAATCACCTGAAGAGGTAATTTGTGGAATTCCCTATATATATATATATATATATATATATATATATATATATATATATATATATATATATATATATATATATATATATATATATATATATATATATATATATATATATATATATATATATATATATATATATATATATATATATATATATATAAAGGGAATTCCACAAATTACCTCTTCAGGTAGTTTCTTTCTTAATGCTCCTCTATTCAGGGTTGAGCACTCTTTAAGTGAGGTAACTCATCCAGGGATTGGATATCAGCCAGCGGGTCTGAAGTGAAGGTTTCAATTCTGTCTCGTGGTACTAGATTGGATAATGGAAAGTCTATTGCCACACTGAAGAGTATTACATATATATCAAAACAGCTGTCTGTGGATGACACAATAATTAATGCTCCTCTATTCTGCTTTGAGCACTCTTCAAGTGAAGTAACTCATCCACTGTAAGCTTATGCAATGCTCTTCCATAGGAATAGAGCACTTCGGTGGATGAGGAATTTCTGTGTAAATAAGTTTCACTTTCATGAAGATTTAGTTAAATGGACAGCGATTCCAGTGTATTCCTCCAATATCACACGCATTGCTCACAGATGGCTGCAGCAAGAGTCCGTAGTACGTTCAGTTTGCACGTGCTGCTCAAATTTCCTGAACTCTTGGGTAGCGTCTCGTTCATGCACACGGACACGAACATTTGAATCATAAACACTTTCTCTTCGAATATTTTCTCTAGGTAGACGTATACACGTGATCATCACACGTTTTTAGATTTAGAGACCGCCAACCGAAACTGTCATCAACATTGTCAACATAGGTTTCTTCAGTTTTCAAGTTAACCCGACTAGCTGGCTGGCTGGCTGGCTTGCTGGCTGGCCGGCTATGTATGTATCTGACGAACAGGCCACACCAATGGAGCTAGAGGGCTGAAAATGTAAACATACACTCCTTATTGTGTCTAGAAAAAAATACATGGAGGGGGTTCAATTTGCAATGTACTTTTATGCTAACTGATCCCTTAGCTTGCATCCAGCAGCATTCACGCTTGATTCTTTTTTTTGATTCAGACTTTTTGATACTCAGTTTCCAACAAAATGGGGAAATAAATAACGTATTCATTGATCATCTTTTCTCCATTTTTTTAATTGATCACCCCCAAATCACGTTTCTATACAGTGACTATCCAAGTCTGTCTATTTATAATTCATCATACATCAAGCAACCAATGGTGTACGTCGACCCTACACGTAAATCCTATTAACTGAGGTTGGCTCCATTGATCCTGCAATAAAAACTATATTAAGATCTTGGCTGCCACAATTGTATCAAAAATTTTGCAAGACATCTCTGTCTATGGGACAATTTATTTGACAACCGTCTGAAGAATGTTTGGAGCCAGTTTTCTCCTTGCCTCAACAATTTTCAATCGTATTGTCATTTGCATTTATTGAATCGGACGTGTGAAGACGTGGCATGTTCTTCATGCTTCACCGATTTCAAAGGTTTTGACCTTCGCAAAACACGGGGAGGAAATGCCAGAAGAAAGACAGAAAGGCTGAATCTCACTCTCTTCTGCACGACAGCGTGTTCAACGAAAAGTTCAGAGTTCAACGATGGTCGATTTATTTGGAAACCAGACGTTCCCTTCGGAGATGATTAGTCGCCGTCTATAAAAAAAAAAAAAAAAAGGTAATCTTCTGTCTTCTGCACTGAATTCAAACAATTTCAATATCCCCGATATCGAGCACTTTTTATTCAAAGATAATTCAACCCTAAAAAATATAATAACAATTACGATGAAACGGCTACCGTATCGGTGGCACATTTTCTCCAATCGTTTATTCTATTTACTTTGTGTAGGGTGAGTGATACAATAACCGTGTAATGACGAGAGATCCTTTCAAGGAAGTTTTTATATAATATAGCGTAATTTATGATCATTCTGTCAGATCACACATCGTCTTTTAACGTCCGTCGTTGGACTTTCCCCAGCAGATCACATATATTCGTTTCCCAATACATAACTATCGCGTTGGAAGAAGCGAGTAGACCTATAATAAACAAGATGAGAGTTTGGGGTTGAAAGCAGTTATTTAGGCCTTTGCCTGTTTAGCTTAATGGTAAGGGCATCGCTACGTTGAATCAGCAACACTATATATATATATATATATATATATATATATATATATATATATATATAAAGCAGGGATACACGGCGTTGCCCGGAGAAAAATAACTTCAAATGTGACAACACAGTGGAAAGTATGTTCTTCAATATATTTCTTCGTACACAATACGACAAATTGAAAAGCAGAACAATTAACACCGATAGCTTATTCTTCAATTCCGATCTCCGCTTTTTTACAGAATGTCGCCCAAATGACTGATTGTATCAAATAACGATTGTAAATTGTGAAGTTTCACACACTCACCAACTCGATATTAAGAACAGCGCACAACTTATGTGAGCTGTTTTCAACAGTATATCTACAACGAATTTTAATTGGAATATGGCATTAATTTATGAGACTTCGGCACCCGGCTTTCTCGTGTCCAAAGCCATATATCAACCAACTAACGAAAGGGAAGTTAATATATGTATTCCAAGTTGTTTTATGCTGATAATTTCGAGAAAAAAAAATTTGCAGGGATAATTTCAAAAAAGAAACTATGACAGATTGTTATCATTTCCTTTAGATTCGTAAATTTATAGAGGTCAATATTTCTAAGAGATGAAAATCAGACTCCCAAACCAACTTCATTCCTTACATTTATCAGTCCAGCCCACCAGCAGTTCACGCCCATCGGGAAGTATTTCCCCTTAATCGGTTTTAAATTACATCTTCCGAAGATGCATTCTATCAATAATGAACTTCAAGTTGACAGTGGTGATAATTATTCCATAGATGTGTCCTCGTCGTCAGACTTTCTCGCGTTCAAAGCAATATATTAGTAGCCAACATCAGGGAACAGCAAGTTTATCTATCTTTTCTGCGTTGGGGTTTCCAAAAATAAAACTAGTGAATGAAAGCAAATAAGTCTTTGGAGAAAAATTTGGAAACGTTTTTATAAAACTCAAGATTGATTTTGGTTTGAATTTTTTTAGAAAAAAATTGATTATAATCTTCTCAAGTAATTATGACAGCGCATAATCAACTGAACCACTAAAAAAAAGGTTGCAAAAGAATAATTGTATGATATTTCTCTTATTAAACAATTGCAAATTGTAACGTTCCGCACACTCGATCATTCGGCGTTAGAAATGGTAGACAACTTTTGTGCACAGCTTTTAACATCAATTGAGCGTGTGTGGAGAGCCTACATACAGTTATTTGAAAAGAATTAAATTTCATTTAACTTCATTTTTTATGCCGTCTGAGCAGTGTTTCGCGTGACCGTTATTGAAATGTTTGAAAGCAGATGTTAGGGTTTGAGATTACGATATAAAAACAAAACAAAAATCAGCCCTAAAAGATATTTGACAATCCTTCGTTTTGAGTAGGCAAACATTTCAACCATAGTTGAGATCGACTACGCATGTGCAAAAGAGCAAGAACAAAGTATTTGAGGCAGGATTACGCCATTTGTTATGTTTATTTATATATCCATACTGTTACATTGGTCATAGATATATTTTACAAGAAATATTAAATTATTGAAATAAATCAATCATTAGAGAGTGACTCAAGATAAATTTTGCGAAAATACTTTCGCTAAATACGGTTGACAATGCTTTTCTTCTGCTGATGAGATATCATCAACAGTATAGCTCAAATCACCGTGCTCTTGGCAAGCATGAATTCGTGCAGGAATCAGTAGAGTGTCCGGCTGTCACCAAGAAGGCTGCCCGTTCAAACCTGAAAACAGACTTGAAATATCTCTATGCTCACAAATATGATTACTATATATATATATATATATATACATATATATATACAAATGACTTTTTTGCGAAATAACTTCAAATATAAATGATATTTCACAGAGATGTTATAGAATCAGATAAAGGGGCCAAGCTTACCTAGCTCCTCCTGAAACTTTGAGAAATCATTTTTTCTGAAAACTATGAATTCATGTTCTTCACGTCAAAGCTGACTGTCGGATTTAGATAGTGCCAATGTTTTATTGTCAGGTTTCGGCCAGAGTCCTTTAAAATAAATAATACCAAACTGGCATAAGCATTGAGAGAAAGAGAAATTCACATTTTCTACGACATTTTAGCATTGTAGTTACATTGTAAATAGAACCCTTATCATTTTCCCCCAAACTGAAGTATTTCTATGAGATTTCAAGGTATGATTAGATGAAAGCATATGAAATTTAGTTTTAAAAACTCAAGTTTTCTCGGTTAGAATTCGAGCCGATTCCGTTTCTGGTTCTTTTAACCGTTTGGCCATTGGTACTCCCACTGAATGTTTGAAAATTGATAAACTTTTACAAAAATGATTACAAAATATGACGAATAATCAGTTTTAACCTCTGATCGACGTGTAAAGGCCTCTGAGGTCAGTGTCACCAAACTTATCATCCTGGGGTTAATTTACACTTGTAGACAACTTTTTAGTCCCTAGAGACCAGCTGTTAGGATAGCTATGATAATTATATATACAAGCAAGCAAATGAGTGAACAAACATTTCGTCTTCATAGTAATTAATAAAAACTAAAAAAATAGGTTCCATATTTCCTGGTGGAGTGATTTTGGAAGATATGTGTAATGTCCAACGAGACATGGGAAACGCAAAGTAAGCTGGCAGATCGATCAATCTGTTCAAATTGCCCGAACTTTTGGGCAGCTCTTGCAATATACGCTCAATATTTATCTTGTCTACATGCATATTTTGGATGATTAAGTATAGCTCTTCAAATCTACTAATATTTTTTCACACATAATAATTCGCAGGTATAATGACCCCAGACTTATGATGAAAATTGATGAGTTGCACATCATTTTCTGTCATGAGTTTAGACTTGACTACAATTCCTCTCAGATCACCTTTGGCATTAATCATGCGGGCTACTTTAAAATGTCGAAGGGTTTTCAAGTTCCGAAATCCCGATGTGAGTCTAAAAGGTGAAGAGGGCAGAAGACACAGATCTAAATCATTAATTGAATGAGTTAGTTCAAGCGAATACATGCAAAGACATTCGTAGAAAAAAAGGCTGAAATGAAAAGTTTCAATTTCAAAGACGACCCAATCCATTACTGAATGGTATCTTGCAATGAAAAGTGGATTTTATATGACAACAGAAAACGATCTGTTCAATAGCTTCACCATGATGAATCCCTCAAGTATTTTCCAAAGCCAACATTGTTCCAAGATTCTGTTCATGTATGATGGTCCGTGCTAGATTTGGTCCACTAGTTTTCCTCCTCAAGAAGAGAATATCGCAGCTAATATTTATTTCTGAGAATAGAAAACGGTGAGAAATTGGACTAGCATCAGTCAATCGAAAAGTGACCGCTTCTGTGCCATGATAATGGCGGGCCACTCGTTGGACAAATGACACTGCAATAACTCAATGCACTCAATGAGTTTTGAAGCTTTGTCTAATCCGCCATGCGTTCCAAAATCTGTCTGCAAACAGTCAGAGGACAATTTCAAGCAAAATTGGCTCACTCAAAAAAGGTGAATAAAACACCTACAAGGATTTCTTTTGGGGATGGGGGGGGTAATACACCGTGAATGTTCTGATACAAAGATATGAAATATATAAATTATCAAAATATTCAATATTTTGATTGACGGTGTTATTTGTTTGTAAATTTGTCGATAATCCATGTTGATATTTCAATTCTGGCATTATTTTCGAACAGACAAATCAAAAGTACACCTGACACAGATCGATGGTTTCGGAGTTAGTCCCGAAGAATGTTGCTAGTTATGTAAATTTAATTCTTACTGAATGATACGTTCTTGTTGATTAGGATAATTAATTTCATAAATACGCACGCACACGCACGCACATGCGCACACATACATTATACACACACACGCATGTACACACACACACATATACATACACACACACACACACACACACATATATATATATATATATATCAAACCCTCAGTTTAACGGACTAATAGGAGTGGGTGGTTGTCTGTTAATTGTGAATGTCCGTTTAATTGATTGTTGGCGGAAAAAGGACATTTTCTACCTTTTTTGTACTTTTTTCAGATTCAAATTTAAATATTTTAATGCTAAAGCAGATTTGGCATAATATAGAAACTAAATCTATCGAGTTCATTTGAAAAATAAACACCCTCAATTTGATTCAGCTCATCGCAATTTTCATTTTCTAAAATATACAGAGGAATTTAGGAAAAGTGAATGAATCATGCCTCGTAAATGTTTTTTCGTGTAGTTGTAGATTTATAGTCTTTTCATTAGGTCCATACGTTTTTGTGCCCTGAATTGATTTAATGTTGAATACGTATTTCTGATGTAAATTGTTTACGGAGATCCACGGAGGCATTTTAATTCAATAGATAAATAAGAACACAAGTTGCAAACATACTTACTGAAAAGTAAACAAAATCCACCTGAAATTCAACTAAATAGATGGAAGGGTAGTTTTGATTTAGTCACAAGTTTATTCAATTTGAGCGAAACAAAATAATGTACATCAAATTTTATTTTTTTTCAAAAACAACGGAAGCAGGGAAATTCAAGTCGGCAACACTAGGCACAATAGACACACTTCCACTTTTTCCCCAATATGTGCGCATGCGCGTATGTACATGTGTGTTGGTCTATATTTATGGAATCAATTATCCTAATCTGACGAAGGGCTACAGAAATTGATTGTTCAGTAAGATGGAACACACAAAACTGTCCGCCCCAGTTGGCTCATTAAACCGAGGGTTCACTATCACTATATCTATATATCTATATCTATATCTATATATATATATATATATATATATATATATATATATATATATATATATATATATATATATATATATATATATATATATATTCTTAAATTTGTCTTCGTATTTATAATCCTTGTGGCATTTACTCACAACTCTGTATCTGCAAAATTTTTCAAATAAGCGTTTCGCAGTTATCAATTTCTTTCTTTCTCTCCCTCTCTCTCTCTCTCTCTCTCTCTCTCTATATATATATATATATATATATATATATATAATTGTGTCATATTGTATAGAAACTCTTATATGAAATGATCTCCCGTCGTTACATGGTTAATATATCACACTGACTTGTCAACGTAAACTGAATAAACAATTAAAGAAAATGGGCTGCTGTTTATTCTATTTACTTTGTCTAGTCCAAGTGAAACCATGAAACGACAGGAGATCATTTCATATAAGAGTTTCTCTAGCATATAACGCTATTTATAATCATTCTGTCGGATTATATATGTACTTTTCTTTACGTATATATATATATATATATATATATATATATATATATATATATATATATATATATATATATATATATATATATATATATGTATATACATATACATATATAAATAAAGTTCAAATCAGTAATACAATATAATACAATATTCGTTGCACGATTCTTTATTGACGTTTTATCGTATAAATTGAACTCTGCTAATTAAACAATTTGTTGAGAGAGAGAAAGACAGAGAGAGACAGAGACAGAAAGAGAGACACACAGAGACAGAGAGAGAGAGAGAAAGAGAAAGAAATTGATAACTACGAAACGCTTATTTGAAAAATTTTGCAGGTACACAGTTGTGAGTAAATGCCACAAGGATTATAAATACAAAGACAAATTTAAGAATCTGCAATGAATTATTTTATCTCTAAAGAAAACATTCACTTGGAAAACAAGGCGTGACTGAGACATTTCAGACGAAAAGTGAAAGCAGGTCTATCCCACGCAGTGTTGCCTACTCAAATATGATTTTTTTTTCTGCTAAAACTGCTTCGATAAATCAAAGGCAATTGTATGTTTATCTTAACGGGATTTGTGGTGGTCTTAGAGAGAAAAAATTAGTGTCTGACTCCAAAATAATCTCATTGGAAAAGGTTCGTTAAAATTCGGTTTATTGATTCAAGGAGAAGATAATGTGAGAAAATAGTTCGATTTGTTTTGGCTGACCTTCAAAAATGGCTAAAATCGGCAACATTTTTCCTGCTTTCAGTTAAATTTATTGCTAGAAATACCGATATATATATATATATATATATATATATATATATATATATATATATATATATATATATATATATATATATATATATATAAT